>CM037853.1:45926550-46259550 GCA_021234595.1 Delia radicum
ATGTCATGATCGCCAATTGCGCAAATATAAAACATACTATGGTTAAATACAAAAAAAAAAGACTAGATCTAATAAAACTATTCACGACAGGGGGGAATTAGAGTTATACATAATAGCACAAGATTTTCAATGATACTCGTAGAAACTACTGTAGTAAACAAAAAAATTATTTAACAACAAAACGACTAATTCTGAAACTTGTATGGTTAACCATAAAATGGACAAAAGGGGCATTTATTTAACATAACAATTTTGCACAAATAAAATTTCACAGAAAAAAACTCAAATTGATTGTATTAATTTCTGTTAATTAAATTTTAATATCACTTAAAATATGAAAATGAAATTAAAGGTCGAAAACACATAATATAATTTTCATTTTAATAAAAATTATATTAAACTTGTATCACTTAAACTAGTTTGTAATTATTTAATTGATTCAGTTTTAATTAATATTCTAATCATCTCTAATAAAATTTAATTGAATATGGTTTTTAATTCCAAACAATTTTTTTTGTTTACTATTAAAATGTAAGTTAAAATTGCAAAAAATCTCGAAAATTTGGAAAAAAAAATCTTTGTAATTGCGAAAATTGGAAATAACCACCAAAAATTAAAAAAATACAAAACTAAAAAAAAAAAAAATAACCCCATTTTTAAAAAACCCCAATATTTAAAAAAAATCGTCAACATTTAAAAACACGCCGTAAGTAAAACAAAGAAAATCCAAAAGTTGTAAAAATGAATAAAAGTTAAAAATTTAAACAACCGACATTTTGGAATTTTTTAATTTGCCGTTTTTTTTTTTATAATTTCAGCGATATTTTTTAACTTTGACGATTTTTTTTTTTTATTTTTCCAAATTTTTGGTGATATTTTTAAATATAAGCGATTTTTTTTTAATTTAATAGATTTTTTTAAATTAAATTTTAACTATTTTTATAGTTTTGGTGATTTTTGAAATTTTGTCAGTTTTTTTTTTTTTTAAATTTGTTGTCATTAAGGCCACATTCATTTTCAACTAAATCTTAATGGGCGCTTTGCGTTTCTGATTCTGGGGATTATACTGAGCAAAAAAGGCTACTAGACCATACGTCTATGGTGAAAATTGAGCTTCCACATTTTGACTTTACGGCAAAAAAGCCCTATTTTGAAATTAAAAATCAACCCCTTAAAACCCATCCACAAATATGATTGATGCATTAATCTGCTAGAGAATCTTCCAAAGAAGAAATTGATACCATAATCTTGGATAAGCTCCTCCTACTTCATGATATATGTCCTTCCCACACATTGTTACTTTCACAAAATACGGCTAAAAAGTCAAAATCTGGAAGCTCGATTTTCACAGTAGACGTATGGTCTAGTGGACTTTTTTGCTCAGTACAATCCCAAGAATCAGAAACGCGAAGCGCCCATTAAGATATTCAAATCGCCCCACCCTAATGGGCATATGTAATGCTAATGCTTTCAAACTGATATTAATATGCAATAAATTTCACAACTTTTATACTTAAGAAAAGCGGGTTATACGTTTGGATTAACAATCATTACGCAAATTTACAATTTTTTTAAAAATCCTTTGAAACGAGCTCTCTTTTTTGTGGTTCCTTTGGATTACATTCGGTGATACAAAAATATCCCAACACTTAGTAAATAAATTCAGCACGTTCCTTTATGGCGAGTCATTACCTAATAAATAAATACATGGTAGTCGAAAACTTAAACCAATTTTTTTTTAATTTTTAAATTTTTGAGTACTGACCACTAACCCCTCTCCATGTACGAAAAATTTTAAAACAATGGTTCGTTAACGCTGCAATTTTGCACAGTTGTGCCCTTAACAGATAAAAGGTAGTACCGTCACAAAAGTTGAAAAACATGAGCGTGAATTTTGTTCAAAAAGCAGTTTTGCTCAAGGCAAATTCGCTATTTAGTTTTATATAGGTCAGTTTGCTGCGTTAATTCCGTTTTTTTGTTATTTAACAATACGAAATCAGAGGAGCAATTAAAAAAAACTCAACACAAAAATGTTATGGACTTTTCGAAAATTGTGCAAAATTCCATAATTTGTTTTTTATATAGCAAATAATGATATTGACAGATTTAAAATTTTTAGAAATAATAGTGGCACAGCATATTGATCGCCATTAAATGGGACTGTGAGCTAAAAAATTGTATTACTTTATCTAAAAGGGGTTTGCTCCGGCACATCACAACACTGTTGAGCTAAATTCGTCAAAATTGACATTATTTGTAGGATTTGCATTAATAAAGATTTAAAAATAAATAATTAATGAATCAAATGAAATTTAGTACTGAACTTCTGCTGTAAATATTAGTATTTGTTTGAGTTGTAATACACAGAGACCGTAATAATTATTCCTTTTTTCATAAAAGTCAGATGATAACAGTTATTTTTTGTTTTTAATTTTTTTAGAGCAAAACTAAAAGTTGTTTTTTTTTATTTACTAGGACAATATTCTAATGAAGAAATATAGAGTATGGCCTCGAACTTGAATAATTTTCATTTTCATTGCACAATTAGAGGTCGCAAAAACATAATTTTTATTTTTAATAAAAATTATAACAAACTTGTAAAAAGGCAAAGTACCGCCTAGTTTACTTCCCCGGTTTTGTTTATAAACTAAACAAAATATAAAAAGGAGAAAAAAACAAAAAAACGTGGAATGAATATCCACCAGAGGTGGATCTTGCACATCAAACAAGTTTTCAATTTATTTTTTGATCAATGGTTATAATCTTCAACTGCAAACTCATATGTATATTAGTTCTCATGTAGTGAGTAAACTAGTTCATATGAATGTTTGATGTTTGGCATGGGATTGTTACCGCTTTCAAAACGTGTTCTGATAATGTAAACCTAGAAAATTCCCGAAAAAGATCTATCAACACATTCCTGAAAGGGTCAAATAATAAATTTTAAAACAAAAAACTCTCTCTAGAAATTCTAATAACAAAGTCCCCTGAAGATTTCCTTAAGCAGGAATGAAATCCGGATAGGGACATGCCTACATCAGATTGCTTTTCACAATTTGTTAAATAAGTTTTGGGATTTTAGCACATTTAATTACTATAAATGCAATTAATGTTTATCCCGATGAAAATAAATTTAAATAACAAATATGCAGGTGCTTGTGCAAATTTAAATGGATTTTAGCACATTTAATTACTATAAATGCAAAAACTCTATAGATTATTTGTTAGGACAATATCCTAATGAAGAAATATAGAGTATGGCCTCGAACTTGAATAATTTTCATTTTCATTGCACAATTAAAGTTCCAAAAAACATAATTTTTATTTTTAATAAAAATTATAACAAACTTATAAACAATTTTGACAAATCATAAATGTCATGAATTCATCGCTTTTTCATTTCATAAAAAATTATGACAAATATAAATTTTACTTTTAATAATTTAAAAATACATTTCCGTTACAAATACAAGTTTTTATTAAAGTTTTAACAAATTATGATGTGAGCAAGATTATTCGAGTTCAAGATCATTTGTTTTTTGTTAAAAAACCGTGCAATATTTATTTATTACTCAAAAAAGTTTTTACACACTTACTTATTGCAGACTTTATCTACTGACAGGTCCTTACATGTTTCATTTCGCGTCACCGAAAATCATCACACACAGAGAAAAATTTTGCTATTTGCCAACTGAAATTCGGTTACTACAACTCAATTTCTGTTATTACGAACTTCAGACGGTTGGCACAACTTAACATTAGGTTTCACAGCGAAGTTCGGTTAATTCAACTGAATTTTACTTGCAACACCCAAAACATTCAGAAATCTAATGCAAATATCGTTGTATTAACTGAATTTATAAGTTGTTATCATTAATATACACTTTTCAATTCGGTTGGCACTTTCTTTTTCTGTATGCAGAAGGGCTAGAATGCAGAAGGGCTAGAATATTCTACCCAAATTTTGAAGGAAAAAGATCAACGCTTTACCCGTATTGTTATATTTACTCGATGAGAACTTAAACACAAAATTGGAAGAATTGAACTAATTCAAATCAAAAATAAAACATTTTTAACTAATAAACATTGTTCGTGTATAGACTATAATCTCTAGTCATAATACAGAATAGAATATTCTAGCCCTTCTACATTAGTTCTCTGATGATTTTCGGTGACGCGAAATGAAACATGTAAGAACCTGTCAGTAGATAAAGTCTGCTATAAGTAAACTTTTTTGAGTAATAAATAAATATTGCACGGTTTTTTGTTTAACAAAAAACAAATGATCTCGAATTTTAATAAAAATTCCCTAAAATAATAAGAAAGTGACTAAAACATGTTTCATATTTCATTACTTTTTTGACATCACATTAAAAAGCGATGCACACAATCAATGAAATTTGATATTCTTAGTAGTAGGGGAAGCAGTATGGATGCAGTAACTGCTTCCAATTTTCTGATGGGCAGTGATAATGTAGCTATTTTTAATCAACGGTTATTTTCATTTAGTTTAAGAATTTAACATGGAATTAGGAAAATTGATTAAAATAAAAGTGAAACGTTTGCTAACAAATCGTCATTTAAATGTCAGTTCCTTACTTAGTTCTTTTGAACCAGTGCAGTGGTACGTCTTCATGTCTACTGCACTAAAGTCGGTACAGATAAAACTTCTTGAGTGTAATGTCCACTTTGCAGCAGTCAAGGGACTGCATAATTTGGTACTAACTGCCACATATTCTTCCACTGATTACGGTTTTGCACCAGTTCAGTGACCAGTTACAACTTCTATTGCAACATCACTAGTTGCTTCAGCACTTTTTGAAGTTATGTCACTTTTTCTCTAGTTACATGATATATCAGGTACCAACCAGACAATGTTTTGTCACCATTTCTATAGTCACGTAATTGGTCATTTCACAAAAATTAACACCTTTTGGAACACCAAAACTTAAATTTCACCAGTTCTATGACGTGCACCTGAATGACATATCACGCGATTGCCCCATTCGATCAATTTACCTTTCATTTCCCGCAGGGAACATTGTCATTAATTATTATGTCTTCATCATCATCATCAAAGGATGCATTTATTGTAATTAAATGTGCTAAAGTCCCAAAACTTATTTAACAAATTGTGAAACAATCTGATGTAGGCGTGTCCCTATCCGGATTTCATTCCTGCCCAAGGAAATCTTCAGGAGACTTTGTTATTAGAATTTCTAGAGATATTTGTTATGTTAAATCACAAACTCAATGAGAATTTCTTGTCCTCGTCTAGGAGCGAGATTCAAAATTTGAAATATCAAAGAAAAAACAAAAACAACAACAAAATATTGTCACAATTGGCTTTGTCATTTTCCAAATACTACTCTGTTTTTTTGACAGACCTAGCAATGTAGTGACGTTTTATTCAAGTAAATCAACAATAGAAAATCATATGTTTTCTATTAGTGTCAGTTACATTTAAATTTGCACAAGCACCTGCATATTTGTTATTTAAATTTATTTCATCGGGATAAACATTAATTGCATTTATAGTAATTAAATGTGCTAAAGTTCCAAAACTTATTTAATTCGAAAAAATAAAAACCAAAAATAACTTTTATTTTTGCCCGAAAAAATTATAGGCTAGTTCATAAGGATCAGAATGGTATACTTGAAGCAGTTTTCCGACATTTACTTCTAGTTTCTTTTTTTGTTTAAAAATTTTAAAATAACTGTTATTTTCGGTCCCTGGTAATACAGTATCTTTATTTTTAAGTGAAAAATAGCGATTTCTTGACAAAATTAAATTTTTGACTTCATATCGCTCATTTCGATCAAGACTGTCATAAGTCAAAAAATGCGTTAATGATGCATATTTATTAGCTACATCATGCTTTATATTGTGTAAAAATTTCATATTCTTTTCGAGATAGAGGACAATCACTTCATTCTTTCTTTAAAGTGGGTGCAAAGAGTATATACTTTTTAGAGTAACTATGCTACTCACGGGTCTCTCGATAATTAGGAATCCGCACACAACCCTCATATCTGGTTAATTTTTACTACAATTCTATCTCATTTTTTTAACAGTACAAAACAAATGACGATGTTGGTTAAATTTACTGAAATGTAAGTCGTTATTTATTCAAGTGAACTTTTATTTGTTTTTAACTACATTTGAAGTGGTTTTTACCTACATATTACTCTTAGTGTTTTAATTAACATGCAGAAAATACATTTTCTCCTCAACTGCTTACGTTAAATTCAAATATAATCTCCAAAACAAATTATTATTTTTAAATATCACGTAAAACGCGACGTTACGTCAAAAATTTAATTTTTTTAAAAACCATAAATATTTGAGAAATATTTGTGTGAAATTTTTTTTGAATTTAATCACAACATTTAATTTTAATTAAAATTTAAACCGACATAACTTTTGCTCCCCTTGCAGAAAATGGTTCACGCAAATGCACTTGCATTCATTCCTTAAATAGTGGCTTATTATCGTGTTAAATTCTATTAATTTGCATTAAAGTTAAAAAAAGAAGTTGTTAACCCTAATTTTGAATATTTTTGAGAATAGAATTTGAAAGCGCTTCGTAATTAAATAATGCCTTCCGTAAGTGCTTTTGGATAAGCACAATTTTTTGCTGGTCCTAACAATCAATATATAGAGTTTTTGTTTTCAAATTATTAATTGACCAACATCAGGAATGTGTTGATTGATCTATTTTAGAAATTTTCTAGGTTCCCATCAGCAGAACACGTTTTGAAAGAAGTGACAATCCAAGTTTTCAATTTAGTTTTTATCAATGATGATAATCTTTAACTTCGAACTTATATATTTGCTCTCATTTAGTGCGATAACTAGTTTATGTGAATGTTTGATGTTTGAATGGTTTTGTCACTTCTTTCAAAACGTTTTCTGATAATGGGAACCTACAAAATTCCTGAAATAGATCTATCAACAAATTCACAAAAGTGGTCAATTAATAAATTTGAAAACAAAAACTCTATAGAATATTTGTTAGGACAATATCCTAATAAAGAAATATAGAGTATGGCCTGGAAATTGAATAAATTGCATTTTCATAATTTGAAAATTATGAGTTAAACAAACAATTAAGGGTTAAACAAACAAATTGAAGTTACGAAAAAGAAAAACATTGCAAAAAAAGCCGACACTGAAAAATAATATAATGATTATAATGAAATCTTAGTACTCACTACTAATAACAACAACAATATCATCAGCAACAACAACAAACCAACAACTAAACTAAAAATACTAAATACAAGATAGTTAACAAATAACCTTAGCTCCTTAAAAGTTAATATAGCCCCTAAAAATAAAAAAACAGCAGTAAACAGAATATTACCCAACTATTAAAATACATGATGTATGAAAAGTTTTAAGAAATGTTTAGCAGCAAAAACAATATATACAAAGTTTTGTTATATGTATACCTCTATATGAGTAATTTCAAAAATTTACGATACTTTGAGGCAAAATATTCTCAAAAATTGTTTTGTACGCTATGAATAACCTTTTGTATATGTATGTGTTAGCGGAAGTTTAAGCATGCTAAATCCATTCTCCTTAATCATTTATCTTTAACTACGCAAAAATTATGGCGGTTTAATGTTTAAAGAGCATTAAAAATATTAATATATCAGTTAATGCTTGGATTTAATAAAAGTAACTTCATTTTTTTAGGGATCATTGTATTTATCACATTACACCAAGTCTTTTTAACTCGAAATATTAAACATTTTGTGTAAGGATACGTTTGAAGGTTATGAAAATTTAGTTTGTTCCATAAAATTTACAGAACTTAAAATTTTGTAATAAGTATTAAGATAATTAAAATCTTTTATTTGATGTACGTTTGGGCGAATTTGAAACAGCGCTTTAGTTTGAGGAAACACTGCCGCTGTACTTTGAAAATTCATTCTTGGTTCTTAACTTTGTTCTCAGGTCAAACATTTAATTAAATCTTACAAAAAGTTTATAAAATTTTGGAATTTAAAAATTAATTTTAATAAATGCCTTCTTCACTCATAGGTGCATTTTACTAAGAAACTCAGGTCAGGCAAAACGCTAAACAATTTCAAATTAAATTGTGAATTTAAGAAGCAGGCACGAAGGCAAAACTTTGTTTTAACGGCCCAAAACAACAAGCGAAAAAAATTTTGTATGTATTGGAAAAAAAAAAAATTTTAAAAACACAACAAATTTTTGGTTGCTGTTGGCCCGGTAAAACATAATACAGGCTAAATGCCTTCTCAGAAGCTTAAAACATACATATTCAAACAATTTTTGCCACCTGCTAATAAGTTTATGATATTCGCAACCCGCTATTGCTGCGATGGCGTCATCTTGCTATACCTCAAACTGCCCGAGTAAAAAAAAAATATATAACAATATATTCTTGAATATAAAAATATACGATCATATAAAATAGCATATGACGCATTCTTTTTGAACTCTCCACCCTCAGAAAAAATGTTGTCGGATCTAGTTGAAACTTACAGAAAGTATTGTCCTATTAAAGATAAGAAATTCATGGAACAACTTTTTTAATTTGTCGAAAAAATGGGCGAAGTGGGCGGGGTCAAACTTTCAAAAATGGGCATATTTTTGAAAAAGGTACTAATATATTGGAAATTTTTCAGCTGAACTGGATAATTTTAAAAATTTTAAATAAATAGTTATCGATAGACATTTTTATGGGCTACCGACTGGTGAAATTTTTTTTTGAAAAATTTCAGAACTTAGTCTGAATTTATCCATTTGAAACCAAAAAATCGTTATATCTCAAAACACCCCCGATTTTTATTTTTTTTTTTATTTTTAAATTAAAGAACATGTTATTATCAATAGATGTGCAAATTTTCAGAGAGGTATATTTTTTTGTTAAAGAGATATTAAATTTTGAACTTAAGTTGCCGAATTTCCCTTTTTATTACAAATGTTTTAACACACCTTACACACAAACATACTGCTTGTTGTTGTTAATTCAGCTTTCACGCACTGGCAGTTGTATACGCTTGTTCCCGCCTAGCAATTGGAAGATTGTTTTTTGATAAATCACCAAAACGAGTCTTTTTCGAGTACTTTTGTTGATCAATAACTGATTAATCACTTACACGGTTAAAAAGGGACTCGAAAATGTTTCGCGCTTATGAGTAAAAAGTGCTTGTTTTGAAACGCAACAACAAATTATATAGCACTCGCAAATCAATCTTCTAGGTGTTTAAAATGTAATTGTTTTTTTCGTTATATAAGATCACAATTTGCTCATCTAGAAGATTGAAAACTGCTTGATCGCAAATAGATAATGCAGGTGTTTTAAATGTGATTAGTTTTGTTTGTTTGGCTATCGTATTTGGAGCAGAGAGATGATTAAACACTGCTTGTTTGTTGTTTTTTTTTCTTAAGAATAACGGGATAATTTTTTCGTATTCTTGAGTAAATGTCAACAAGTTGGATATTTGTCTAGTTATAAAAGTTTCATTGAAGTGTAAGCATCCTTTAAATTAATTGTGATTTAATTTATGTATTCTGAACTACAATTGATGTTTCCAGATGTTCAAATGATATTTTCTGAATTTCAATTGGTGGTTTCTTTATTTCAAATTATATTTTATAAATTTCATGATATTTTATGAATTTCAAATCGATAATATAAATTTGTAATGATTTTTTCTGAATTTCTAATAAAAATTCTGGATTTTATTCATATTTTCTCAACTACAATAGAAAAAGTGTAGTAAATCTTTTTTTTTATTAAATCATTAAATGCACAAATGAAAATGTACAAATTTTATTTTTAAGTTTTTGTTTCCTGTCGAAATGACAATAGTTTTTGTGTTATGTTAGGTGTAGTCTTATATTTGTGTTAATTTAAAAAAATACTTACTTTATGTATTAGTTTTTTATTAAAAATAAATCTTAATTTAAATTGAATATTATTCTTTTATTTCTTTTAAGAAAATAAAAAGTGACTCACAGCTTATTTCGTGTGTTAAACTGTTAAGAACATATTTGTTAATATTTTTAACATTAACTTAAATATTAAGTCCAAATGGGTATTTTTTTAAAGATATATTATTTTTTATTATATTTACAAGAAAAAACTTAAAAAAAAAATCAAATCTTTAAAAAAATGCCCATTTGGAATAAATATTTAAGTTAATGTTAAAAATATAAACAAATATGTTCTCTAAAGTTTAACACACGAAATAAGCTGTGAGTCACTGTATATTTTCAAATGACTAGAAAAAGACTCCGAAACAGACTGATAAGGGACTCAAAAAAGACTCCCAAACAGACTGATAAGTGGCTCTAAAAAGACTCCTTAACATAATGATAAGTGACTCAAAAAAGACTCGTAGCTTATTCGAAGAAGACTCATAAATGACCATAAAACGATTCGAAAAAGACTATAAAATGACCCAAAACTAACAAAAAAACAGTATCATAAATGAGTCATCAAGAAGAGTCGCGGCTAGGGTACCATTTTCTACCGACAAATGTATCATTTATGATCAGAAAATGAGAGCATATTCCAGCTTTTTAGTCGCGCAGAAGTATCATAAAAGACTCGAATATGATTAAAATTTTCAAAAAATGCTGGGTGGGTTGTTGTTAGATGAACTTTCATGTAAACATAACAGTATTTTATTCTAACTAGATGTAAATTGATCTCGTATTCTTATCTTTATAGACGTTTTTATTTACTGATTAAATAACACAGACTTTTCGCTCGATTTTTTTTCTTTTTGAGGATTTTTTTTTAGTTTTAAATATTAAACCTTTTAATAGAGAATCTAAGAAATATTTTAAGTTTTTATTGAGGTTTCATAGACTTTACGATTTTACACCAAATTTAAAAAAAAAAAAAAAAAAAAAAAAAAACAGACTAACAGACTAACAGACAGACAGAAGAAATATATTAAGTTTTTATTGAGGTTTCCTAGATTTTAAGATTTTACACCAAATTAAAAAAAAAAAAAAAAAAAAAAAAAAAAACAGCATTAGAGACAGACGTTTTCGATGGTTTTTCTAGCTTGCCATTCTGACGAACCAAACTCTTTAACTATTTTCTTACGACCCCATTCTTTTGGAACTAAACTTAGAAGCATCATTTTTTCAGCTTTGCTATCTGAACTTTTGAATTTGTCCTTTATTTGGTTCAATACAACGACGCCTGCCTTGTGATCTTCATCGTTACATTTCTCCATCTTTGTGTTTTTTTTTTAATTTTACTTTCAAAATCTGAATCTGTTTCTTTATCAGAATCATTATTCTTTGAAATAGAATTATATAAATTAAGTTTGCATGACTGGCATATCTTAGATTCATTTTTTAATTCTGGAAAATTATCCTTTAAATAGTTAGAAATCGGTACTAAATCTTTTGATACCTTGTGATTTGTCTTTTTAAGTGGATTAGCACAATAAAAAGAGAGTTTAACACGTTTCATCTTACAATATTATTATTTTTAACAATAATGCTATAAAAAAAAAATCCTCAAAAAGAAAAAAATTCAAGCGAAAAGTCTGTGTTATTTAATCACTAAATAAAAACGTCTATAAAGATAAGAATACGAGATCAATTTACATCTAGTTAGAATAAAATACTGTTATGTTTACATGAAAGTTCATCTAACAACAACAAGCGTATACAACTGCCAGTGCGTGAAAGCTGAATTAACAACAACAAGCAGTATGTTTGTCTGTAAGGTGTGTTAAAACATTTGTAATAAAAAAGGGAAATTCGGCAACTTAAGTTCAAAATTTAATATCTCTTTAACAAAAAAATATACCTCTCTGAAAATTTGCACATCTATTGATAATAACATGTTCTTTAATTTAAAAATAAAAAAAAAAATAAAAATCGGGGGTGTTTTGAGATATAACGATTTTTTGGTTTCAAATGGATAAATTCAGACTAAGTTCTGAAATTTTTCAAAAAAAAATTTCACCAGTCGGTAGCCCATAAAAATGTCTATCGATAGCTATTTATTTAAAATTTTTAAAATTATCCAGTTCAGCTGAAAAATTTCCAATATATTAGTACCTTTTTCAAAAATATGCCCATTTTTGAAAGTTTGACCCCGCCCACTTCGCCCATTTTTTCGACAAATTAAAAAAGTTGTTCCATGAATTTCTTATCTTTAATAGGACAATACTTTCTGTAAGTTTCAACTAGATCCGACAACATTTTTTCTGAGGGTGGAGAGTTCAAAAAGAATGCGTCATATGTATCAATATATATTTGTATATGATAATGTTTTCAAAATGTTTTACCAAAAAAATCATGTATAAGCACATCCAATCATATTTTTTTTTTAAAGATAGAATAATATACTGAATTTTATATATGATAATACATGGTTGATAAATTTAATAAAATTTTTATAAAATTAGATATAACCCAATACATAATTATATGTAATACAAACATCAAAAACGGCTTCTGTCATTTTAGACAGATTTATATATAATACAAAACTGTAAAAATGTGATACGCCTGTTACTATATAACTATACTCGTATATATATATATATATATATATATATATATATATAAATAAAAAATATTTTACGAAAATAGCTCACAATTTTGCGAAATCGATTTTTACTACAATAACACACCCTTTTTAACATTGACAAAAAAAAATTTTAATTCAATAAAAATTGACAACTTTTTTTAAACAAAAATTTTAGCTCCTAAAACATATAAATATTTTATATATATATATTTAAGTTAATCACAAATTTCAAGCATACATTTAGTGTGTTTGAGCCCGTTTTATGGAGGCTAACTATATGTAACTTAATATCTTTTAATTTAAATGTATATTTGGATTTTTATGTTTCTAATTGCATCTTATTATATCTAATTGTATCAAATATAATATAATTAGATGTAATTACATCGGGACAAAACTCGGATAGAATTGGATATTTTTTTATTAAATTGTATCTATTTAAATATAACTAGATCCAAAGTGATACAATTTAATGGAACCATTTTTCGGATCAAATTATATCTTCTTATATTTGCGGAAAATGTCTCATCACATATAATTGTATATAAACTTTTTTACTCGGGTGTATAAAATTACATTATTTATGAAATGCTATTCTCAAACTTGAATTCCATTGAACTTGTTATGAAAAAAAACTGTGAAAGCTTATGAATCGGAAAATTTTGGTTTCAATTCTAAGCCATCATACAACTTTCCACCCAATCAGCGATATGGAAATTACAATTTTAGTCAAAATATCTTACAGGTCTAATGACTCCATTTTGTATTCGTTTGAATCCGAAAATTAAAAACTATGAGCAAAAAAATTAAGATTAATTCAAGTAAGTTTCAAGCTATATTTTTAATTTTCGACATTTATATGACCATCAATGCTTTTGTGAAACTTAGCATGTCATAGCTTTCAAGTCTAGTCAACCTAACCCTGTCAATCGTTCCTCTCAATTCATAAGATCTTGAGAAATTATAGTCATCAAAAGTCAGTTTCAACATGTGTCGAAAATTTTTGAAGTAGCTCATATATATTTTTTCTAACAAACAATAATTTATGCCTCTTCTGAAACAAGAAACTAACAAATCATCTCAAAAATCTACCATCACCACCAACAGTCATCTTAGTTTAAAAAAACTTTAAACTCTACTCCTCTTAACTAAAGTCATGATGAATTACATGTTGGCACTAGTGTCGTTAGTGTTTGATGTTTTGATAAATTGCAGCTTGTTGAACAGCGAAAAAAGCCTTAACAAAAAAAATAAAATATTGACAAGGTCGTCTTTATAATTTGTTGCAAAGCCAAACTTTTTTGGTTTCTGATTAGAAAATTTATATATAGTAGTGTTCATTAGAATTTAGGCCAATTTGCCAATTATTTTTCAAAACAAATTCTTCATTTAGTTAGTTATATAATAGTGAACATATACAGTGTTAACCCTTTTTTTATGACTTTATAAATATTATGTATCGACAAAAAATAAGTGTCTTCTTTAGGTTTTTTTCTTGTCTAACTGTTATAACAACTCACGACAATGACAATTCACGCAAGGACCTTTCATGACCCATCACCATGTTAAGTATTTGTACCTAAAGTATTTGTCGTCACTTTTTTTAACACAACAAAAGCTATAAGTCAGCAAATAATTACAAATAGCGGAAGACTTGAATGATACCCTATTTGGGGTTTTAACCCGGCCATTCCCGGCATGCACCCATAGAAAAGTTTAGCTATTTGCAAACTGAAATTCGGCTACTTCAACTCAAATTCGCTTATTATGAATTTTAGTCTGTTGGTACAACTGAACATTAGTTTTGACAACAAAGTTCGGTTATTTCAGCTGAATTTTAGTTGCAACACCCAAAATATTCAGAAATCTAATGTAAATATCGTTGTACTAGCTGAATTTATAAGTTGTTACCATTAAAATACACTTTTCAATTCAGTTGGCACTTTATTTCTCTGTGTATACATTTTGATTTTTGAAAAAGCACAAAATTCGTTAAATTAAATAGCTAAATATATTTTTTATTAAAAAATAGGATTGAAACTACATTGATATTCCAGTATATTGTCGGAAGTGTAAAAAAAAAACCGACTAACGGGACAGCCCTTTATATTTTTCCGGCATTGAACCAGGGTGTTAGGATAAAAATTTTATTCATTCCATCCAAAACAATTACTTTTAATTTGCTTTAGCATATTTTCTAATACTAAGTTGATGTTCCCTATTGTGGCCTGTTCCCTAAAATGAACCTTTCGTTTTTTTTTTCTTGTTATTGCCTGAATATGTCAAAGCTGTCAACTTCATCGAGTCTAATTTTTTCACTTTGTAAAAAAGTTTCGACTTGTATACACACTTTTTTTTGTGTCATTTTAAAAAACGCAGTATAAAGTTTAATTTTTCGTAAATATAAAAAAAAAAAATAACAAAAAATATTAATGAGTTTTCAAAGTCGGATTTTTGTAGACGGTAAGATTTTTATTCACAATTCATTACATAAACAAACTTAATAAAATAGCAATACTTCGTTAATGATAGTTTTATATATAGAAGTATTTTAAGATGAAAAATTACTTATTTTTTAAGGAATTTGTTTCAATATATTAGTTTATCCTTTTAAAGTGTATGTTTCTGTGACTTTAAGTTTCAAATTTCTACCTTAATGTAATACCATAGGTCATTAAGGGTGGAATATCTTTCTTTTAAACCTCATTTATACCAAGATTTTATAAAACCCCAAACGATATATTCTATAAATTAACCCATACCTCAAAAAAAAAAATATATTAAATTTCAAACCTTTTGCCTGAATTGTTTGTGCAGGACGTTAAGGGAAAGAATTAATCGTTTTGTTTCTCCCTGTAAACATTTATAGGTTCCTAGATTCAACTTATAAGTTCTTATATGCAACAGTTTTTACTGTGATTTTGTTAAACCAAAATTTTAGATCATTAGTTGCTTTAGTGGTTTTCAGGAGCAGACATTTCACCAAATAAACTCGCATTTTACGCAGTTCTTTTTAAAAGTTCCAAAATATTACTTATCATTGAATTGGCCCACACAACAGGGAACAAATGTTACATATTGAGGTTTTTCACTAAAAGGGTGTGGGCATGCCGTTAGTGGGGATACTTTTCACCGCTCCTAGCACGAATTTCCAAAAATCCCGCTTAAGGAGACGGAAAAAACAAACAAAAATTCATATTTCTGATATTTTGGTCTTTACTATTTTTTTAATTGGAAGTTTTTTAAAATAGCCAGAATTTACAAAGAGTAATCAGAGCTTTTCAAGGGAATTTGTCTTCAGTGAAAAAATTATTAAAATTATCTTATTTATTCTTTCGAAAAAAATTTTTGGTATCGATATACAAGAAATTCAGAAAAAATTTTCCTCACTCAATTGTGATTTTTTGTGTTTTTTTTTTTAAGCAGCCCGTAAAATTCAAATTATTTCATAAAATAATAATTGGCGATTAAAAAATATCAGTATTGTTTATTAATTTAGCAATTCTATTTCAAAAATTTTTAAAGTGACCTAGATCAATTACCCCCGTTGAAGATATTTTTTGGCGCTTCCGGAATAGGACCTATACAATTTTAATAATGGATTCGATAGCCCTATGTCCGGACGCTAAAGTGGTGCTCTAGGTTTTTTTCAATTTTCACCCCTATTTAAAATAAGAGGTGATTAAAAAATATCAGTATCGTTTATTGACTTAGCAGTTATATTACAAAAATTGTTGAAAGCGAACTCCATTTACATCAATTACCCGTTGAAGACGTTTTGGAAAAAAATGAACTGTATTGACAAGCATACTAATAGGAATTCTTCTTATCTCCTCAGTTATAGCTATTTCCAATTCAGCAAGTGTTTTCGGAACTGTTACATACACCCTATCTTTTTAATATCCCAATAAGAAGAAATCACATGGATTTAGGTCCGGTGAGTACGGTGGCCAAAGAAATCCTTTTTGGTGACGTTGGACATAGAGATTCAAATTAAACTTTTCATCAAATTTTTCAGCCAAATACTCTAGAACAATGTTAGCGGTATGTGGCAGAGCACCATCTTGCATTATCGAAGCGTTTCCAATCTCTCTTCTAGCTTCCAAAACAAAAGGTACAAAGTAATGTTGTAGCAGTTCTAAATATCTTTTCGACCTAACTTTTTCTCTAAGAACCTCAAAAAAGTCCCTTAGATGACTAAGCACACCATAGAGTGATTCTCTGTGGAAACAGAGGCGATGGATTTAAATGATGTGGGTTTTCATCGGACCAGTACCTCTGATTTTGCTTGTTGCATTATCCTGACAGGTAAAAGTGGGTTTCGTCCGTGAACCAAATATCATCCACAGATATCAGTCTGTTCCTCATCATTAATTAGGTCAAGCAAGATATGTGCAGACTCAAGCCTATTCCTCTTGGCCAAATCGCTCAGCATTTGAACAGGGTGGATTTTGTACGCCTTCATTTTAAGCTTCTTGTGCAATATGGTATGGACCGAAGTTTTTCGAATGTTTTCATGTTGTGCAGCTGCTTTAATGGACTGACCAGGTTCTTGAACAAAAAATTCGCGAATTTTCATAACATTCTCTTCAGTAGTTGCTGTTACCTTTCTGCCACTATTGTCTTTATGTTGATTTAACAGATTTCCCTTCAACTCAAATATCTTAACCATTTTCCGAATTGACTTTTTCCATGGAGGAAAGATATGAAATTTTTCTTGGAATGCCTAGATCACATTTTCAATATTTCCTTGTAGTTCATAATATTTTTGAGCTATTAGCTGCCGTTGCTAATAGTTCAAATTTTTATTATTTATATTTATATTTTTATTATTCTGACTTTTTATTTATATTTTTATTTTCATTTTTTAATCACCCTTTACATTTTATAAAATAATTTTAAGATTACGGGTTGCTTTAAAAAATAAAACAAAAAATCACAACTGAGAATTCCTTGTATTTAAAAAACAAAATTGGCAGCAAATTTTTGTTTTATATTTAGTCATGTAAAGTTTAAAATAATATATTTTCTCTTATAAAATTTAGATATTTTGATTTTATTTGAAATTATGTTTGTCGCAAATTTCATTATTAGCTGATGATATTATTTTCGGTGTATGGTAACAACACTTTAATTTTCAAGTTAAGCATTTACATAATTACTAATAATTATCATATTTTAATGCCAAATTTTTTCACATTTTCCATGTTTATTTTTAACATAAAATTTAAGAGTTCTTATTTGTTATTGTAGATTTGAACCTGTTACACACATTTAATTTATTTGAAATTAATTTAAATACTTCGTTAAGCTATTCTTTTTTTTTATGCAAATATACAAAAATTTACCATGAAAAAATCGTGACAATTTATAAATTAATGATTGTAAATTATATTTAAGAAAAAAAAAACAAAATTGGGTCTAACATAAATGTAGCTAAAATGTATAAAATATTAGTATTGCTCAATAGTTAGTTTAGATTAATGTATGAAATATTTTGTATTAAATGTTTACACTTTTCAAGTAAAATATAATAACATTTCCAAACGTTAAAAAAGCCAACATTTCATAATACTCATATTTCAATCGAAAGACTTAAGACACAAACTTAAAAAACGTTTGTTAACTAAAAAGGCTAAATAGAAAGCAAAGAGATTTATTGTAATTGTATTATAACTTTAATCTTCAACGCACAAAAGTATCAAAAAATTCTCAACAAAAACAAAAGACTTGAGCAATAAACTTAAAAAAACGCTAAGCAAACTTGTACAAACATTTTAAGACTTTTTTTGCAACAAACAAAAATCCTCCTCCATAGAGCCTCAAAAAAAAAAAAAAAAAATATGACTAATAGTTTAATATTCGTACGAAAAAATCTATTGACTAATATTTTAATATTAACTTCAATCACCAACTAACTACTACCATAAGTAAGCTTTTTAGTGTATATGTTGTTTAAAATTGTTTCAATTATGGGCCAATTATAAAAACATGCTTGGCACACAAAATGCAAACATAATTACTTAAAAATAATTCTAAAAAGAGCCTATAGTACTTTTTTTTTTTTTCTTTTGTGATAACACCACCACAGAACAACGAATTTTCACACTTCCTAACATTTTCACAAAACATAAATCGTATGCATTTATACAGTAAAAAAAAAATGAAATTCATAAAAAATCTATAAACCCTGACACAGTGATAGATTTTGCCCAATAACAAAAAAAAAAAATTTTAATAATGATAAAACGTTTATTGTCCAATTAGTCATAACTCTCTGACTAAAGATTTTTTCTGTTTTTTGGACTGAAACAAAGTTTTTTCTACTGTCACAAAGTTTTAAAATATTTGTTATGAATTGAAGGGCTATTAGTGCTGTAGAAACTTGTAATAAATGCCAAGATATTTCAGCACTTACTACAAGTATCTGTTCGGTCAGAATAGCACTTAATTTATTTCAATTTGTTTTGTTTTATATTTCTCAATTTATTCTTTTATCCTTCTGATAAAAGTACCTGTTCATATTGTATATATTCAATTACTTTTTATTTTAGATCACTAATTCTTGTTTCTTGCTTTGTCAAATTCTAAACGGTAATGCTATAAACACATAGACGACTGCAGCTACACGACTACAGCCTGTCAAAAATAAAATACACACGTTTATATGAAAACGATTATTTTGGCACCAACACAACTACACGACTACCCGACTACTTTTGCCGCTGTAGTCAACTTAGGTTAATTTCTATTTTTGTTGGCTGCAAAACAAAAATAGTGTTGACAATAAAACAAAATATGTAACAAATTAGTGCTTAAAAATGTTTTATTTTGTTAAACACAAAAAACGTCGCAACATCAAATGGTATAATTGCATTAATATTCAAGAGGGGTTATATAAATTTATTTTCACGTTATAATAATGTATTATAAATAAGTAATTGTATTTTTAAGTGAACTTTATATACGTGTCTACAACCAAGCATGTTGTTCTATTTTAATAAAGAAAAAAAAGATGTAATTGGCACTACTGAAACAAAAATGCATTTGTATCAGGGATGTTAAATGGAGTTTTCAATTTTGTACCAACATCCAAAAAAAATTGTACTTTTTGGACGTTGACGGTATAATTTTTTTTAAATTTATTAAAACAAAAAAAAAAAATACATAAAAATTCTCTTGTACAGAAAAAAAAAACAAAACCTTCCAATAACATACATTATATGTATGAATAAAATAAGGCATAAAAAAGTCTTATGAATATATGAGACCAAATCATGGAATTATTTGTTTAGTTAATAAACTATTTGGAATTTCTACATCATAGCAGCATAAATTTGTCGCTCTTAACCAATCCTTAGTCTGTATGAGACTTGATAATGTTGGCTAATGTAGTCTGTTTCTTTCCTTAGTTTTTATTATATTTTGAAAAGAAAAAAACTCTTTCCACATTTGCAGACCAGTGTGGAATGGATAAAATTCCAGCAACGACTAGAAATGTCTGGAAACATATTGACATTCAGTTCATTTTGAAAATTAGCTACTACCGACCAAAAACTACAAGCGTTTTAATTTTTTAACGACTTCAGTTAAAAAAATTTTAGTTTTTACTCTGGCTCAAGTAATATTTTTACTAAGAAGACAAGAATGGAGCAAAATTAATGATTAATCGGTTTTTTGTTAAAGTTCTGCCTATTATGGAGGCTATAACTTTTCTAAAACATTGGGTTCTGATGAGATCTTTAACCAGATCGAAATACTAGTATTAACCTAGCTAATATGTTTGATTTGCTTTATTTTTGTAAATATACGGAGGTTGAGAGCTCGTTCTAAATTAAACATATATAAGATTGTTTGGAATTTTCTTTCATTTCTTTAACAATAATTTAATTTTCGTTTGAGTTTGAATTTTAACGTCTTTTTCAGACAATTGCAGTTAATACTATAATTAATATGCAATTTTATTTAATTTAATTGTGAAAGGCGTGGTAGAGAAGAATGAGTGTATTTTCTAAAAATCATAACTACACTCATAAAAAAAAGTTTGTAAAGTCAGCAAAAAATTTTGCTGAGTCAGCAAAATTTTAGTCAGGAGGATGCTAGCAAAAAAGTTGCTAATGTCAGCAAAATCTTTTGCTGAAAATCAGCGAGCTGATTTTTAGCAACAAAATTTGTAGATTCAGCAAAAGTTTTGCTAACACTTAGTAGATTAGAAATAAAAAAGCGTTGGTAAAAATTAATAAATTTTTTGCTGAATTTTAGTAGACTGAAAAAACCGCAAAAAATTTGTAGAAAAATTGTAATTTAGTTAATTTATTTGCTGAAAATCATAAAACATATTTTTGTGATTCTTTTAAAAATAATTTACTATAATAACGAAATATAACAATTTTAATTTTCCCACATTGACGACATGAATTAATTTAATATCTGAAAATATATAGAAATAAATATATATAACATAACAAAAATTTTCATCAACTACTTACATCAATGGTTGTCTTAATGATGCTATCTTTTCAATGACGAAACCGCCGAAGATAATTCTAGAAACGAAACGAAAAAATAAACAAAACAAACGAAACGAAACGAAAAAAACAACCCTTTTTTTGCAATAAGAAAAAGAAACCATACAAATCTACCTAAGATGTGTGTTTTTGTCTTTCTCTTTACTCTGTCTACATGTCTGTATATGTTTTTTCATGGTTGATTTTTTTACTTGTCTTGTTAGAGTTGTACTTTTTAATATCATTTTCCTCTTCTCTACTACATCTTGACATGCCGCAACATCTGCTTATCAGCACAATTTTTTTTAGCAAAATTAATTAGTAAAACATTAGTATATTAGTAAAGCATTAGTATAAAACAGTTAAGTGCTGAATAAGTATAACAAAAATTTTAGCTGAAAACACGATTTTAGCAAAAAAATTTGCTAAAAAATAGTATACCTGATTTACAAGACGTTTTACTAACTTTTCTACTAACTTATTTTTTTGAGTGTACATTGCAAATATTCAATTTTTTCTGAATCAGACTGCGCAGTTTCTGGTATTGAACGTTCGTCAGTGAATGTAATATTTGTTATGTTTTTATTTGTTCGATTGCGTCTATATGAAATTTTTCTGTGCAATCACTGACCGTGGTATAGATAAACTGATTTCTAATGCCACATGCACTCGCACTACACGTCAGACAGAGCGCTTTAGCCCTCTGAGCTATAGTTAGGTCGAGTTTTGTTGTGATTAAAACTAGTTTTATTCAATACACGGTGTTTTTGTTCTTGCATACATAATCTCAGAAGTACAACTCCAACAACACAACAGTTCTATTTTAGAAACTCACCTCACTCTAATGTCCACTGTTTTCCCATATGTTATAAGTGATGCCATATCTATATATCAATTTTCACTTCTTCAGAATTTTAATAAATTCAAAATAAAAGTGAAGTTGGCTGCAACAAGTGTCAATATATGTAAGAGCTGCCAGATAAATTTTGTAAAAAATCGTAAATTTTTAATCGATATTAAAAAAAAAAAAATTGCCAACTTTATTCTTCAAAATCCTTAAAATGGTGATAAATCGTAAAATCTGGCGGATATAGTCGCATATATTTTAAGAGCTCATTACATAAAACGAATAAATGCAATGAAAAAGGACACAATAACAATTTGTTTGCTATACTAAAAATTCAAAAAGGGGAAAAATTAAAAATTTTTAAATTGTACCAAATGAGTCGCGGTAGTACCACGGTTCTTTAGAAGGTCAAAATGTACCAAAAAAAGTACAATTGTACCAACTTTGACATCCCTGATTTGTATAAATTTGTTTGTTTTTATTTTAAAATTGAATCGTGATCAGCTGTTTACTATGCTGCTGTCGTTTCCAAAATAATAAGTAGCTGACCACACGGCGACGATTGCAGTCAACGGCATTTGCAGTCGTGTAGCTCTGCAGTCTGCTGTGGTCTATGTGTTTATAGCATAAATTATTGTAAACCCTTGATTATTTAATAAATTAGTTTTAACAAACTATTGTACAGGCTAGTCTTCGATTATCAACAAATCTATTAAGAACAAAACTCGCAAGTCTTTCTTTTTCGTTCAAACAGTATCTATTGCTCGAAAATTCTGCAAAATAGCAACTATTTCCTCAAAATAAAAAAATCTTAAAGAGAATTTCTGCAATAACTTGATAAGACACGTGGACTTGAAAAAATGGTTTTCACTGCCTTATAGTCTTAAAGCGATGGACATGTAAAAGAAGACACCTCTTGACACTTATTACAAGTATCTAGAAAATAAAAGTCCAGAAGAACAGCGACTTTTTTTTAAAAATAAGAAAATCTTAAATAAAATTTCTGCAAAAACATGATAAGCCACATTGATTTTAAAGAAATGGTTTTTAATGACTTCTAGGCAGCTGTTATGCAAGATGTTCGAGCTATAAAAGCTTGTAATAAGTGACAGTATGTGTCTTCTCTTACATATCCGTCGGTGGAAGTCTAGCAGAGTGTAAAAAACATTTTATTCCGTCAATGTGGCTTATCAAGTTTTAGCACAAATTTTATTTGGAATATTAATAGAATATTTATATTTTAAAGAATAGATAGTAAAAAACATTTTATTAAATGCATGTGTCATATTATGTTCTTGCGTAAAAAAATATTGAAATATAGTCGAATTGTAAAAAGTAACATTTGCTCTAGATCTGAAAGTATTTGGAATAAAGCTTAAATCATTTTAGCGGATATTGATACCACGTTAGGTAATGCAATGAACATATAAAATCATTTTTTGAAAACGTGTGGCTTATCATGTTTTTGCACTAAGCCCTTCAATATCTTCAAACATATATAACCATATATGTACATCATTTCAAAATTACGATTACTGTCGATGATTTAGTATCAGTTCAATAAATTTTAATTGTAATTGTCTATACACATTTTGCGCTAAAATATCGGCTTTTGAAATGACAAAAAATAAAATAAAAGTAAAGTTTTATGAATCGAGCATACCGCTTAATGCTCCCAAGGGTCTTTAGTAAGTTCTGTATAACACCAAAAATTTTTTCTCTACGAATTTGGCATTTTCATCGTTGATTTTAATATTGGCTCGTCATAGGAGCTAATCATTCCAAATATGATTTTTTTGAAGTTCTTCTGCCTTAACACTTTCTTGGAAGTTATGTAGGCATATAATATTCATACGAAGTTGTTTTGCAGCATTAAAAGAAAACTTAAGCCAATGTTAAATTGATCGACAAAAATGCTCGATTAGAATCAATCGTTGGCAGAACAGTTTTTAATAGGATAATTTCTGGTGCTCTGTAAACTGTAGCAATTTTAAGTGATATAAGTCATTCATTAATATACGCATCTAAATTATATTAAAGCGACACATAGAATGTACCATACACTCACAATATTTTTTCCGTAAAGACTACAGAATATACACATTAAATTAACTGAAAATCAGTTAAAAAATGACTACTTACTCATCACCTCAAACAATTATATTTTTTTAATTGACCAAATCGGTAAAAACGAAGGATTATTTTCGTTTATTTTAATACTCAGCATAATATAACAACTTTTTGTTGTAAATAGAAAATTTTACCTGAATATTTTAACTATTACTGAAAGTCTGTTTTTTTTTTGTTTATTTGTTTATTGAATAACAGACAGAAAGTTAAAAAATATATTTCTTTGGTAACTTATGTTATGTTCCATTGAAACAACTATACCGATTAAAGGTACGTTCAGATTAGTCAAATATTTGACAAAAAACATGAAATATTTCTTTGCCGTAATCTGAACACAAAATATTTTTGTGTGTCAAACAGCAAATCAGCTGATTTTGGTCAAAACAAAATTATTTGCATTCAAATTAATATTTGACAAACTTAACCATAGTGTGAACACTAGCAATCAAATATTTTCTTCTGATTTGAGCAAATATTTATTTGATCTTACAAAAAAAAATGTAAGAACAAACAATGGCAAATAACAGGTGGTGAAATCGTCCATTATACATTTTTTTAATAATTTTATTAAAAAAGGCTTTATAAAAAAACTGAATTGTGTTGTCGTACGTGAAAATAAAAACTTAATCAATCCGATAACAGAATGGAACATTGGTCCAAAATGGAACGATATGGAATGAAACGGGGAATAATTGGAATCGGAACACTGTACACATTTGTGTTGTCGGTAACGGGAGTTTTATTAAGGTTTGCACAAGTTTTGTCCGTTTTGCGATATCATGCTTAGTTTTCGAGATACAAGCCATTTTACAAAATGGCGATATTTTAAAATGTCCAGTATCTCCAAAACTGAGCGAGATAGACCAAAACGGACAAAATTTTTGCTCCAGAGGAGCATTATTATACCCCTATAACATAAATAGGCTAGGTCCGAGAGAGATCCCGAGTGATCAATTTTTTAAAAAACAGTTAGTTTTTCCATTAAATAAATTTATGTTTTTTTACACTTTGATTAAATAAATATTTAATACAAATATTTGTTTCAATCTGAACGCTCGACAAATATTTTTTCGTTTATTTTATTTGACACTATTCGAGAGCTTTTTGAACAAACAAAAACTATCAAATATTTGATCATAGTTTGAACATAAAATAAAATAATTTTTTATTTGACACAGTTGGAAGCAAATATGTAAACAAATATTTTGTTCAAATATTTGATTAATGTGAACGTGCCTTAAGTTTTTAAATAACTGTTGATTTTTTTGGAAAAAGTTCTTGTGAGTGTATGAACCCAATTTTATAATATAAATCATAAATCATTTCTTATTAATAGAACATGTATGGGACTAAAAATCGGATTATTAATAATGTGTAAATGTGTGAAAATGTCGCATATTTTCATTGCTTTTCATAACATACTTAATTTTGATTCCCGAATTTGTTATAAATTCTCAAGGACTGAACAAAAAAATTTCGGGGAAAATTTTTCCTCTGCATCCGGAAATGTAACAACAAAATGTTTGGGGTTTCCGTATAAAAAAGTGGTAACTTTCGAAAAAAAAGATGGCAACCATATAAAAAATGTGGTTACTTTTTTTGGACACGTCGCGGGAATTTTAACTTAAAAAGATGTTGATGTATATTTTCCAATAACGTATAACGAAACTGTAGTACAAATAGAAGCATTTCAAAACAGATATTAAAATTTTAATGATTGTATATTAATGTTTTTTTAGAACTTTTTGGAAACTATGATGTGAGCAAGATTAATCAAGTTCTAAATCATTTGTTTTCTGTTAAACAAAAAACCATTCAATGTTTATTTATTAATTTAAAAATTTCTTCATCCGCTAAATCTTTCCATTGGTTCTCTAAAGATTTTGGGTACCGCTGAAGTACACAGGTAAAGACCTGTCAGTAGATAAAAAATTTGTTTAATTATTAAATAAACATTGCACTGTTTTTTGTTTAACAAAAAACAAATGATCTTCAACTTGAATAATCTTGCTCACATCATAATTTATGATACAAAAGCAAAAAAAAAAAACTTTTGGGGTCAATTCTTTAAAATTTAAGAGTAAAAAATTTCTTGGAAACTCATTGTTCGATTTTGAAAATTTTTTGTAGCATGCTGTTAGTAGTATTTAAAAATAGTACACCAAACTTAGACGATTTGTGAAACATTTATGTATATGTATACATTTAATATGCCTACACAAGTTTGGCCAACCCCTATACAAAGTTCACCAAAATATATTACTAAGATCGGAAATAAAATTCCTTATTCACATACCAAATGTCAGCTTTTTATTTACATAAATAAAGAAATAATGGATTTAGGACCGTATTCTACCACTGTGCATGACATGACATTGTTTTGAACGCGTAGGAGTAACAAACATTAACAAAAATTTTAACGGAAAAAAATCCAAACTGCATTAAATGCATAGAATATTAAAAAAAAATATATATATAATATATTGGGTTTTGGGCTCCCAAGCCATAAATAAATTTTATAATTTATTATTGATTATTTATACAAGAAAATCAATCACTAAGCTCATATATTTAGTTATAACTGCTTATATGGAAATGTAAAATTATTAGTTAGCTTCTCACTATATGTACGAATACCATTCATGGGAGGAATATTTATAATATGCATGTGAATTCTTGTAACTAATAATTATTATAAGTTTAATTAACTATAGTGAGAAAATTACGGCTCAACTATATTTAGCGAAGTTGAATTAAGTGAGTGAGCAATTTTATTAGAATACATTGAAGCAACCATATTTAGCTTAAGTGAACTTTCTTAAAGGTTCATCTTTATTAATTTTGTTAACCCTTTTACTACCGACTTTTTATTTGTGGATATATTTATATTTGGAGATTTATATCTAGCGGTCCTTAAATTAGAAAGAAAAAGTTTACATACATGCCCCCTCATCTTCCAACCCTAAAAAATTGCTGTAAACATCGATTTTTTTTCACTCATGATATATTAAATACAACGGGCCACAATGTTCTTAAACGTTCCCACACCCACTCCAAAGTTTATATCCCTATAAGAAATCACAGAATCCCATAGTCTATATAAAGGGTGGTTAAATTGTAAGGGCCGATGTTGAATGTGAACCACACCTAAACGCCAAGTTTTTTCCGAATTTTATTTGACATTTCTCTATTTCAGACTTACTCAATTTGAACCATGGAGAGATACACAATCCAACAACGTGTTAAAGTTATCCAGATTTATTATGAAAATGGGCGTTCAAATCAAAATGCATATCATGCACTTCGTGATTTTTTTGGTCAATTTGATCGTCCAAATGTGCGTACAATCGCAAAAATCGTGGAAAAATTCGAGCAAACCGGGTCTGTAGAAGATGTGAGAACACCAGTGCATGCTCGTACAGCTCGTACTGCAGAAAATATTGCTGCTGTTCGCGATAGTGTGGCTGAAGAGCCGTCCACCTCAACTCGTCGTCGTGCCTAACAATTGCACCTCTCACGCTCGTCGTTGATGAACATTATGCATAAAGACTTGCATTTACACGCTTACAAGGTGCAATTGGCTCAAGAACTAAAGCCTCTTGACCATTCCAAACGTCGTGAATGGGCAGAATGGTGGCAAGAAATGGCAACAGTGGATGATCAATTTTCGAAGAAAATCATCTTCAGTGATGAGGCACATTTTCACCTCAGTGGATTCGTCAGTAAACAGAATTGCCGCATTTGGGCGAATGAGAATCCAAAAGTGATTGTCGAAAAACCAATGCACCCACAAAGAGTGACTGTTTGGTGCGGTTTATGGGCTGGCGGCATCATCGGGCCGTATTTTTTCCAAAATGAGGCCGGTCAGGCAGTTACTGTGAATGGTGTTCGCTATCGTGAGATGATAACGAACTTTTTATGGCCCGAATTGGAAGATATGGATGTGGACGATATGTGGTTTCAGCAGGACGGTGCCACTTGCCACACAGCTAACGAAACAATGGCTCTTTTGCGCAACAAATTCAATGGCCGTGTTATCTCACGTAATGGCGATGTCAATTGGCCGCCAAGATCATGTGATTTGACACCGTTGGACTTTTTTCTTTGGGGTTATTTGAAAGAAAAGGTGTACGTCGATAAGCCAGCAACAATTCAAGAGCTAAAGGATGAGATAATTCGGCACATTAACGGCATAGAACCTCCATTATGCCTCAGCGTCATCGAAAATTTGGACCATCGGATGGAGGTGTGCCGCCGTGGTCGCGGCGCCCATTTGGCCGATATTTTGTTCCATACATAATTGAGTAATACCAATATATCATAATAAAATAAAATTACAATAGTTTGTGTTTTATTCAAAATCAACATCGGCCCTTGAAATTTAACCACCCTTTACTTTGGACACAAACGAGTTCTGCATATATAGCGTAACAATTCTCGGACATACTAAATTTAATGCCCTAGTAGACGGCCCAAAACTAAAGCGGTTTACCAAATACTCAGGCATGCCATATTTTATAATTTTGAAAAAGAATAACGCATATAAATATAATCTATAAAACTCATACCTAAGAAATCAAAGACATACTCGGCTACATGAGACCTTAACCGCAAGCCATACGCAAACCTTATTATACGGTTAAAACCTTTTCAAATTTTGGGCCACTACAACCCGTGTAAATTTCCAATCCATATAATATAATCGGCATAAGTTATGTTTTCGCTGTAAATTTTCTTGTTTTCAGTGGAAAGTAAAAAGCGACAATATTTATACGCTTAAGGAAAAACATATTCCTGAGATGAGCATGCTTATATGGAATTCAAACGATAATTTATCCCAAATATATTCCTAAGGTCTTGTAATGCGAAATATATTCAATAACGACATTGTTTAGTTTAAGTGTAAACATATCCAAAGGAATGCTACACAGAAAAAACTATGGGCCAAAAATATCTAATTAATCGATTGTTTCAATATCAATGGCAATTTAAACAATTTTTTTAATTGATTCAATTAAAAAATTTATTAAATTTTCTAATATATCCATACAGTGTTGACAACATGTAAACAAAATTTTTAAAAATTTGGCAAACTATTTTTTTTAATTTTATTTAGGTTAAATAATCAAACAAAGGTTTAATTATATCAATATATTATTTAATTTGCAAATAAAAAGAAAAAAAAATCGCAAATGATTAACTTTTAATAAGTTGAATAGATTACCGATTTCAAATACACGCAAAATCGTAGTTATTGCACTAGAGTTTGCAACACTCTTTTTGTTGAGATATTCGTGTACGCACGAAAACTTAATTTAGTTTCGTGTTTTATCTGTGGTAATAAAAGTGCACATGTGGATTTAAACAAACCTTATCGAAAAAGGACAATTAAACTATTATTTTTGTAAATAATTAAAATTTCAATAAATATAAGTGTCATTAAACTATCATTTTAAAGTTGTGTGTGATTTTTTTAAGAAAGCAATTCAATTACAAGAAAAAGTTCAAGACAAGACAAGCAAAACAAAAATTTTGTCTTTACTTTTATTTGTTTTCTTATAATACATTTTTATATTAAAAAGCTTTAATTTTTTATAAATAAAATGTCAATTTAATTTACAAACCTACATTTATTTTTTTATTTAATGGGGGGGCAAATAACAAAAATAGAAAAATACGAGTTTTCAATTAAAACTACCATTGTTTTCTTATCAAGTTTCAATTAAAGTTTTAATCAATTTAACTAAAAATTTAATTGAGGATGTAAAGAAAAACAATTACTCTTTTAATTGATATTATTATTATTTTAATTGAAAGAGTTTTAATAAACTGTCTGCACATTTTTTAGTTAATACTATCATTTCAGTGGTAGGTGCAAAATCAATTAAAATATTAATTGATTCAATAAAATTTTTAATTGAAACCCGTTTTTAGTTTTTTCTGTGTACCGAACCGCATAGCAAATATTTTCAATGGATTTAGAGCCATTTTATTCTCCAATGACCATTGCAATATTTTCTGAAGATCCAAGTAAATATAATTAACAAAGTCCATAACCAATACATCTCTTTCCATGCATACCAGCAGTTGTATATCATCTGCATACATATGCGCCTTACAAAAAGAGAGTACGTTTGTGATATCGTTAATATAAATTGAGAAAAGTAACGGACCCAATATGGAGCCCTGAGGCACCCCTCGGTCTAGAGCTATTTTATGTTCTCAGTCCATCTTTACCACTTAAACATTCGAATAACCAATAATGTTTTGTTTGATTTTGTTCTGGTTATTATATAAAGCTACGTGGAAAATATAGTAATTTTACACTCACAAAAAAAAAAAAAAATGTTGCTGAGTCAGCAAAATTTTATTAAGAAGTGCTTTCAGAAAAATTGCTTATGTCAGCAAAATCCTTTGCAGAAAATCAGCGAGCTGATTTTTGGCTACAAAATTTGTAGATTCATCAGAAATTTTGCAAAAAAAATTAGTGGATTAAAAATTATAAAATCCTTGCTTTAACTTTTAGCAAGGATTTTATAATTTTTAATCAACTAAGATTTTATAAAAAATTTAAAATAAATATTTATTTAAATCATAAATGCATGTTCCTTCATTTTAAACTCAACTGGAAACTTTTATAATTGGTTATTAGTATTATCGACCTTTTTAGTAAATATTTGTTAATATTTTTAGAAATGTCTAAAGTGGGCTTCTAAGGCCATATGTTTTCAAAATAAATAAAAGAATATTAAGACATTAAGTTATTATCATTACTCGTAGTTCAAATAATAATGACACCTCATAACCGTTTCAACAGTAAACAATATATGTATGTTTAAGATGATTTTTTTGCTGTAAAATAAATCGGCTTTCCTTTTAACTGATGGAAGAAACTTTTCCTTCCATTTAATATTTGTTTCAAACTTAATAAAGTAATCTACTTAGTTTGGGTACCTATAAATATTGTAATAACTAAATAGTAAGTTAAAATAATAAAAACCTAAATCATTTACCCGTTGTTTAAATCGTGATTTAACATAAAATTTAAAATATTTCAGCCAATTTACATGGTTAGTTTAAGCCCAACCTACGACTTTGTTAAATAAATTTAAATCCATTAAAATCACTCGTTCATGTTTAAAAACATTCATAAGCCATTCGAAATACTAAAATATATTTTAAACAAATTAATTTAATTAACACGTAAATTACCGATTTCAAATACACGCAAAATCGTAGTTATTGCACTAGAGTTTGCAACACTCTTTTGTTGAGATATTCGTGTACGCACGAAAACTTAATTTAGTTTCGTGTTTTATCTGTGGTAATAAAAGTGCACATGTGGATTTAAACAAACCTTATCGAAAAAGGACAATTAAACTATTATTTTTGTAAATAATTAAAATTTCAATAAATATAAGTGTCATTAAACTATCATTTTAAAGTTGTGTGTGATTTTTTTAAGAAAGCAATTCAATTACAAGAAAAAGTTCAAGACAAGACAAGCAAAACAAAAATTTTGTCTTTACTTTTATTTGTTTTCTTATAATACATTTTTATATTAAAAAGCTTTAATTTTTTATAAATAAAATGTCAATTTAATTTACAAACCTACATTTATTTTTTTATTTAATGGGGGGCAAATAACAAAAATAGAAAAATACGAGTTTTCAATTAAAACTACCATTGTTTTCTTATCAAGTTTCAATTAAAGTTTTAATCAATTTAACTAAAAATTTTAATTGAGGATGTAAAGAAAAACAATTACTCTTTTAATTGATATTATTATTATTTTAATTGAAAGAGTTTTAATAAACTGTCTGCACATTTTTTTAGTTAATACTATCATTTCAGTGGTAGGTGCAAAATCAATTAAAATATTAATTGATTCAATAAAATTTTTAATTGAAACCCGTTTTTAGTTTTTTCTGTGTACCGAACCGCATAGCAAATATTTTCAATGGATTTAGAGCCATTTTATTCTCCAATGACCATTGCAATATTTTCTGAAGATCCAAGTAAATATAATTAACAAAGTCCATAACCAATACATCTCTTTCCATGCATACCAGCAGTTGTATATCATCTGCATACATATGCGCCTTACAAAAAGAGAGTACGTTTGTGATATCGTTAATATAAATTGAGAAAAGTAACGGACCCAATATGGAGCCCTGAGGCACCCCTCGGTCTAGAGCTATTTTATGTTCTCAGTCCATCTTTACCACTTAAACATTCGAATAACCAATAATGTTTTGTTTGATTTTGTTCTGGTTATTATATAAAGCTACGTGGAAAATATAGTAATTTTACACTCACAAAAAAAAAAAAAAAATGTTGCTGAGTCAGCAAAATTTTATTAAGAAGTGCTTTCAGAAAAATTGCTTATGTCAGCAAAATCCTTTGCAGAAAATCAGCGAGCTGATTTTTGGCTACAAAATTTGTAGATTCATCAGAAATTTTGCAAAAAAAATTAGTGGATTAAAAATTATAAAATCCTTGCTTTAACTTTTAGCAAGGATTTTATAATTTTTAATCAACTAAGATTTTATAAAAAATTTAAAATAAATATTTATTTAAATCATAAATGCATGTTCCTTCATTTTAAACTCAACTGGAAACTTTTATAATTGGTTATTAGTATTATCGACCTTTTTAGTAAATATTTGTTAATATTTTTAGAAATGTCTAAAGTGGGCTTCTAAGGCCATATGTTTTCAAAATAAATAAAAGAATATTAAGACATTAAGTTATTATCATTACTCGTAGTTCAAATAATAATGACACCTCATAACCGTTTCAACAGTAAACAATATATGTATGTTTAAGATGATTTTTTTGCTGTAAAATAAATCGGCTTTCCTTTTAACTGATGGAAGAAACTTTTCCTTCCATTTAATATTTGTTTCAAACTTAATAAAGTAATCTACTTAGTTTGGGGTACCTATAAATATTGTAATAACTAAATAGTAAGTTAAAATAATAAAACCTAAATCATTTACCCGTTGTTTAAATCGGGATTTAACATAAAATTTAAAATATTTCAGCCAATTTACATGGTTAGTTTAAGCCCAACCTACGACTTTGTTAAATAAATTTAAATCCATTAAAATCACTCGTTCATGTTTAAAAACATTCATAAGCCATTCGAAATACTAAAATATATTTTAAACAAATTAATTTAATTAACACGTAAATATAAATGCTTGTAATAAAAGAATTTTAATAATTTAATTACCCGGAAAATGAATCACATGAACTGATAAACCAAAGCTATTCGAACGAATTAAATTGACAATCTCTAACTATTTTTCATGAACTCCAATCTAGTTCGTTAAATCAATATAGAAAAAAAGAATTTCATATGAATTCAGTTAAGTAATATTTGTTTAATTGTCTAATGTGCAAGAACAGTGTGGGTTGTTATTTATAATGATAATAAAGCTGCCGCTGCTCACTATCTGTTCTTAATTCAAGCTAAAGAACGCTGCATAGTCTTTCGAACTTTATAAAGAAAAACAAGTGAACAAAGTTAGCTGAATTTACAACTTTTTATTCATGATATTAACAAGTTGCCTGCAACGATCCTCACAGCAAAAATGTTGCTTACTTTACTGACTTTTTTTTTTTTGAGTGTAAATTTACATACTCGTATAATGCAATTTTTAAATTTAAGAAATAAGGTTAAATAAACGAAAATAATTATTATGCAATTTTGTAAATATATCAGGGGATTATGTTAAAGTTTTTTTTTTTAAATATTTAGTTAAATAACAGTAATTCTTAATATTTCGCGACACTCAAATTCCTTATACTAACATTTATATTTGATATATTTCTACACTCAAAAAAATAAGTTAGTAGAAAAGTTAGTAAAACATCTTGTAAATCAGATATACTATTTTTTAGCAAATATTTTTGCTAAAATCGTGTTTTCAGCTAAAATTTTTGTTATACTTATTCAGCACTTAACTGTTTTATACTAATGCTTTACTAATATACTAATGTTTTACTAATTAATTTTGCTAAAAAAAATTGTGCTGATAAGCAGAAGTCGCGGCATGTCAAGATGTAGTAGAGAAGAGGAAAATGATACTAAAAAGTACAACTCTAACAAGACAAGTAAAAAAATCAACAATGAAAAAAACATATACAGACATGTAGACAGAGTAAAGCGAAAGACAAAGAAACACATCTTAGGTAAATTTGTATGGTTCCTTTTTCTTATTGCAAAAAAAAAGGGTTGTTTTTTTTTCGTTTCGTTTGTTTTTGTTTATTTTTTCGTTTCGTTTCTAGAATTATCTTCGGCAGTTGCGATAGCATCATTTAAACGATAGCATCATTAAGACAACCATTGATGTAAGTAGTTGAAAGAAAATGTTTATGTTATATATATTTATTTCTATATATTTTCAGATATTAAATTAATTCATGTCGTCAATGTGGGAATATGAAAATTTTTATATTTCGTAACTATTGTAAATTATTTTTAAAAGAATCACAAAAATATGTTTTATGATTTTCAGCAAATATATTAACTAAATTACAATTTTTTTTACAATTTGTTTGCGTTTTTTCAGTCTACTAAAATTCAGCAAAAAATTTATTAATTTTTACCAACGCTTTTTTATTTGTAATCTACTAAGTGTTAGCAAAACTTTGCTGAATCTACTTATTTTGTTGCTAAAAATCAGCTCGCTGATTTTCAGCAAATTATTTTGCTGACATTAGCAATTTTTTTGCTAGCATCCTCCTGACTAAAATTTTGCTGACTCAGCAAAATTTTTTGCTGACTTTACAAACTTTTTTTTTTGAGTGTATGCGATTATAAAAATACACCTGGTCCTGGGTCGTTGGTAGGATTTTATTGCCTGTCTTTATTAACTCTAAACAGAACAAGGTCGATTTATGCACAAAATGTTATTTCCTCATCTAAGCAAATATAAATATAAGAACTCTGTTCTAATACACTAAAAACAAAAGTTAGTTGAAAATTTTGTTTAACGTCTATTTAAAATATTTGGAAAAAATATATTTTTGTACAAAAACTCAGAACTAGTTACTAATTTTTATTGTAATACAAAACTCAATTTATCTAAAAATCGGAAATTTTTTTTTTTTTTTCTATTTATTCAAAAAATTGTATCTTGTAGCTCGGCTGCGTTTTGGAGAAAATATTTGTTGTATCGTAAATCGAAAAATATTGTGAACTTTGCTATATAGAACCACACGGCGTATAATGAACGAACATGTCATAATATTCATCATACACCGTGTTGTCCTACTAGTACTATATAATAAATACGATATATTTTTACTTGTAAGCGATTCGGTTGTGTGTGAAAAAAGTTCAGGTGTATGTGTGATAATATAAAGTATTCATTGAACCTTTAGGATGGTTCTTATACCATTTAATATTGAGTATATTATTTTTAAATGTTTTTTTTTCCTGAAATTGTGTTTTCAGCCAAAATTTTAGTTAAACGCTTTTAGCAACAAACTTATTTCGAACTAATGTTTAACTAATTTTTATTGCTACCACAATTGTGCTTAGAAACACATTCATAGCACAGATAATAAAAGAAAGACGAGATGTAGATATCGCAGCTTGTCTAGACGAAGTAGAGAGAAAATAAAAGATACAAATAAATACATCCATTAAATAAATCTTATTACAAAAAATGCAACCACTGTTGATTTCATTCATTTCATAACAATGGTACGCAAAATAAAATGTGTCAAAATAAAATTGTGAAGTTTGAAAATTTAACTAAAACATTAAACAAACTAATTTGAAAAAAATACTAAATGTATGATTATGTTAAAATAAACAATACTTTGAAAATATTAAAAATTATTGTGAAGACAACAGACAGAAAGAAAGGACCCTTTGGTGCCGCTGTACAAAACAATAAATGTTTGTATCCCAGGTAGGCACTATTTTCAGGCTCTATGCAATTAGTCCCAGGTGCAAAAAGTCCCAGTGCAAAAAGCTCCCAATGAAATAAATTCTAAAAAAATGAAATAAGTCCCGTCTCGAAAAAGTGAAATAAATTCTCAAGAAATAAAATAATTTCCAAAACAAAAATGAAACAAATCCTAGGTTTAGGTTGTTATTTCATCATGAAATAATTTCCAAAGAATAAAAATTAAATAACTACCAAAAATAGTCCATGCAACACAAATGAAGTAAGGGCGTACCGTTATATTCCCCAAAGTTATAACGACCAAATCAATGACAGAAAATCCAAAACTTTTTTTTGGGTGCTATGGCATTTTATTTTGAAAAAGCTTTTTTTTTTGGGCGCTATGACGGTAAAAAAAAGAAGTTATTGCCCAAAATCATAATTTATAATTTTTTTTTTAAATGTCATAAGACATAATGTCTTTTGTGTCGCACGCAGAAAAAACTTTATTTTGCGAGCCCGCCTGCCGCGTTCTACTAAGGGAAAAAACCCCCTAGAGCGGCCGCAGGCCGCCACTAATTTTCATATTAATTTTTTTCATATTAGATGTCGAATCCAATGAAATCTTATATTTTTAAGACATCAAGTAACATTTATTTGACCTGTCATAACTTTTTATGTCCCAAAATACCAACCCACACCAAGATTTATTTTTAATGACTATTTTTTTAAAAGTCTATTTTATTAAAAATTTTACGAATATATTAGTGTCTAAACGTTAAATAAATATAAGGCCAATTAGCTGTTTAAATGACAAAGCTACGACGGGTCAAATTATAATTCTTATTGTCTTAAAAATAAGATTTCAACGGATTCGACATTGGATTTGTAAACACAAGTTGTTCTGTGTGGCGGCTTTCGGCCGCTCTTAGGGTTTTTTTCCTCCGTAGAACGCGGCAGGCGGCTACGCGAATTAAAGTTTTTTCTGCGTGCGACACAAAATATTAAAATGGAAGCAATTTTTTAAGTTCCCTTAAAACTCTTTTGTTTGATTTCATGAATTAGCCTTGACAGTTAAGGCTTTATGACATTTAGAAAAAAAATTATGATTTTGGGCAACAACTTGATTTTTTACCGTCATAGCGCCCAAATTTATTTTGGCCAAACAAAAAACCGTCATAGCGCACAACAAAAAGTGTTATTTCGTCCAAATCAAAGTCGTATTGCCCAAAAAAAAGGAAATTTTTACAACAACAGTTTACATATAATTTTTTTGGGCGCTATGTCGTTTTTTTCTTGGGCAATGTGACTTTTTGGAATATAACGTTACGCCTTCAAAATTTGTTTAAGAACAGATTAAGTTAGGTCAATTTAAGAAGATCAACAAAATATTTTGAAAGATCAAGTTATAGGAACCGTTTAGAATATTAATAATATTAAAAAAATAATAAATGAAAATGAAGCAACTCCTACTAAAAATGAAATAACTCCCACAGCAAATGAACCGAACAAGAAAATAAAATGAAATAAGGGCCACGCTAAGTTCTGTTGGAACTTAATTCATTTTTTTTGGACTTTTTTCATCTGAGAGTTATTGCACAGAGCCCTATTTTCATATTCCCTTTTGCTTTGTAAATGCAATTGTTTTTTATGATATTTAGTCATGTTTTGTGTATTTCTTTCTCGTATTTGAGAATTATCTTCTTTATTTTTGGGATATCATAATTTTTTAAAATGTTTTCGGACCAATAATAAAAATGACTCCTTCCACTGGCGCGCGGAAGCCAAAAACGCTGATTTAGGGCCGTTTTCTTTCAGAGCAAAAAGAGCTATATTTATATGAAATTTGAATTCACATTTCTATTCTTAAGCAAAAATTACTTAAAATTAATTGTTGCCCCCCTTTTTAAAGTGCATCATTTAGGAAATAGAGTGGTCGAAAAAAATTGAATTTTTTCAAAAAATCTTATAAAGTACTTTTTTTATTATACACCATCAAAAAGCATTTTTAGCTGGGAAAAATTGGCCAAAAATTTTCACTTTATGGTAACCCAGATACAAGTTTTTAATTTAGAAACGTTGAGGTAAAGAAGAAAAATTAACGTTTTTCTCTAAAAATTATAAACATTATTCATTTTTTAAATCAGACTAGACTAGTTTCTGTCTTTTTATGGACAGGCGTCATCAGTGATTTTCCATTTTTATATTGTATTATTATTTGTGTATTTATAATAGTCAGATTGTCGCTACATAACACATTTTTCAACAAACTGCCGGCTGTAAGAATCAAACCCTGCGCTTTTTCTTACATTACAAACAAAACAATAAAAAGTGATGACCGTTTAGCGATCACACCCAAGTGTGGCCTCGAATGTAATGCAGCTAAATTGCAGTTTTCTTTCCTATTAGCTTTTCTGTTATTTTATATTATACTCAGAAGTGACCAACACTAACAAACACAAATATTCTATTTTTAGATTTTTTGTTTATTTTTCTAATCTCCTTCGTCTCTATTAAGTTTTCAAAATGTTGCCTTTACTAGTTAACAGCTTTTTAAAATGTTTGTTTCATTTTTCTTAGCTCAAAATACTTTTTCATTGTGTGTACTAAAAAAAAATGTTATTATTTTTCTACAAATTTGATACCTTAATAACTCTTTAGCGGTTCGATATGTCAAAAATTTTTTTTTGCAGTATTCTCAGTTGGTAACACATATTTTTTGTTTTTGATTAAAAAAATTATTTTTGAAGTTTTTGTAAAAATGGAGTTTTCCGTCCACTCTATTGACTAAACGGTGCACTTTAAAAACCAGGAAAAAAGTTTTTTTTTTTCAATAATTTTTGGAGTAGAATTTCATGTTCAAACTTCATATAAATTATCCTCTTTGTGCGCCACGGTAGGCTAGTTGGTAGCGTGCTGGCTTATCAGTGCGGGGGTCGTGGGTTCGATTCCCAACAGAGGCACTGGTCTGTTTTCGCTACAACGCGCCGAAGGACATAGGAGCTAGTGCTCGGTTAGGGTAATAGGATATAATTTGTAATTATATGATTATTAATTAATAAAAAAAAAAAAATTATCCACTTTTTGCTCTGTAGTAAAAGGGACCCTAAATTAGCGCTTTTGGGAGCCGCGCGCCAGTGGAAGGAGTTGAAATTTTAAAAAATAATAACACAATTTTATTTATTGATGCAAAAACCTTTAAAAAAGTGATGATATCCTAAAATCAAATGTTTGCGACAAACTCTAACATAAATGCATGTAAGTAACTGTGAATTATTATTTTGTTATTTTCACAATAAAGTTCTTCGTTTATTTCCAGATTTATTATTCAATTGCATCATCTAAGCAATCTGGAAGTTCTACCACTTTTATTCATATTTAAAAGAATATAAAAAATGCATTTAAATTTCAGCAAAATAAATGAACTAAAGTAAAAATGTTCATCTAAGTTTTCTAGTTTTGATCAGTTTTCTGAGATTCAGCAAAAAGTTTAGTTGATTTCAACAAATCGATTTTCATTTGCATCCACTAACTATTTGCTGAATTTACTAATTTGTTTTCGGTGATTCTCCAGAAATCTTTTTTGCTAATGGAAGCAAATTTTCTGCGAGGATTTTCCAACAAAATTTTTTCAAATCCAACATTGCACAGTGATAAAATACTGGTTGGCCAAGTTAGTATGGAAAACAAAAATGTATTGAAACTGCATTTAAATGTTTTACAATTGGTCTGATGTTTGGCAAGGTAATTATAAATATTGCCTAATATCTGATATTGAAAATTATCAAGTTAGATAGATGAATTAACAAAGTTATGTGTAAAAATATTTTTTTATACATTTTCTTTAAAAACTTTAGTATTTAGACGTAATTCGAAAAAAATTTTTGCTAGGAAAAATATTAAGTCATGTTTTGGGTGAAATTCACTATCTGAGTACAAAAAAGAAACTTAATTTTTTGTAGGGTTGCCACATGTTTATGATACAATCTTAAATAAATAGAAGATTTTCAGAAAATGTTTGAAAACCAAGTTAATTTTCACATTTCTACATATAATTTCTTAGTACAATCTTAATGAATTTATATTTTAAATATCTGCTGTCACGAAGACATGTTTTAGAAATAATCTACAATAAATGAATTCTAGTTGAGAAATGAATTGTGTCTCTGTCTCTTCTGATCGAAACAATACTTGTGTGTACGTAGTGTGACAAAACTCCACTTTAGCCACAGTCATCGCTGTGTCGACCGTGGCTCAACTCGTTAAGAGGTGAGATTATGATGCATAGCTTGGTGCTAAGCCAGTTAGTTCAAATACCAGTACGACACCAAATAATAAAAAATTTTTCATATAGAGCAAATTAACAATATAAAATACTTTGTTCAATTGACACATAAATTAACCACTGACGAGTCCCAGGAGGGGGACGAAACTGCGGCAGTCTGGTATCCCTTGTGTCCGTAAATTTTTTCAATAAAAATGGTTTTCTTCTTCCTGCTTCTGTAAAGAGACTAACTTAAGTAATATTCTACAGTAATTAATTAAAAATTAATTACGATTGTCATTATCTGACGGTTGCAAAAACACTTTCTAACTAAATAAAAAAACTTTGATTTGATTGTAGTTTTGGTTCAGTTAGTGCCAAAAAACATGCATTTTTGGCATTTTTATTCCAAAATATTTATTTATACAAAAATGTTCATAAATTTAACCAAATTTTAGTCGAAGCTTGATTTTTTCATATTAATTCTCCTTGAAGGAAGGAAGACAAACAATTTTGATAGATAAAAGTTAGTTCGTCGCTAGATATAGTGCACAATATGGTATTTTCTTCCAAATCCAATTCGGTCCTTTCAGCTGAAAAGATTTTTATAACAGAAACTGACAAAAAAACCTGAAATATGTCTTTTTTAGAACGATATCATGCTAATAAGTTAAAAAAAAGCTTACTTTTCTGAGTTATCACACTGAAATTTGCCGGTCGAGCTTTATTTTCATAAAGAAAAATATCATACATGCTGGAAACTTTTAAGACTATAGTTATTTATAATGAGTATAAGTGTATTAACATCGATGAATTCCTTTTGCCGTTATTAAATAGAATACAAAAAATATTTGAAAAAAATTAAGTTCACAAGAAGTTCACAAAACACAATTTCTCATTAAAAAAAAAACCCCAATAATTTTAGTTTTACGTATTTTAGCTATAAACTTTTACAGCCAAATCCATTTTGCGGCGATTACAACAAAATAATAACATTTTTGATAAACATTACAAAAACACATTTGAAAACCATGGATTTTTAAGCAGTTCCTCTAATTAAGTCCAAAGAACCGAATCGGATTTGACCGATAAACCCTCTAATATATTATATTTGTTACGGAAAATTAACGTTTTTCTATCAAAATGGTTTGTTTTTCATTTAACAAGGAGGATTATTTAGAGAAAAATCTAGTTTCGACATTAATTTGGATAAATTTATTCTCATTTTTCTATATACACAGGTTTTTGAATAAAATCGCCGTAAACCCATGTTCTTGACATAAACAGAAGTAAATCAAAGTAAATCAGAGTAAAATCAAATCATATAAACAAAAATTTTCTTTAATGCAGATTAATTTTTAACCACAGTTTTTATCACTAACGGCTTCTTTTTAAATTTTTCTTAAAATGACGTTCAAAAAGAAAACAGACTCGGTAGTAGAAACCGTATTTGTAGCAGATCGAATGGTTCGGTTGTAGCTATCGAGTTTTTCGGTTTGTTATCACCGAATTTCTGTTGATGCAATCGAAATTCTCTTGTCGCACCAGAATTTCTGCTGGTTATCACAATCGCACAAATTAGGTCGCAACAACTGAAGCATTGAATTGGCAACAAATACTGTTCTCTGTTTTCTGGGTGTTATAAATATGAAACACTAGAAAACCACATTATTTAATATATTCAACGACACTTTGCAAAAACTTTTTTTTACATCAGTCGAAAAACAGGACACAGGTAAGTAAATATTCCGAACGTAACGTTCTGACCAGCATCGTTTTTAAAGAAGTACGGACCAATGATTCCACCAGCCCAAACAGTCAGGTTTTCTGAATGTAACTATGCCTTAACATACACTTGAGGACTATCTTCACTCCAAATACGGCAGTTATGTTTATTGACGTATCCATTTAACTAAAAGTGAGCTTCATCGCTAAACAAAATATGTAAAATTTTTGCTCGATACGTATTTCGAACAGAACCATTATTTTCAAAATAAATTTGCACAATCTATAAGAGTTGTTCAGGCGTCAGTCTATTCATGTTGAAATGCCAAACCAATCTAAATATCAAGCACTTGACAGCTGACAAAATGCCAGCCAGTTAAAAAAGTGTTGCTAACCTCAAATTCTATACCTGTATAAAAAACACTTTGATCAAACAAATTTTTAAAGAAAGCTTATGATAAAAGTTATATATTACTGCCAAATATGTAGTTCATAATAAGAATGGAATTTGTTCTTGTGGTAAAATTAGGTAACTATAATATTTAGCTTAATAATTGATTTAAACCATAAGAACTGAAAACATTACTCAACTTGTAACCTGTTTAACAGACTATTGTACTAACATTTTTTATAACTGCACTAATTTTTATTTAATATGATAGAGATTAATTGATCAAAAACATTTAAATATCTTAAATAACTTATCCCAATTTAATCAATAGAATCATATAAAATATTTATTTTCCCGTCTTTTCCAATTTTTATTGTAATTGAATACAGATCCTTTTGTCGAATGTCCCCCCCCCCCCCCCTTAAATAGGGTTGAGGTTGCCTTTAAAATAATAAAAATAGTACTAAAATGGTAATTTTTTTTTTATATTTTATTAATTAATAATCATATAACTACAAATTTAATGATATTACCCTAACCAAGCACTAGCTACTATGGCTTTCTGCGCTTTGTAGCGAAAACAGACAAGTGCCTCTGGTGGGAATCGAACCCAAGACCTCCGCACTGATAAGCAGGACGTTATCAACTATCCTACCGGGGCGCACAAGATGCGCCTCGAACGAAAACACGAACGAAAACACGAAGCACAACAATTCATTTACATTTTAAGTAATAAAATAGTATATGTATTAGGCCGGGTCGATTTGTATGGAGGCAAAAAAATCGCTCAACGTTCAAGGAAAATCGTATTCTAGGGATTAAAATAAGAAACTTTGCCGAAGGAACCATACCTCTAAAACGAATTCTGATGTCCCGACTTTTGACCCGTAGGGTCAAATTTTGAAAAAAGCCCACTTTGATATTTCAGAAAGTAGGAGGAATCTCTCCGAGATTATGGGAGATACTTCTTCTCCGGGAGACGCGCTAGCAGATTAATGGATAAATCATCATTCTAGGGGTTAAAATTTAAGTTAAAATTTAAGTTCTTTTTAGCAAAATGTACAAATCTCGGGATAGAGATATTTCAGAAAGTAGAAGGTGTATTTCCAAGATTAGGGTCTCTATTTCTTCTTTAGTCGTGTTTTTATAGCAAAATGTGCAAATCTCGGGATAGAGATATTTCAGAAAGTAGGAGGAGTCTTTCCAAGATTAAGGTTTATATTTCTTCTCCGCAAGACGCTTTAGCAGATTAATGTATAAATTATATTCGATTGGGTTGGACTGGATTGGGGCACTCTAAATGGGTCAAAGTGGGATTTTTCGAAATTTTAAATTACGGGTCAAAAGTCGGGACATCAGAATTCGTTTTAGAGGTATGGTGCCTTCGGCAAAGTTTCTTATTTTGATCCCTAGAAAACGATTTTCCTTGAACGTTGAGCGATTTTTTTGCCTCCATACAAATCGACCCGGCCTAGAGTACACCCATTACTTTTAGGCTCATCGCCAGTAAAATTCATCAGTGAAGTAACGTGTGAAGTAATACATGGAGCCCTATGGCGATACATTACTTTACCGATGATTTGGTAATGTGTGGTTTTGCTGGGTATTTAAACGATATCTAAAAATAAAGAACAAGAAACATTTGATTTAAATTAAATAAAAGTGGATCGGCTTTTAAGTAATTTATAATTTATATTAAATAACCTATTCAGTTAATTTAAACTACAAACAATTTTGAGTGTAGAGATAATTTTCATATAAATAACGATATTTTTTTTTTTTGCATATTAAAAAATTAAACTTTGATTTAAAATTGCTTAAAATTATAAACAAATTCTATTTGTGTTAATTTAAAATATTTGAACTCATGTGTATTATTTTTTTTAATTAAAAGAATTCAATTTCAATGCATAATTATAGAAATATCTTTTTGTTTTCTTAGCTACACACCCCTGATTTTAAAGTTTGCTGTCAGTAGTTATTTAAATTGTTTTCTTAAAATAATTGTCACTTAACATTAATTTGTAGCAGCCCATGCATGGGAGTAATAAATTAAGTGGATTAATTAAATTAAGTGGATTAATGATTTCATTACCATTACATTGTTATCCATGGTAACGAAATTATATGTTAATTAATGATAATAATTTGAAGATTTAATTCCATTGATTAGTGAAAATGGTTTTAAATTTCATTGCCATTAATGATGAATCAATTGAAAAAAATAAGTACCATTGAAAAATAGACTTTTAACGTTGTGAAAAATCAATGAAAATTATTATGGGAACCTAGAAAATTCCCGAAATAGATCTATCAACACATTCCTAAAAGTGGTCAATTAATAAATTTGAAAACAAAAACTCTATACATTATTTGTTAGGACAATATCCTAATAAAGAAATAGTATTAAAATGAAAATGAAAATTATTCAAGTTCGAGGCCATACTCTATATTTCTTTATTAGGATATTGTCCTAACAAATAATCTATAGAGTTTTTTGTTTTCAAATTTATTATTTGACCCTTTCAGGAATGTGTTGATAGATCTATTTCGGGAATTTTCTAGGTTCCCATCATCAGAACACGTTTTGAGAGCGGTAACAGTCCCCTGTCAAACATCAAACATTCATATAAGCTTGTTTACTCAGTACATGAGAACTAATTAATATATGAGCTTGAAGTTAATGATTATAACCATTGATCAAAAAATATAAATTGAAACTAGTTTGTCATGTGCAAGGTCCACCTCTGGTGGATATTCAATACACGTTTTTTTGTTTTTCTCTCCTTTTTATATTTTGTTTAGTTTATAAACAACACAGGAGGAGTAAACTAGGTGGTACTTTGTCTTTTATACAAGTTTGATATAATTTTTATTAAAAATAAAAATTGTGTTTTTCGACCTTTAAATGTGCAATGAAAATGAAAATTATTCAAGTTCGAGGCCATACTCTATATTTCTTTATTAGGATATTGTCCTAACAAATAATCTATAGAGTTTTTTGTTTTCAAATTTATTATTGACCCTTTCAGGAATGTGTATGAGTATGGCCTCAAACTTGAATAATTTTAATTTTCATTGCACAATTAAGGTTTGAAAAAACATAATTTTTATTTTTAATAAAAATTATTCAAAATTGTGAAAAATCGCTCAAATCATGGATGGAAAGCCGCCGCTCAGACATATGCAGTATTGGGATGTGCTATGTATGTCAAGTTTTGCATCAAATTTTGTCCGTTTTTCGAGATCTTGCTTAGTTTTCGAGATACAAGCCATTTATACAATTACGTTTTCTTAAATGGCCGGTATCTTAAAAATTAAACGAGATAGGGCCAAATGAACAAAATGTTTGATCCACAAGATTATTAATACACACTGCTAATACAAATAGGTCCGGAAAAGATCCCGATTATTACATTTTTTACAAAGCGGCCACAGGGTGCTTTTTGCTTTTTAATATAAATTTAGATACTCCAATAAAAAAGTTCGTTCCCAGTTCAATACAATTTCGTTGCCCGCAAATAAAGTTCCGATTCCACTCGTTCCCCATTCCATATCGTTCTTCATGTTTAGTTTTTAAATTTCACTTGTTCTCCCTTCCGTTAAATTTCGTTTCCAATATGAAGCACATCAATTAAACTAATTTCTTGTTTAATTTCAAATTGTTCGAATTAAAAAAAAACTTGTTAAAAAAATATGTGTTTTTACTTTCCAACCCAGAACTGTTTTGTAAAAAAATGTTTTTTTTAACAATTGTAATTAGTTTTTTATGCATTAGTGTGATTTCATTATCATTAATAATGATTTTTCTAATGGGAAATATTTCGCCATCAATAAATGGTAATGAATTTTTTTCCTTTCCATTAGTATCAACTAATTGTACACTCAGAGAACTTCTGCTTTAAAAATATGTAGTTGCGAAATATTTAGTGCATTGTAATACAGTTTCTTTATTTTGAATGTAAAGGTCAATCATTTGTAGAACAAATTTAATTTTTTATTAATCTTGTAGTTTATTTAAAAAAAACAAACCACATCAAATGACTGTTTTGTGATTTTACATTAATTGTTTACAGTTACTTTTTGTTATTTAAAAAATTAAAAAAGTAAATGTTTGTTTATTTTTTTACTAACATTATGTGATTCATTTTTACTACAACTGTTAGTAATTTTTTGAACAGTAAAAACAAATGATAAAATGTTAGTTGAATTTAATGAAATGTTAGTCGTCCTTTCTTCAAGTGCAATTTCATTTGTTTTTAACTACAGCTGTTGTAGTCTTTACCTACATAACATTCTAAGTGTAATGAAATTTCAAAGGTAATGAAAAATTCCCATGTATGTACCAGACAACATTAAAAGTTTGAAGTTATTATTTTAAAAAATAATTAAAATCAACTTTACCAGTTTAATGACAAATTTACCAGGTATAAAATGGTAAATAGTTGTATATTGCACAATTATAAAAAAACCGACGACAGGTGGGAATTTTAACAGTTTTTAGAAGCACCTCTACTTTATTATTTTATAACCTATGCCAACTAAGTAAATGGACACAATTCAAAAATAAATTACTGCTAAGTAGGCATTTTTTTAATGCATGTCAATAAAATCTTTTATTATAAGCATTATTGTACAATAAATATTTAAAAGTGAAAAAATTCATTATGAAAGTGGTTGAACAAAACAGTTTAAGAAAAAATGTCTTTGACTGGCAAGGAGGGTATCCCACAAACGTAGTGTTACATCATTTCATTAAGGAACTTGTACCACGTAGCACAGTAAATCTCATATTCAACCAGTTTGAAAATGGAGTGGCATCAACCGGGATAAAATAGAAAGGAGGTCCAAAAAACAAATTGACCGCTGCTGAGCTTGTTAAATTTAAAATATCGGCGGTTAATCAAATTGGTTCAACAAATCGTAAGTTAGTCAGAATATTTCGAGCTTCCAGGGAAGCAATTTGTAAAAACTAACTCCAAACGAACGTAAAGTATTAATTCTGCATTTTATTCTGATGACTTGAAAAAAAACTCCCGACAAGGTTTGGTATTCGGCCTAAGCGAAGTTTGAACCAAAATTACTAGTGTGGGCAGCCATTTCTGCAAAAGATATGTATATCACAACTTATATCCAGGATTCAAAAGCTATGGTTGATTCAGCAAGCTGTCATTATGTCAAAAAGACATTAAAATGCAGGGACCGTAATCATTATGAGTTTTATAATAAAAATTACACAATAATGATTATGTTATGAGTTTTAAGGATTTTCTTCAATGGTAATGATTATTTTTGAGTAATAATAAAAAAAATCCGCAATAATCATTATTTTTGAGCAAAAAAAATAAAACTCAAAAATAATCATTATTTATGATTTTTATTTTTTTTCGCTCAAAATAAAACTCACTTTCATGTAGGTGTAAATATATATACATATTAGGGTGGGGCGATTAGTATGGAAGGAAAAAAAATCTTAATGGGCACTTTGCGTTTCTGATTCTCGGGATTGTACTGAGCAAAAAAGTCCACTAGACCATACGTCTACGGTGAAAATCGAGCTTCCAGATTTTGACTTTACGGCAAAAAAGCCCTCTTTTGAAATTAATAATTAATCCCTTAAACCCCACCCACAAATATGATTGATGCATTAATCTGCTAAAGAATCTTCCAAAGAAGAGATTGATACCAAAATCTTCGATAAGCTCCACCTACTTCCTGAGATATGTCCATCCCACACATTGAAAGTGAGTTTTATTTTGAGTGAAAAAAATAAAAATCATAAATAATGATTATTTTTGAGTTTTATTTGTTTTGCTCAAAAATAATGATTATGGCTGATTTTTTTTATTATTACTTAAAAATAATCATTACCATTGGAGAAAACTTTAAAAATCAAAAATTTAAAAATCATGACGGATATGCAAAGATTGTCAAAAAATAATAATAATGGTGCAATAATTTTTTTTATGTCTCTTCTAAGTGATTGATTTTTTGATTAAAAAAAAAGAGCAATAATCATTATTTACGGTCCCTGTTAAAATGGCTTAATGTAAATAAACATACCTTTTGTGCCCAAATACGCAAGTCCTCCAAACGTTTGAAAAGCACGTCCAATTGAGGACTTTTGGAGTCTTTTATGCCAAAAAGTGTATGGAAATGGTTGGAAAGTTGAAAATACACTGAAGAATTAAAGAAAACATTTAAAGCAGTGTTAAAAAAAACTGTCATTAATGTCGTCCCAAGAATGATTGGAGTTATCAAGTATAAAATACGCCAAATAGAAGATCGCGGTACGTTGGGTTTCTACAACAAATGAATTATTAATTTATTATCTATACTGTGTTATACATTTAAATACTTTTTCAAAAATAATAACTTGTTTTTTAATTACACGCGTTATAAACTTGTACATTTACTAAATTGGCATAAGTTAATCATTTTGGAAGAGTTTTTTTTTTTTTTAATTTTAATTTTAATTTTAATGTATGTTTTTTATTTAATTGTCACTGTAACTTCGTTTACCATTTAGGTAAACATGGGTTTCTTGTGACATTTAATGGCAATTATAATGGATTAGCTAGACATTCTAAATATAAGCCATTGCTTTCTACAATGACCTAATCCTATACATTTGATCATTAGAAGATAATTGTAAAATAATAGGAATTATATTTTATATGAATAGCTTAAAGTCCAATGATGCTGCCAAGTAACGTCTTCAGTGGCGGAACTTTAAATGAGTAGGAAAAAACTTAAAGGTAATTTTTTATCTGCCCAGTCTTATAATTTTGTATAGTTGAAGAGTACAAGTTAGATTGAAGATTACACTCATAAAAAAAGCCCGTGCAAATTTGAAATAAATATATGGTACGAGTTTTTATTTCGAATTTTTTTTTAACCAATTACGGGGAACTGGAACATTTTATATAAAATAGTTTCTATAGTAAATATAACTTATTTTTATGAATTAGTTTTAACATTTTTTTTTATTGTCTATTTATTTAATATAAATTATATAATTACAAACTTCAAATAAACATTCTATAGGTTATGTGTTCAATGTAGGATAATAAATTAATATACCATATCAAATAATAATATGGTACAAAATGGCATAAAATTAAAACTACCCAGTGCAGAGAAGCATTACCATTTAATCGCTATATAACTGCATATTTGGTAATGGCAGTACTTAGAATTTTCATTACAAATCTCATTACTTTTATATGGGGATGTCGCGCAAAATAATGGCATATCATTACTAAAAAACCGTTTTTTTCAGACTCAAAATACAAAAATTTCGACCTTTACAAGATATATCCTATTAAGTGTATTTTTAACAAATAGAAAACATAGATTTTGAGCAAAATTACGCTTAAGGATTCTTTTAGTGCTGTTATACACTTGTTACGTGATATCTTGACACGGTCAAAATTTTGTTTTTTATGGTTTTAGTTTAACAAAATGTTTAAGGTAAATCACTTTAGCCATAAAAAAACTTAGTTTAATCAGTATATTTTTATTTAGGAGAACAAGTAAAATTCATTTTCATTAACAAAGTATTTACTTTTCGTTCATATGCTCTGATTTGACTATAATGCTATAATGGTAAAAAGTTTTCATTGTCAACTTTCTCAAAGAAACGTGTTTTTATCTAACTAATAACTTCCCTATTGGGAATGAGGAGTCAATTGTCCTAAAAGTGACTGGTTAAAGAAGAACGTATCACAGGACTGGTATAATTTAATACTGAAGTGTGTCAATTGTCCTAAAAATACCAATACTGTGACTGGTAAAGGGAGGACATACCACTTAACCAGAATGCTTATTAACAAGAAAAAGCCAGTTGGCCAGAATTTTACCCATTTGAAGCTGTTTAGTTTTCGTTTATTTTATACGACATGGCCCTTTTGCGACAGTCTTGTGGTATGCCCATCTTTGGTTAGTCATTTGGCATGCCACTATGTGGTTTAAAGCAGGACAAATGACCCCCTCCTATGACAAGCCAATGTTAAAGTTGTCAGTTGTTTACATAGGGTAGGGTTTAGCAGATTACCGGTCTCTGGCACGAAGGGACCGATCCTGTGGCACACGTAGAACCGGTCCCATTCCATATAGGTTTTTTTGAGCATTACTGAAAATATTTATTTTGTATGACATTCCTCACTTAAACTATCCTTTAGTATTCGTTTTTTAGTCTGTGAACATGTGTGTTGTAAAATTTAAAAAAAAAACTGAAAATTCCACATTTATGGTTGATTTTTGAAAAATATTTCTTTGACTTTATTAAATAATTGAGCTCTAGGTCAAGTTTGCATTTATAATATATCCTTTATTATTTTATATATTTCCAATATTTCGTCATTCTTTGAATGACATCCTCAGGGAGTATGAACAACAACAAACAATATTGAAAACAAAATTATTAATACATTATTTAATAAAGTCATAATTTTAAAGGTCGAAAAACATTTCATAATTTATAAAATTGTGTAGTACCCTGTATTGTTGTACGTATGTAATTGCATATATGAAATAAAAACGTTAGATGTTAACATATACTCAGAGTATGCAGACGTGTTTTTATTAGTAAACAACACATGGTGGCAGCGTTGTTAGAATGCCAGTTGTTTACATAGGGTAGGGTTTAGCAGATTACCGGTCTCTGGAACGAAGGGACCGATCCTGTGGCACACGTAGAACCGGTCCCATTCCATATAGGGTTTTTTGAGCATTACTGAAAATATTTATTTTGTATGACATTCCTCAATTAAACTATCCTTTAGTATTCGTTTTTTAGTCTGTGGACATGTGTGGTGTAAAATTTAAAAAAAAAACTGAAAATTCCACATTTATGGTTCATTTTCGAAAAATATTTCTTTGACTTTATTAAATAATTGAGCTCTAGGTCAAGTTTGTATTTATAAAATATCCTTTATTATTTTATATATTTCCAATATTTTGTCATTCTTTGAATGACATCCTCAGGGAGTATGAACAACAACAAACAATATTGAGAACAAAATTATTAATAAATTATTTAATAAAGTCATTAATTTCAAAGGTCGAAAAACATTTCATAATTTATAAAATTGTGTAGTACCCTGTATTGTTGTACGTATGTAATTGCATATATGAAATAAAAACGTTAGTTTTTAACATATACTCAGAGTATGCAGACGTGTTTTTATTAGTAAACAACACATGGTGGCAGCGGTGTTAGAAAAAAAATAGAAATTTCAACAACAACGACAACAAAGAAATATAAGAAAAAGTAACAGAAAAAAATTTTTTTTTATTGTAATTAAAGAAAAAAAAAATAATGTCTAAAGATAATGTGCCATCAGGGTCTTTACAAACTGTGTGTGTGGAAAATAATAGCTATCAAGTATCACCACCAGAAAAATTTGATTTCGGAAGACCATCAGAATGGCCAAAATGGTCACGTCGGTTTGATCGCTACCATATCGCCACACGATTGAATAAACAACCACAGGATGAACAAGTGAATTCGCTTATTTACCTCATGGGGGAACAAGCAGATGAAATATTTATGTCCCTGCAATTAAGCGATTCTGAAAGGGAAGATTACAATAAAGTGTTAAGTGCTTTTGAAAAATATTTTGTGGTGCGCATAAATGTAATTTATGAGCGTGAAAAATTTAACACTCGTATCCAGCTTGAAGGTGAGATGGTTGAAGAATTTATAACTTCTCTTCATACGCTGGTAAGAAACTGTAATCATGGTAATCTTCGAGAAGAAATGATACGTCATCGCATTGTTGTTGGCATTAGAGATAAAAAGCTTTCAGACAAATTGCAATGTGAGTCCGACTTGACCTTGGCAAGGGAAATAGACACGGTACGTACACAAGAAAGTGTACGAAGGCAACAAGAAGAATTGGCACAGTGTTGTCAATCAAACGCAACTGTAAACAAATTGAGAGTTGTTGAGAATAAATTTGGAAATTGTGAAAAGTGTGGGTGGTAATCACAACAATAAAATAGTTTGCTCGGCAAAGGGAAGAAAATGTAACAAATGTTTTAAAATCGGCCATTTTGCAAAAGTATGCAAAAGTAGACAAAGAATTCATAAAATTGAAACTGAAAGCGAAAGTGAGATTGAAACTGTAGTTTTTGGCATGATTACTAACAATGGTAATAATGATAGTTAGTATGAAACAATAAGCATTAATAAAAAGCCAATTGAAATTCAGATTAATACAGGAGCTACAGTAAATGTGGTACCAACTAGTGTTTTTTGTACAAACTGGCCAAAAACTAAAATAGTTAAAGCTGACAAAAGATTAGCAGGCCCAGGTGGTGAAAAACTATTTGTGAAAGGCATGTGTACAATGGAAATAGAAAACAAAGCTCACAAAGTGTATGTGGTAGATAACATTAAAAACCCTTTGTTATCGCTAAAAATTCTGAAGATTTAAAGTATATTAATAGAGTGAACAAAATAAGTGTGCAATCGGCAGTGAATATTCAAAAGGAATTTCCAAAACTTTACAATAGATTGGGCTGTTTAAAATTTATATATGATATTAAACTAAAATCACGGTATACACCCTATGCTATACATTCAGCACGTAGAGTACCAATACCATTAATGGAAAAGTTGAAGAATAAACTGACAGAAATGGTAAAAATGGAGGTTATAAAACGAGTAAATAATCCAACGAAATGGTGTGCACCATTGGTAATTGTTCCGAAACCGAATGGTGATATATGGACTTGCGTTGATTTGTGAAAATTAAATGAATGCATCGAAAGTAAGTTCATCCAATGCCAATGGCTGACCACACGTTAGCTCAAATCGGTGATGCCAAGTATTTTACCAAGATGGACACCAAAAATGGGTTTTGGCAAATTCGGTTATCAGAAAGATCACAACAGCTTACAACATTTATGACACCATACGGTAGATACAGTTTTTTACGTTTGCCTTTTGGTATTTCTTCGGCACCTGAGGTTTTTCAAAAGCAGATTCAACAAATTTTAGAAGACCTTCAAGAAGTAGTATGTCAGACGGATGATATATTGGTATTTGGCAAAACAATGGCAGAACATGATACTAATCTGAGACAAGTTTTACAACGATTATCTGAAGCAGGTGTTACCCTGAATAAGGAAAAATGTGAAGTCGGTATAACATCTGTTAAATTCTTGGGTCATTTCATAGATCCTCAAGGTATTCATCCAGATAAACCTAAGGTAAAGGCGATACAAGAATATGAAAAACCAGCAAATATTACCGAGGTACGTAGATTTTTGGGATTAGTACAGTATTTAGATTAATTTATTCCTAACCTATCAACAATTTGTCAACCATTAAATGAGTTATTAAAGAAAAATAAAGATTATCAATGGAATGAACCACAACAAAAGTCATTTGATGAATTGAAAAAACTCTTGTCGACACCACCCGTTTTGAAAAAATATGATCCTAAAAACAACACAACAGTGTCAACGGATGCCTCGTCGTACGGACTGGGGGCAGTTCTGCGCCAGCTAGATGAGGATGGCTTCTGGAAACCGGTAGCATATGCTTCTCGAACTCTGTCTGAAAGTGAACAACGATATGCACAAATCGAAAAAGAGGCTTTGGCTATTACGTGGGCCATAACACAAAAATTTATAGAGTTTTTGACTGGAATTAAGTTTCACATTGAGACAGACCACAAGCCGTTGATCTCAATTTTTACAGCAAAACATCTCGATGATTTAACACCACGGTTACAAAAATTTAGAATGAAATTGTTATGTTATGGGTACACTATCTAATATACACCGGGTAAGGATTTAATTGCTGCAGATGCCTTATCGCGGGCTCCCATAAACACAACTGAAAACGAAGATGATGAAGATTTAAAAACGTTTGTTAAAAACATTATAGAAAAATTTCCAGCGAGTGATGAATATTTAAATCGCTTAAAAATGGAACAGCAAAACGATTTAGTTCTTAAAGAAGTAACAAAATATTGTAATGAAGGATGGCCCGATAAATCGAAAATAACACCGGAAGCAAGATTGTTTTTTAATGACCGTTATAAAATAGCTGTTAATGATGGATTGCTTATGTATGGTGAAAGAATGATAGTACCAACATGTATGAGCCAAGAAATTGTGGAACGTATCCACAATGGACACTTGGGGATAAACAAATGTAAAGCAAGAACACGAGAGTCAGTGTGGTGGCCTAATTGCATATCAAATGTGGAATAACTCGTCAAAGAATGTCGTATTTGCATAGAAAATGTGGTTCCAAGAAGAGAACCAATGATAATATCAAGGTTTCCTGAACGTCCATGGCAGAAGGTTGGTATTGACATATGTTACTTCAAAAGAAAAAACTTTTTGGTGGTAGGCGACTACTATTCATGTTATCCAGAGGTAATGGAACTGGAAAGACAGACTGCTAGCTGTGTAATTGAAAAACTTAAGTCGATTTTCGCTCGTCACGGTATACCAGATGAAGTACGTTCGGACAATGGCCCACAATTTTCTCAAATCATAACATCAGAATTTAATCGTTTTGCAAAAGAATGGGGATTTAAGCACACGACATCAAGTCCATATTTTTCGCAAAGTAACGGGTTAGCTGAATCCACTGTTAAGATAACAAAACAGCTTTTTAAGAAAATGCAGATCCATATATGGCACATTTAGAATATAGGACAACCCCACTGTCATGCGGATTCACTCCTTCAGAATTACTAATGGGCAGAAAATTGCGTTCAAGATTACCAATGACCAATAGCCAGCTATCTCCAAAGTGTCTACAAAGAAATGAAATACAACAGAAAGAAGAAGAAAGGCAAATACGTCAAGCAAATGACTACAACAAACACCATGGAGTTCATAACCGTCCAAATTTAGAAAATAACTCCAATGTGTTTGTCCGGGATTTAAAACAATGGGGTAAAGTCGAAACATCAGCCAATACACCAAGGTCATATTGGGTCCAAACTGATAGTGGGTGTTATAGGCGAAATGCTTTTCATCTCAACAATTCTAATACAAATGATGACTTCTCTACAAATAATAATTTTCGGCGAACATCTCTAAGATCGACATCTCTAGAAGAAGTAAAGGAAAAAGAGAACACATCGGGATCAACTGTTAGTACGCCAGGAACCTTGAATAACACTCCACAAACAACAGCTGCAGAAGAGGGTCGTATTAAAGAGGATGCCGATTCAGAAGTTTCTATTCCAGAACCTAAGACAACTAGACGAGTACGAATGGTTAAGACACCTGCTAGGCTCGACCAATATGTTATAGATTTTAATTAATGAAGTGAAAGTAACACTAACTTTATTAACATTATATTTATTTGAAATTGTTTTAACACATTTAAAATGACCAAGTTTAAAATTGTTAATTTAGTCTTTTTTGAATTGAAAAGAAAATAATATTTTGAATTATAATTTGAGTTTAATAATACTAAATAATATTTAAATACTTTTTTACTTTGATAAAATTTATATACGAATTTATAAAAGGGAGATGTGTAGTACCCTGTATTGTTGTACATATGTAATTGCACATATGAAATAAAAACGTTAGTTGTTAACATATACTCAGAGTATGCAGACGTGTTTTTATTAGTAAACAACAAAAAATATTTTTTTTTATTACACAGAATTTACTCTACTTAGGAAATGGCCAACACATACGTTTTGCTCCAACTCCTTAAACAAAGTAAAGATAAGTGTAGCTTCTTTTAAATATCGACCTAAATTTGTTATATTAGTAGAAAAAGTACCGTTAAATGAGGTTTATAGTTATAATATAAAATATTGTGTAAACCAATACTTTTAACATGGCCTTCTAATAGGAGGTGACAATTGCTACCTGTGGAGCACTGTGTGACGTGGCAAATAACTTGAACAAGGTAACCTATCACCATACCGACCTAAATCAATATGGTACGGGACAAGTCGGAAGTAGGTAGTGTTAAAGTAGGACCATTTTAGGATTTATGTGATTTGCAACAGAATCAGTGGGAACAAATTTATCACGTGACTGGTGTACGTATACGTATCGTAGAACTGGAGAACAATTTTTGAAGGAAAACTAGTCACATATTAAGCGCAATATGTTCTGTGATAGGGGTAGTTTGACTGGAAAAGTTTCGCGACGTACCACTGCACTGGTCTAAGGGGTACATGTCGCCGGGCTTTCGAAAAGTAATTAGCAAGTAACCTGTCACTTTGTATTCAGAGTGTGTCATTTATGTACGGTATGCAAAATATCCTATACGGAACCAGTCACTGCACTTATCCAAAACAGTGTTTCATACCACCTGTTCAAAAACTCTCAAAAAAGGCACAACAAAAATCAATTTTAAATTACTTTGTTTGGTCTATACCCAACAAAAAACTATAACATTATAACAATTTAAATTTGGAAAAGTACATAAACTAGACAAAAAGTATGGATGTTCAAAATAAAGTTTTTCTTTATTTGCTAACATTAGTATTATCAAACAATTTATACCAATTTCAACTCGAAAAAGTAACTTGCCAAACGAGTATTAAGATCGCGACGTATGGTGAGAAATCGCCATATACGGCAACCCTGGTCACTGTAAAAACAGTTCCGTATTCAGTTCTTTTAAACCAGTGGAGTGTTACGTCTTCATTTCAATTTTCACACAGTCGATACTGATAAGAATACATTCAGTGGTATGCCCGCTGTCGTGGTATCACACAGTCGATACTGATAAGAATACATTCAGTGGTATGCCCGCTTTGTAGCAGTCAAGGGAATGCATCCCTTATCACTAATTGCCATATTTTCATAACCTGCTGACGGTTTTGAACCAGTTCAATGACCAGTAGCAACTTCAACTGCAACGACCCTAGTTGCTTCAGTACACTTTGATGTTATGTTACTTTTCCTCCAGTTACATGATATATCTGGTACCAACCAGTGAATGTTTTGTCACCATAACTGTAGTCACGTGATTGGTAGTTTCATCCAAATTAACACATTTCAGTGCACCACAATTTAGGTTTCACCAGTTTCGTGACGTGCCCCCCAATCATATATCACAGAATTACCACTTTGGATCAATCGACCCTTCATTTCCCGCAGGATTACTACTATATTAAATAATTCATAAAGTATATATGCAGCTCTTTAAATGTTGCTGACTGAAGACCTACGACCTAAGTTGGCGTTAATTTAAAGCAATGCAACATTAGCTGCCAAGGCATTCAACATACGTATTAGTTATATATAATTGTAATAAAACGAACTACTATGCGTATGAGTAATATTGTTATAATTTTATATTAATCATACTTTAAATATATAAGATTTTTGTTTTAAATACTATCCTAAAATATTTAATGAGTTATTGTTATTTTTAATTTTAATTTTAAAACAGGAATATATCATTTGTCAAGATTTCCAAAGTTACTCAAATCGGCTAAACTGCCGCCCAGTAGATGTTGCCCATTTGTCAGCTATACATATAACAGTTCTGGTGGAAAACTTATATTTTTGTTCATAAAGATGTATATCGTTAGCTGCAATTTCAGCAAACAAATTCAAAAAAATTTTATTTTCTTCAAATTTGTTGAAAGCTAGTTTGTCAGACACGTACAACACATCTGAGTTTACAAAGAATTCATTTTTATTAATTAATAATAATTAATACGTCTTTTAAAGTACAACAATTTTAGTTAAACTAAAAAAAAATAAGTTAGTAGAAAAATGTGTAAAACGTCTTGTAAATCAAGTATACTATTTTTCAGCAATTTTTTGCTGAAATTGTATTTTTAACTAAAATTTTAGTTATACTTATTCAGCACTTAACTGTTTTGAACTACTAAAATTTTACTAATGTCTTACTAAAAAAATGGATAAGCACACTAAAAGTGTAGACGGCAACCAGATTGAAAGAGATACGCAGAAAAAGAGGATGTCGCTGCACGTCAAGATGTAGCTGGACGAAGAGTGATACTTAAAAATACAACTCTTGTAAGACATATAAAAAATCAACCATGGAAGATTTTTGTATCTGTTTTTCACACATAATATAACAAAATTGCGCCAACATACAACTTGCGGATTAAAAAACTTAAATTTTTTAATAAAGTAATTGTCTATCAATTAAATTAAAGACAAATGAAATATTTAAATTTAATAAAGATAAAATGTGTATGTATTTGTAAACTAACTGATTATAGTGACTATTAATGTAGTGCGGTCAAATTCCAAACAATAATACGTTCAGGCAGATAGACTAAAGCGAAAAACAAGGACACACATCTTACGTAATGCGGAATGTTTCCTTTTGCTTATTGCAAAAATTTCATCTTTTGTTATTTCGATTTGTTACGTTTCTATAAAGTTGCCATCATTTAGAACATAGGTCGGCATTTCATAGCACAATTGTGCAAAGACCACTTCACACATATACTTACGCTCTTTCATTTAGTTGTCGATGAGACTCTGACAAGTGTACATGCGGCGGATGCTTTTATATTTTTTTCAGCAATACTTACCCAACAAACATTTATATTTAATAATGAATTACGAAAAATATTTTATGATTGATAATGCATTTGGTAACATGCTATGCATCTTATGTAATTAAATTTAAAACACATTTTATGAATAAGAAATTGTCATAACATTATAAATAAATCAGTTTGCAAGTGTTAGAAGTTCCGTTTGTTTATTAATATCGTTGTTAATTTCTTTTGTTACCAATAACTTGACTAAAATAGCCCTATCTATCCTGGAAAATTTTTTAAAGTTTTTGGCTAAACAATTTTAAAACTTATTTAAATTTTACAAAACAACCTGGTTAGGCCTATTTTAGGCAAGTTATTGGCAACTATTTTTTGTGTGTAAGGAACTATAATGGTAATTTGAAACGCTCGATTAAGTGTTTGCTGGGTAGTACGCTCACACACACAACCTCATTTTACGCTCTGCCGACCTATGATTTAGAAACACATTGATGTAAGTAGTTGAAAGATAATTTGTTTATGTTATATATATTTTCAGATATTACATTAATTTTTGTCATCAATGTTGGATTATGAAAATTTTTATATTTTGTAACGTATTGTAAACTTTTTTGAAAGAATAACACACAAAATTTAAAGTTTTTAACAAATAAATTAACTACAGTTTAATTTTTATACAAATTTTGTGAGTTTAACTAATAACTTGCTGGCTCAACAATATGTGTTGAATTTACTAACTTTTTTTTGAGTGTACCCTAATTTTAGGTAACGAAAAATAATATTATTTTTTTACGCGTTTGAGAAATAGATTTTAAAAAAATCGTGTTTTTATTATTAATCAATATCAACGCTTCAACATCTTAAAGGCCATTTTGTTTTATACACGAAACAAAAAGGTTATCCCAAATTTGTTAACTGCCTATAACCCAAAAACACTAAAACATGTTTATCCTCGACCACGTATGAAGTATAAGAGCAAAATTTGGTGAAATTAACATTTTAATAAGTTTTTTTAATATAGCGAAAATCGGGGGTGATATATGTATGTGCTCCAGTGAGGAAACCTGTCCCTTTTACCCTACTAACGTTTTGCTAAGAAATAAGCTATTATTTTAGTACTTAAATCTATACAATTTAGTATACGCAGAGAAAAGATATTTATAATAGTTTAATATAGTTTTATGATAGTTTAAGAGCATCATGTTATGGCTAAAAACCCGTAACAATCATAATATGATACTAATAATCATTTTATGATCCTAGATTATGACAAAATCGTCCTCAGTCATAATAATATAATGATATGATTCCCTAACATAATGCTTAATTGCCAATACACATCTTTATATTATTTTTTTAATAAAAAGTTTTATTAAATTAAATTATGACACTAGTAGTATTATTTATGATCATTACCCCATGCATGGACAACTCTGTAGGTGGTAATAAAACAAAAAAGTTTAAACAAATAAAAAAAAAACAACTGAAAATAAATATAACATTTGTGTTGTTGTATACTTACGCACACATATGCAACATATTTGGTCAATTGCAACATGTGCAGCAATTATTAATATTGATTATGCTAGCAATTAAGCCTAAAGCTAAAAATATATAGAAACAAAGGCAAACCTATTGTGAAAATAAGAAAAACTACTTGAAAACTTAAAATTGTGTTAGATGGTGATTTTAGCAGTTGCCAAAGTGGGTGTTAAAAACATTAACAAAAATAATAATAAAATAAAACTAATAACAAAAACTATAAAAAAAAAATTGTTTACAAGTCTCCATAAACCAAGTTTAGTAAAATTTGCAATTTGTAGTCAGCAAAACAAATACCTACATGCAGAGAAATGAGTAACATATTATGATAGTTAAGGAGAATCATGTTATGATTGCAACGCCCAAACAATTATATTATGATCTTAGTAATTATATTATGATCCCAAATGACGATAAAATCGTTCTTGGTAATCATTATATGATCAGCCATATACTATATACATATGATAATTTGGAACATATTATAATACTTTTATGCTCCCAACCATGTTTAATTATATTTTTTCTCTACGTGTACACATACTATGATTCAACGACGATTACAAGTTTTAGAAATTTTTTGCGAAAAAACACCGCATTTGTGTATGATTACACACCTGTGTGCCTAAAAACATAAGAAATAAAAAAATAAATTAAAAAGAAGTTGTATATTTATTTTATTACTTACTTCTACATCATTTATCGAATAGACAATAATATGATTATTTTAGAATTTGTTATAACTTTAAATGCTACAAGTTGTCGATGCACTGCTCTAACACGCAGAGTGTTGTTTTTTATATTTTGTTGCAATAAAATAAATTTGTATATTAAGCCTACCTTAGTTCAAACCACTCAAAGACAAATTATTATTGCAAAATTTTACCTTTTAGACAAACAAGTGCAATTATATTTTTTAGGTTTTTATAATTTGTTAAGCCATTTGCTTAATATTATTAGTGCATAAAAATAATCTAAAACAAAATTGTATTGACAGGATAAGAAACAACGTTTTTGACAATTGGCTTTTATAATAAAACATTATTGTGTTAAGTCATCTGCTAATTACTCTTTTAAGAATTTTAAGAGTAATTTAAAAAAAATAGTTTTGATATTAGAAAAAAAAAATTAAATACATTGCAGATCATCTCTCAGTAGCGACAAGCGTCTTGTTTTTCACTGAATTTTTCCTTTCACAATCTGCATTATTTTAATAATATTTGAAAAATTCGTAATAAATTTATTGCTTTAGAACCTCTGGTTTTCGATATAAATGCAAATTAAATTTATTTTTTGCTAAAAATCAGTAAAAAAAAAAAATAATAGTCTTCTGGCCTTACTTTAGAGCATTTCCAGGCCATTATTCGACCATGGAGCTTCACGGTTCGCCTTCCTTGCCTTTGACTACAGCTCACAGCGTAAGCAGATGTCGCGTTTTATTGAATCTGAGATGCCAAATATTTAATCTCACCTGTGCATTGAAAGCGCCCTTTAGAAAAATTTACATTGCTTTCCAAACTATAACGGAAACTCTTCCAGTTGGTACAACTATGATTACGTTACACATGGTATTACGCTATGGGAAATGAGGAGTCAATTGACCTAAAAGTGACTAGTTAAAGATTGAATTATCACATGACTGGTATAATTTTATATTGATGTGGGTTAAGCAGTCTCAATTGTCCTAAAATTACCAATACTGTGACTGGTAAAGCGAGGACATACCACTTAACCAGAAAAATCCAGTTGGCCAGAATTTTACCCATTGGTAGCTGTTTAGTTTTCGTTTATTTTTTAAACTAAAAATTATTAATTTTGTTTTTTTTTTCGATATTTATGTTTTTTTTTTTTGGGGTTTATTAAAAAATTATCGGCATGCGAAAATTGATCTAAAACTGACCTGGACTGCTGGAAAAGGACTTATCACAAGACTAGTATTATTTACAATTGATGTGAGTTGTGTAGTGTAAATTGGTCCGTGACAGGTAGAAATAAGACATATTACCTAACTAGTATACATATATCAGAGGGCCGGTAAACCGTTTAGGCAGCCGAATTCGCTATATTTATATTTTTACTACACTCATCAAAAAAATTTGTTCAAAAGTCTGTTAAACGGGCTCTAATTTAGGTGAACAATTTTTTCTGCGGTTATTGTCATTAGTTATATTATTTTACCTCAAGAGCAAATTTCATCCATATTTGAACTAATTTTTCGACATAAAATTTAGTAATTCGTGATTCTCAAATATATTTTGCCAGTTAATTTAAACCACAATTTTGTCAAACCATTATTTGTTTGAGTATCCTCTATCAGTCTCCCTTGTAGATGTTATTATTTTCTTACATAATCATAAAATGGGCTAATTCTCGGAAACTAAGCGATATTGAAAAAAATGGACCAACATTTGTTACTCCCTACCTACTAACTACTCTTTATTAACTACTTATATTTCCGGTAATATATGTCGACCTGCCTCTGATCAGATCCTTAAAGAAGTTTTTAGCAGAAATTTTTAGTTGATTCAGAGTTATTCTGTATGAAATCACCAAATCGGCAAAGCTGGCATATCTTAGATTTTACTCAAACTAACTGGAAATGATATTTAGGGTCTGAAAACCCAAAATCCAAGAGGATTTAATTTTTGCACACGGCACTACCGGTTCACGTAAAATAAAAAAACTAAAAAGTCTTGTTTTTGTGCGTAATGGTTTGAGCTGTTAACTTTTTTCTGCTAGAGATATCTACATGATGAAGGCATAGTTTTAAAGCTGAAGGATTATAGTTTCTATCAAAAATATAAAATTTGACTTAATTCATACACCCGAAAAATAACGTGGTATAGAAAATAAGCATATTTCATTGGTTTTCTGTGTTTTTCAATGAACTCCAGTGTCGGCGCTAATGAATATAAAAGCATAATAATTCTCAGATACAAATTAGACATGTCGGAGAAAAATACAAACTTAAAATTGGCTCAATCTGGCAACTCGTTATGAAAAAATCGTTACTTGAAAATTTCAAATTTTGAAAATTTGCATATTTCAGGCTACAATTTGGTCATGTTTGTTAGCAGATACAAACTTGAAAATTACAGTGTGCTTACTCCCTACTTTTAACTTTATAACACTTCAAGACCCGTTTAGTTATTTTCACTCCTCTCGGATTTACAGGGTTTTAAAGAAAAGCCTTTTTGATTTTTTTAATGTATTTTTATACTTTCCTCTATTGTTATATACAGAGAAATTAAAATAAAAACAAGTATTATGAAGTAACAAAGAATAATTATGGACTAAAAAATATATTTAATAAATTCAGTAGATTTTTTATGTTTACAAAAATTTTACAAAAATAAAAATAATTTTATCAGCATTTGTCATCACAAAGACGATTTCGGCTTAGAAGCAGAGTGGCTCTTTTTTGCCACTTCTCATGGCAAAAGTCCTTGTGATGGAGCAGGAGGTACAATTAAGCAGACTGTAAGGAAAGCAAGTCTACAGCGAACTGCGGATCATCATATCCTAACACCTTCAGCAATGTTTGATTTTTGTTCCACCCAAATTCCTGGTATAATTTTTTTTTTGTATCCATTCCTGATGTTGATGCTATCGAAAACTTTTTGTCAAAAAGATTTATTGATGTTTGCACAATTAAAAATACAAGAAACTACCACAGTTTCTCTCCGATTTCTCACAGTCAGTTAAAAGTACGAAAGTTTTCAGCTTCTGATAACTTTGAAACTCCGAATATTATAAGAACAAGTACTTTATTAAAATAAAATAAAACTTATTCCACGATTCTAAATTACACACATTTAAACTATAACTTTTCTACTTTAAATGATAAAAATATACCATGTGCCTATTTTCTACCACCACTGTAAAATTTTTTAACATAAAAAATCTACTGAATTTATTAAATATATTTTTTAGTCCATAACTATTCTTTGTTACTTCATAATATTTGTTTTTATTTTAATTTCTCTGTATATAACAATTGAGGAAAGTATAAAAATACATACAAAAAATCAAAAAGGCTTTTCTTTAAAACCCTGTAAATCCGAGAGGAGTGAAAGTAACTAAACGGGTCTTGAAGTGTTATAAAGTTAAAAGTAGGGAGTAAGTACTCTGTAATTTTCAAGTTTGTATCTGCTAACAAACATGACCAAATTGTAGCCTGAAATATGCAAATTTTCAAAATTTGAAATTTTCGAGCAACGATTTTTTCATAACGAGTTGCCAGATTGAGCCAATTTTAATTTTGTATTTTTCTCCGACATGTCTAATTTGTATCTGAGAATTATTATGCTTTTATATTCATTAGCGCCGACACTAGAGTTCATTGAAAAACACAAAAAACCAATGAAATATGCTTATTTTCTATACCACGTTATTTTTCGGGTGTATGACTTAAGTCAAATTTTATATTTTTGATAGAAACTATAATCCTTCAGCTTTAAAACTATGCCTTCATCATGTAGATATCTCTAGCAGAAAAAAGTTAACAGCTCAAACCATTACGCACAAAAACAAGACTTTTTAGTTTTTTTATTTTGCGTGAACCGGTAGTGCCGTGTGCAAAAATTAAATCCTCTTGGATTTTGGTTTTGGGAACCCTTAGGAACATTTCCACAAAATTTTAACAAAATCCAAAATGGTCCAGCAACAATTTTTAATTGTTTTCGGTGTTTTCATAGAGAATGACTCTTCAGCTTAAAAATTCTTTTGATTTAGCTAAATTCTTAGTTAATTTAACTTAAACTGTTAACTCAAATTTAGTTCTAAATATTATATTAGGTAACCTAAATTTAGCAGACTGTGATTATAAACTTCATTGAAAATTTTTCTGGCTCAAATTCGGGAAATTTTTTTGTTGGTGTCGCAACAAAGAGCACGTATTTGTTCTTCTTCGCTCTTGGGCAAGTAGGCTGGGAATTGTAAATCAACTCAACATGACTAGCGTTGAGCCCTTTAATGGCTTAGTCGTGAGCCCATGGCTCTTCAGTGAAGACTGTATAAAGTGCGCCAGTGGTAAAATTGTGTTGGCGACATCAGACGACTTGTCTCTACACTTAGCATACTATATAGGTAAAAACCACTGCAATTGTAGTTAAAATCAAATTAAACTTCACTTAAAGGAATCACGACATACATTTCATTAAATTCAACTAACATTTGTCATTAGCTTTTACTGTTCAAAAAATTACTAACAATTGTAGTAAAAATGAACCACATATGTTATTAAAAATTAAACAAACATTTACTTTTTTTTTTTTTAAATAACAAAAAATAACTGTAAAAAATTAATGTCAAATCACAAAACAGTCATTTGATGTGGTTTGTTTTATAACCCAAATAACTACATATCTTTAAAGCAGAAGTTCCCTGAGTGTAGTTTTTAAGAAATTCGGACTTTGGCTATTTCTTGTTTCTAAATCCTAATTTGAACACACAGAACACTGAAAACATAGTTGAAATCGCAAACTTTTGAAAGACAATATAAAGAAGACGGCGTAAAAACGGCATTGGGCATTAGAGGGTTAAATATTACAGCTCTTATGACGATTTTAAAACGTTGCAAATTCATTACCCATTGACCAATAATGAATGACTAATGCTTAAACATTTCAGTTTTCGAATGTAGCAAATTATCAAAAACATTATTATTATTTTAAAAAAATGTGTCTATGATAGGCTTGTCATTAAACAAATACAGTAAGAACACGAAAACATGAAATAAAACAAACAAACTCCTTAGCACAACCCACAGTTTGCGAACGAAACTTTGGAGTTACTAAAAAAAAAAAATTAATTTACAGTGGTATCAGTAGATCTTAGCATGTATTAGAGAATTATTTTTACTTAACTAACTGCGACCTGCGTGTTTATATTTTAATGAAGTTGTGACGCACTTGCTCCATATTTCATTAAAAAGTGTAACAAAAAATACGCGTGCGTGATGTGGATTGTTATCTATCTAGTGCGCTAGTGTATGGATAAACTTATATTCTTTGCAGCAAAAAATGTATACAACATAAGAATGATTTATATGCTTAGCAATTAAGCACGTGTGAGTGCTATCATAATATTACACACAGTTAATATACACTTACTGCACTTACACAGCCACACAATCATATATATTTTATAATAATTTGCAGTTTGAGAAAGAATGAAGACATTTTGAATGGTTAACCAGTACTGCCATTAAATTTTTACAATTCCCCATGAAATGTCGAAAAGAGACTCCTTAGATTTACCATAACACCAAAAAAGATCCCATCAAAAAATATTTTTTTTTGCAAAATCTGATATTTTTAAAGTTTTTCATTCAAATTCTTCATATAACTATGTTTTAAAATAAACTTACCTCGTTGTTGGTAAATTGGATACCTCCTTTTTTCCAGACAAAATCTGAAATTTTATTTTAACAGCACTTTAAAGTGACTTTGATTTCACCAACAACTAAAAAAAATAGAATATGTTTGAAAAACTGTCAAAAATTTGACAAAACCAAACTGCAAAATGTATTTTACTCATTTAATTAGTTTTTTATATCCAAATTTCTCCTGAACAACTGGTTTTCCACTAAAATTCAACCTAACCCCTGCGTATGAAATTTCTAGTAAATAAAATAAATTTTTTCATAAAATTGTATGAAAAACTGCAATAAATTAATGACAAGTTTCAATGGACTAGTTTCAGTGACTCTTCATAGACCAAATGGAACAATTCATTGACATCATGCAAATAATTTGCTCAGTATAGGGGAAACCCATAACTTGGCAACAATGTTGTAAAACAAATTAACTAAAACTTTCTAGTACATTTTTGTTCGATCTTTTTTTTATTTTGTCATCAGCTGAAAAAATGGCAAAATCAGAGGGTTTATATCAAAACAATATTTTAAAAAGGCAACAAATAGCAAAACAACAAAAACGGCAAAAAATTTAACTTTTAGAAAGGAAAAGTAAAAAAATTAGGAACAAAAGCTTTTAAAGAAAAGGAATGTCTGAAAAATCAATTTTAAAGCTAAAAAGTCTTTAGAAAAATCTGTTTTTAAGCCCAAAAATTAAAAATAAAAATATGGCAAAAACAAGCAAATATCAGTAAAACAAGCACAAAATTACAAAAAAAAAAATATTAGTTGTCTCTTCTGGTCATCACCCTATGGGGAATATGGAGTCAATTGTCCTAAAAGTGACTGGTTAAAGAAGAATTAATTTAATACTGAAGTGGGTTAAGCAGTGTCAATTGTCCTAAAATTACCAATCCTGTGACTGGTAAAGTGAGGACATACCACTTAACCAGAATGCTTATTAACAAGAAAAAGCCAGTTGGCCAGAATTTTACCCATTGGAAGCTGTTTAGTTTTAGTTTATTTTATACGACATGACTCTTTTGCGACACTCTTGTGGTATGCCAAACTTTGGTTAGTCCTGTGGCATGCCACTACGTGGTTTAAAGCAGGACAAATGACCCCCTCCTATGACAAGCCAATGTTAAAGTTGCCAGTTGTTTACATAGGGTAGGATTTTACAGAGGACCGGTCTCTGGCACGAAGGGACCGGTATCATTCCCTATAGGGCAGTTATCATCACAGGAGACAAAAAATGCAAAATGTATTGGCAAAAAATTGCAAAAAAAAACATATATGTCTCCTCTGGTCATCAGCTATCATCAGAGAAGACAAAAAAAAAATGCAAAATCCATTGTCTTTTATCATAAAAATATTAGCAAAAATGCAACTGATAAGAAAAGTGTAAAATAAGTGAAAGAAGTACACTTTTTAAGAGAAAAATAAACAACAAAAAAAAAACGAGAAAAAATGCACTTAAAGCGAAGAAAATATAAAAAGAATAATTTTAATCTCAAAAATATTAACAAAAATCAGTTTTCGATTTTCAAAAAGAAATAATCAATAAATGGCAAAATAAGAAAATATGGGTAAAAATGCAGGAAAAATTAAAATTTTTCTTCTCTGGAGTAAAGAAATTGAATACATTAAGAGTGAATATATTATTAATCCATTTAAAATCACACAACAACTATGGTTCATTTTACGAAAATTTTTGCCATTTCGACATTATGAAATATTTTGTCATATACGAATCAGATTTCGTTTAAGAAAAAAATGTATTTGTATATTTTGCGAAATTTTATAAAAACACAAAAAAAATTGTAAATAAACAAATATTTTGTTAGAATACAATATATTTAAGTACAGTGTTATTTTAGCGTCATATAGACAGTTGCAATTAATAATTTATTAATATAATTTAATAATAAATTTAAATTTAGAAATGTTGAGGTTAAGAAGAATAAACGTTTTTGTTTAAAAATTATAAACACTATTAATTTTCAAATCATAGTAGACTAACTAGTTTCTGCATTTTTATGTTATAATTGTCAGATTGTCTCTATATAATAAATTTTTTCAACAACCTGCTGGCTATAAGAATCGAACCTAACAATACTTCGCGATCACAGCCTTGTAAGCAATGTAGCTAACTTGTAGTTTTCTTTCCTATTCAGCTATTCAGCTATTGCGGTTATTCTATATTACTCAGAAGTGACAAACACTAACACACACAAACATTCAATGGACCATTAAATGAAATAATCTTTTATTTTATATAATAAACTGGACCTTAAAAGCCCGTTTGTAGACAAATCTAAAGAACAATTAAGAATTTAAAATAGAAAAGGTCGATAAAAACATTTTTAGAATAATTCCATTTTTAGATTTTTGTTTCTAATCTCATCCGTTTATATTTTACAACGTTAACATATTGACGTATGGTTTTTACGTACAGAACTGCCAACTTGTGTTTATGTTGAGACACCACTACGGGGCAAGTTTTGTAATGTATGTTAGTACTGTGCTATTTGAACATTATATAGACAGTGGCAATTATTACTTAATTAATATGCATTTTATAAATTTTCATTTAGAAATGTTGAGGTTAAAAAGAAGAATAAACGTTTTTCTCTAAAAATTATAAACACTATAGCTGACCCGACAAACGTTGTTTTGCCTTCAAATTTTGTTTGTGTATTAGGTTGGATTAAAAACCATCCTCAATGCATGTGCTACACGTATTCAGCCATTTTTTATTTTTTTTTTCACATGTATCCAAGCAATGCTGTGAAACAAAGCAAAAATTTTTGATATTCACACAATTTACATAAAAATTACTAATGTTCAGAAAAATCACCACATCTGGACCAAACAAAAATATTTTTAAACTATTTTTTTTTAAAACCATCCTCATTGCATGTTCTACAAAACGTATTCAGCCATTTTTTATTTTATGCAGCCGTTCTCGAGATATGGAGTGACAACCAAAATGTACACTTCTTTTTATATATATAGATTAATTTTCAAATCAGACAAGTTTTAATTTTGTAATTTTTTTTATGATTTATAATTTTGTTTGTTTTATTTACGAAAATTTTTTAATTTTTTTTTTTTTGCTTATTATTTGAAATAATTTGCGAAATCTTGATTGTATTATTTACGAATTTCATAAATTTATAAAACTTGTGGTATACGAAAATTTTGTAATGTTTACAAAATGTTTGTACACTGTAGAAAAATAAAATTACGAAAAATAATTCAGTATTTTAAAGCATGGATTATTATGAGTGTATAGACATTATGGTATTCTACATCATGATTTCACGCTTTCCCAAATGAGCTTCTGTAGAATTTTACTCAAGCAATTAGTTTATTTGCGATTGTTGTCTTATTCAGGTTTCTGCATGTCATCGAAAAGCAGTAATCTACTAAACATATTTCATATCTTAAGAAATTTCAAATCATTAAAACTTTTTTTTGATTTGTCTTCTTTTTTACCCTTCTTCATAAGATTGAATGTTTCTTAATGCAGGCATTGTGGTTCTGATTATATTTGAAATAATTATTGCCTAAATTATAATTATATCTTACATAGAGTGCATTATTTTAAATATCTGAAAATAGGAAAACAATTTAAGTTGAGTATTATAACATGGGTGTATATAAAAAAGGTAAACTGACCAAAAATTCCAAAGATAGAATTGGTCGGCAAGAAATCACAACAATTGTTCAAATGATTAAAAACAGAAAAATATAAGACCTGATGCTTAAAAATATCCTGTATAGAATATTAATCAACCATTTGATGGTTATTATGAATATAGGTTGCTGTGTCCGGAAGACATGCGTAGGTTGCAATATTTCTGTCTTCATATGAATATGATGGATACTTTTTAAAGTAATCGACATCTTCCTGTGGCGTATAAGTAAAAATTATAGTTAAAAAAAATATACAACCCAAATCATTTCAGTTTAATCATTTTATAGTTAAAGATTATATTTTTTGGAATGATGGTTTAAGTAAAATTATAAAGAGTATAGTTTACAAGAAATTTAAAAAATAATTTTTTAAATTATTTCTACGAGGGGTCAATATTGCTCAAAGAACCTGTCCCGTATCTGATTAAAGCAGAATTTATGTAAAGACTGTTATAATTAAACATTGCTAAACTATATGGTACCACCTTGTTAAAGTACCACTTAATTAAAAAAAAAAGTTAGTACAAAAGCCTGTTAAACGGGCTCTAATTCAGTTTTACTAAATTTTTCTGTTGCTTGCGTTTAAAACAGTTATTAAGCTAATGTGTTAAGTTATGTTACTTGACAACAAGAACAAATTTAAACAGTAGTTGAACTAATTTTACAACATAAATTTTAGTTATTAACGATTCTAAAATTTACAAATTTTCCAGTTAGTTCAAAGCACAATTGTTTTCAAAAAAAAAAATTTTTTTGTGCCATCAGACTCACTTGTAGATGGCGTTATTTTCCAAAGAAATTTTTTATATACTCACAAAAGGCTTTATCTCAGAAACACAGCGAGATAGAGCAAAGCAAAAGCAAAGTTGTCTTTATTAACCACTTTTACTAATACTACACACAAAAAAATAGAAACCCATTTCAATCGCGAAAACCACCGATTCAATAACTTTAATTGCTGAAATTCATCTAACAACGAAAATTGCTCATTCAATTAGAAATTGATAGCTCTTTGATTGAATTATTTTTCAATTACATAATAACTCATTTGATTAAAAAGTAATCAATATTGTATATGTACCTTCTCAAAAAGAAAAAAACAAAGTGCTGTGCCATACCAAATGTTTTTATAACTTGCATTTTATAACATTGAATTTAAAGCGGCATGCAATTCTCAGTTAGTTAGTTATTAGTTACTTATAGTTATTAACATATACTTATGTAAACAATTTCATACATAAATTAGTTATTTTTTTTTCTATTGCAGAAATTAGTCCTTTTGTTGAAACTAGTGTATTCTATTTTTTTTTTTAATAATTTTTAATTTATTTTTTAGCATTTTTTTGTTTAAAAAAAAATGGTAAGATTTTTATAAAACAAAATTTAACTTTAAAAATTACATTATCAATTTTATGATAATGTTTTAGAATAAATAAGTATAAAGTAAACTTAATAAAGTAATAAAACTAATGAGAATTGATAAACTATAATTAAAATGAATTTATATTTAGTACTGATACATAAACATTTATAAAAAATAACTACATACATAACTATTACGAAAATCAACCACAATATTTTTTAAGCGATAGTACAAGAAAATTTCAAGTAAGTTCCAAATTGGAGCAAATATTTAATTGATTCAATTAATTTTAAACTTACGGCTTCTAAATTTTTCAACAAATCAATTTAATTGAAAAAATTAGGGAAATATTTTATGTTTGTAGTTGAAAAGCCTGACAGGCCAAAATTTAGGGTACTTTTTGAAAATTGTAAATTACGTCAAATTAAGCTCTTAATGTGAATACATTTTTAGGAAATTAGTCTTTCCTACTGTGAGTTTCGGGTATACCGAATCAATCAGCTTGGTTTATTATTAAGGGGCTATCCCTAAAATGTATTCTGCGTGTTCTAAATCAAAATTTCTTGACGATTTTTGTTTAACCCTTTCACTACCCTTGTACACTACAGTGTACACATTTTTAAATAAATATAAAAATGCTGATAATGCAATAAACTTAAATGTGTTCATTAGGAATATTGATTCAGGTGAATAAAATCATTATCTAGGATGAACTGTACATTAGGGCAATATAGTCGCGATATTTGTTAAGAACGCATGATTTTTTTAAAGAACCTTTATCTCTGCAAAATGGGGGTATTTGTTGTATCTTCCTAAACTCACAAAGCTAGAATCGCGAAATTTGACATGTAGCTTCATTAAATAAACAAACAAATCATTTTTGATTATTCAAATGTTTTAGTGGTAAAAAGGGCTGAGAAGTTTCAAAAATTCGATTTTCATACCAATTTTTGTATGGGTAGGAGGGGAAGGAGGCATATATGTAAACCTGAAAAATTCTTAGCTAAAACTAACCTAAAGAAAGCTACTGAAACATTTTCTTAGCTTTCGTTGCCAAAATGAAAGCTAAAATATATTAAGAAATTATTTTAAAGCTACAGTCATTTTTCATAATTTTGATATCACGCTTGTACTTGAATTAATATAATAATTACTAGGTAAATGTTTTACTTATGACCCCACTGGAAATTTAAAATAAGATATTGATGCGTTAATTTTGCCGTAATGACAGGACAGCACTCTTTTATGAATTTACTACTGATGAACTTAAATTAAATTTAAATAACTAATTTTCGAAATAAAATATTCAGGTTCGAGGTCTATGTTGGTTTTGTATAAATATTCTTTATTTATTCATTTCATCGATATTTCGCTTTTCATTGAAAAGCATCATCAGGAATAGCTCTGAAATACACATTACAAATATATAAGTACATCAATATTTTTATAGAAAACAACCAAAAATAACAAAAAATATACATATATAAACACTAGGCAAATAACCAAACAGTAAAAAACAACAACAACAATAATTTCTTACATTTAATATTTAACACAAAACATAAATGCTTAAAAATAATCGTTGTGTCTCCACAACATATTTTGTGTTAAATATTAAATGTAAGAAATTATTGTTGTTGTTGTATTTCAGAGCTATTCCTGATGATGCTTTTCAATGAAAAGCGAAATATCGATGAAATGAATAAATAAAGAATATTTATACAAAACCAACATAGACCTCGAGCCTGAATATTTTATTTCGAAAATTAATTAATAAAGGTAGAATATAACCAAAATCTTTATAAATTTAAATAACTATGTGTTAAAAAATTATGAATCGGAAGTCCATATGAATTGGGCCAAGAATTTGAGTTATTTACAACCTGTGTTCGAAATTTGTTTAAAAAGCTGATTGGATATACCATTTCAACATATTTCCAAATCTTCCCGTAAAGACAAATTGGAAATATAAATTTGTCCATATACTTTTATAAGTAATGTTTGAATATATGGAGTCACTTATTTGTCCATACATAATTTATTTTATTTTATATAAGTGGTCCCATACAGTTTCATATTTGTCCATATGTGACTGCCTTTTGCATATATGCAATAACATAAACTTCCATATATTTTCATATATGAGTCGCTTTTTGAAATATGAAATAGCATATTGCTCAATATACACTGCGTTGCATAACTATAATTACAAACCATTTTTGATATTTTTTCTACTGAAAATGAAAATTATTCAAGTTCGAGGCCATACTTTATATTTCTTTATTAGGAAATTGTCCTAACAAATAATCTATAGAGTTTTTGTTTTCAAATTTATTAAATGAACACTTTCAGGAATGTGTTGATATATATATTTCGGGAATTTTTTAGGTTCCCATCATCAGAACACGTTTTAAAAGAAGTGGCAACTCCATGCAAACCTCAAACATTCATTTAATCTAGTTATTCCACTAAATAAGAACTAATATGTGAGCTTCAAGTTAAAGATTACCACCACTGATCAAAAATAAGTTGAAAAATTCTTCGTTTTGTTCAAACTCTACCTTTGGTAAATATGCAATACACACTTTTTGTTGTTATTCTAATTTAGCGTACTTAAACGTAGGCTAACACATACACCCAGAAAACAGACTCGGTAACAGCAACATTTTCAAAAGTAAAAGAGCTGGAAGAAAAATGTTTGCAACGGTGTTCAAAACTTAACCACATTACCCCATACCGGTCCAAAATTACGACTTGATTGGCTACTCAGTCAGAAAAACCGACCACAGCTTGCAAGGCACTTTAACAGGTGGTACAAACAAGCAGCTGTCACTAAATGCTTTCTCAATTCCAAAATGATAATATCATTCAAAAAGTGTCAGAAAAGCGCAGGGGAAACAAAATTACCAATGTTGGCAAAATATTCCTTAAACCTTAAAATAGGTCGTCTAAAAGTAGACTTTCCAAAATAAAATTACAGAAAAGTACATTTATAATTCGTTTGGTCCTGCCTGGATTCGAACGCAGGCCTCCATATTGGCAGCCTACAGCTCTACCCACTAAGCTAACAAGACATATAATAATTGGTGGCTTAGAATGAAAGTGAATGGTAACTGCTGTGTAATAGTTGGTTGCTCAAATGTGCCAGAACTCGCATAAGGTTTGCTGGAAACAACTTCCTAACGTTGGGAAAACATAAAAAAAAATTTGGTCTTAGCTTTCCCAGAATCAAAAAAATCAATTTTATGTAAAAAAAATATTAAAAAGTATAAACAAATATAAATAAATAAAATCACAAAAAAGTATTCTTGAAACCGAGATCGAACCCGGAACCTTCTGACTACAAACTTTTTAAGCAAAGCATCATTATTTTCATAAAATAAATGCTCTACCCGTGATTGGAGTTTTGCGCTGTTGGCTATTTCTGACTGAATAACACTGGGAAACCACTTTTTGCAACGTTGGCGTAGTGGTCTCAGCCAATTATTTGCCAATTTTGACCACTGATATCATTGTAAAACGCAAACTGAAAAAACGATTTTTGAAAATGCTGGCAAAGTACCTGTCAGTATTTAATTTTCAATACCTCGGTATACCAGTGGTACGACAGTTCTTCATTTTCTGTAACACAGTTTCTGACTGGGTAGATTATAAGATCGCGTTTTCTCGAAAACTAAGCATCTCAGATCAAAAGGTGCATTTATGTTGAACATCTAACATGGCGGCATGCAATGAGGCCCCAAGAAATTTGGCCCCAAAGTGAAAAATGCAAAATGGCCCCAAAAAAAATTGGGGCGAATTTTCATTTTTTTGGGGCCAACTTTCACTTTGAAAAAGTGAAATAATGCCCCAAAATAAAAATGCAAAATAGCCCCAAAATTTTGGGGCAAAAATTCATTTTTGAATGTGGGGTCAAACTGCATTTTTTGAATATGAAAAATGGCCCCAATTTGTGCCATGTGAAATTTGGGGCCAAATTTCATTTTCATAAAATTTGCATTTTTACCAAAAGACAAAAATTTATAACGGTACTGGTTACTATTTGTTTTGATCTTGTTGAAGTTTAAACATTATTAATTAGTAAATAATTAGTTTGCTGATACAACACGTTGGTGACAGTCGCAAGAAAGTGCAGTGAAATGGAGTGTATATTTTTTTGTGGAAAAAAAACTAATAGTAATTTGTTGTACATAGTGGATCAAAAAATGATTTTTAAAAAAAAATCTAACTATAAAAATGTTGTAAAATATATTTGCTGGCGTAATTCTTGCAAAGCTAGAATTATCCTGTTGCAAAATGGCAAATGTGAATTGGCCAAGCATTATATTGACCACAACCACAACAATGACGAAGAGGCTTATAAGGAGCTAAATGCACTAAATTCAATAAAGAAGGAATGTGCAAATGTTGCCTCCAATATTGGATCAAACTTTTCGGCTATAAGTAACGTCAGAACGGCTTTCCGAAATACTTGTTCAAAGTAAGTTATTATATGTTGTAAATATTAGGTGGTGAATTATTTGTATTTTTTTAAAAAGAAACCAAGATGATACTAAAAACATTGAATTTGCAAAAATTAAGAGAGGCTTACAATATATTGCCAGTAAAAATTTAATAACATCTCCGAAAAGCCCTCTAGAAGTAATAAATGCTTTTATGTATGAAGAGGTATGGAGAAAGTATGGGCAGACGCAAGACGAAAGCAACCCACGCTTTTTGTATACTGCATGTATAACAGGTGATGGATACAGCTTCTGTATCTTTTCATGCCTTAAAATAATTGACCTCATCAAGGAGAACATTCGACCTGAGGAACGCAAATTCCTTATAGATGCTACTTTTAGTATTGTTCCTGAAGGTTGCTTTAAGCAACTATTAATAATTTACATTAGCTATTTTGAGGAGGTATGTTATAATCATGTTACATTGTTGCTCCATTTAGCAATTATCTATTTACAGATTTATCCAGTTTTTTTTGTGCTAATGGATAAAAAGTCAAAAAAATCGTATCAAGAATTGTTGATATATATAAAAAATAATATATTTGATTTGCAACCATCTGTGTTCATTAGTGATTTTGAACATGCTATGAGGGAGGCAATTAGGAGCGTTTATACTGATGTGAAACTGGTTGGCTGTTGATAAGAAATAGCCCCCATTTTGAAAATTTTTTTGTGTCGCACGCAGAAAAAACTTTATTTCGCGAAGCCGCCTGCCGCGTTCTACGGAGGAAAAGAACCCCTAAGCCCGGCCGAAGGCCGGTTACGCAGAAAAACTTTGCTTGGCAAAGCCCCTTAGAAGTTTCTTTTGTGTCGCACGCAGAAAAAACTTTATTTCGCGAAGCCGCCTGCCGCGTTCTACGGAGGAAAAAAACCCCTAAGCCCGGCCGAAGGCCGGCTACGCAGAAAGACTTTGATCTGCAAAGCCAATAGGGGTTTTTTCCTTCGTAGACCGCGGCAGGCGACTTCGCGAAATAAAGTTTTTTCTGCGTGCGACACAAAAGAAACTTCTAAGGGGCTTTGCCAAGCAATGTTTTTCTGCGTAACCGGCCTTCGGCCGTAGAACGCGGCAGGCGGCTTCGCGAAATAAAGTTTTTTCTGCGTGCGACACAAAAAAATTTTCAAAATAGAAACATTTTTACAGAAAATCGCGCGATTTTTTGTAAAAATGTTTCTATATTTTAATAACAAAATGAAAAATTTTTACTAAAAATCGCGCGATTTTTGGTAAAAATTTGGCAAAAATTTACTTTTTCGGGTACACCTCAAAAAAAAAAAAAATATTGGACCCTATCTGAAATAAAAAAAGAAAATTTTTTTTTTATGTGACGTTAAGGGCGCTAAGGCCCCTGGAGCCCCCCAGGGGGGAAAACCCGGAACAAGTCAAGTTTAGTGACATTGCCCAGATTTTTTTTATTTTTTTACCCTAAATAGTGTTTTCTGACCTGATTTCAAAAATTTTTTGTCGGAAGCGCCCCCTAGCGTCAGAAATGAGCATTAAAGTTTAAATAGTTTTTAGAAAAAGTAGAAAAGTAGAAAAAGTTTTTCTGCGTGGAAAAGATTTTCTGCGTGACCGGCCTACGGCCGGGCTTAGGGGTTTTTAACTCCAGTATGTCTTAATTATGGACGGCGGGGATCTCGAGTGCCCGGCCTCTGGCCGGGCTAGTGCGGATTCTCCTCCAACTGTTGGATTGTAACCAAAAACTGCAAAACATAAACATTGTCCATTTAATAACTTTTGAAATTGACTATCAGTTTTAATAAATTTTTTAAATACTTATAAAGACTTTTTTTCATTTTGTTATTCAAAACTAATATAGTTCTTTACAGGTTTCACTTTTGTCAAGCGCTAAGGCGAAATGTTTCAAAAAACCATGCCCTATTAAATTTTATACGATCGTCTGAGGCTGCAAAAATATTATATCGGAAATTAATGGCACTTCCCTTGTTACCAGCCAATTTAATTAAAACGGGCTGGGAGGACACACGCCGAAATATATTATTAATGGACGGAGAGAATAAGTTTAGTTCATTTTTGAACTATTTTGAGAGGCAGTGGATGCGAAAGGTAAAACGTTTGTTTAATATAAATTGATTTTTATTTTAATTTTTTGAAATATATTTATTTAGGTTGGCCCAAGTAACTTTAGCGTTTATAAGGAGTCCATTCGGACAACGTCTGCAGTAGAGGCATACAACGGCGTATTAGGAAAATGTTTAGAAAAAAGCGGTCACTTTTTTAAGTTTGTTGCAGCAATTCGACAAGAGGAGTTTTTCAAAGGCCGTAAATTCGAGGCTGTTTGTGAAAGTGGTGGTTGTTCTTTACCAAAAAAACGACGTCGTGATATTGACAAACAGAATAAATTATTGGAAGGTACAAAGATGCTGGAAGAAGGAAAAATAACTGTGTCCGCATTTTTAACAAGAATGACGTATAAGCAAAATGGTATATGCTCGGATTATATACCTGATATATATCAAGAAAAGGAATATTTAACGTGTGAGGAGGAATCCGAGGAAGAAGTAGCGGAAGTAGCAGAAGCCGTGGTGGAGGCAAATGTCTGCGTGGTTTGTCACGATAGACGCCCCTAACATTGTAACGTTGCCTTGCAAGCACCTAAAAGTATGCAGCGAATGCAATCTTTTGTTGCAAGCTGCAGCTGCACAAGAAAATGAGGATAGGTATAAATGTCCTTATTGTAGAGCGGATGTTATTGATTCCATGCAAGTTTTCACATAATGTTTGTGTTTTTTTCCAATAAATAATCATAATAATGCTGTGCATAAACAAAGTTGTTTTTTCATAATTGAGGGCCATTTTTCATAACTTTGACAAATTGGGGTCATTTTTCATATCTGACAATTGGGGCTATTTTGCATAATGAATAAAAGCCCCAAAATCAAAAAATGAAAATACGCCCCAAAAATCAAATTTGGGGCCAATTTTCATTGGGTTGGGGCGATTTTTCATAAAATTTTTGGGGTTAATTTTCATAACGAAATTTAGCCCCAAAATTTGGGGCATATTTTCATTTTCGGGTTGGGGCCTAATTTCTTGGGGCCTCATTGCATGCCGCCATCTAACATAGATAAATGTAAACGGGCAACTTTTTTCAAATTGTAAAACTTTCTTCTTCAGAAATCGCCTAAATAAAATTTTAAAAGCCCATTGATCGAAAACTTTATCGTTCAAAACACAACCCCTTTACCCCAATATCGGGCCCGAATTTCGAATTTCGACGAAAACTAAGTATCACAAAGCAAAAAGAGCATTTATTTGGAACATCGCCCGTGTTTTTGCGAAAACAAACAAATATTTTTAATTTCTGGGCAATTTTTTTTTTTACTTTTTATCGATTTTTTTCAATTTTTGTTTTTTTTTTTGGCGATTTTTTTTTTTAAATTGTAGCGATTATTTAAATCAAATGATGAATAATGATTGAAGTCTAGAAATAAAATCGAATGAGACCAATTGAGAAGTTATTCGATTTATGTAATTGTGATTTGAGAATTCAATCATTCCAAAGTCAATCAGTATTGAAAAATCGAATGAAAAATTGAATTCATTAAAGCTCTGTACACTCATAATAATCCATGCTAAAAAAATAATTTTAGGCATATTGTGTTTAATTGTTAACACATAATGGGTAAAAATACTGTAAGTATTTATTATTGTATATAAAATTGTGCGCAAAATAATTTTACGCTTTTTGTGTTTAAATATTCCGAATTTGCTTTATATTACATAAAACTTTACTCATCTTATAGTAGTAAATTTACAATAATTTTTCGAGTGTACATCAAATATTTGTTTGTCTATATTTTACTTTTTTTTAGATAACTTATCGCTAACTATTAATTGAAATTAATATCCATCAATGATTCATAATTTATTACGCTCAAACGGTCCAAAGAAAACATCAAATGTTTCATTTAGGTACACGAATATCAAAGAAAACACTATCTAAATAGTACCAACATTATTGTTTACACAAAAACATCATATCAAAGTTAGAGAAAAAAAGAGGTCATTACATGAATTTTACAAGAGCATTTTTTTGCCATTTTGAATTCTATACAACAATTTATACAAGTCCAAAAAATTTACAAATAAAAGGTTTCTTGATGTTAAGCCGTAATTTATCTTTGCGATAATGACAATGGCGCCATAGTTTTAAAACAGATATATGGAAAATGTATTTGAAATGCACATAAGTGCACGTAGAAACAAACTCTTGGATTCATATATTCCCAGCAAAACTTCGCCAATTAGTTGGAATTACGAAATATGTTACATGGTGATGAGTGAAACTTCTTACCGTTGCAGTACATAGCGACATTTGGTATTACTAACTGCATATTAGTTATACCAAATTCACATGTTTAAATGTTTTTATGGTATAATTAGTTCGTTTTTATACAAAATTATATATACATATATTTTTTTTTTTATTTTATTTTATTAATTAATAATCATATAATTACAAATTATATACTATTACCCTAACCGAGCACTAGCTACTATGGCCTTCGGCGCGTGCCTCTGGTGGGAATCGAACCCACGACCCCCGCACTGATAAGCCAGCACGCTACCAACTAGCCTACCGGGGCGCACGGAATATAAATATATAGAGCAATTCCATATGAAAGCGATCACCTTTTGGACGACCCGACCCCTCTCCGATTTTAAAATAAATAGTCTCAATCGATTGCCCAGCAAAAAATAATGTACCTACATATTTTTTTTTTTTTTTTTATAGTGACTGGTTTAGTGGTGGTGTGCACCACTGTCATGTGACAAAATTGAACAATTCTTCATAAGGGACCTCATTGAAAGTTGTTTTACTAAAGCGATCGCAACGAGTGATAGCTCGTTGGAAAGGTATTGAATCAGGCTTTAATTGAAAAATAAAATTTTCCTAATTTTTCTCAGAAATTTACCTTTTTTCCTATGAATATTAAATTTTCCCATGAAAATTAAATTTTCCGATTTTCCACAGAAGCTCCTAAATTTTCCGGCTAATTTTATTTTTTTTTTGGATTCCTCATAATTTTTGCTTTAAGAATCAGCAATAAAAAAATGGGCCCCGACTCCTTGTTTGGACAGGAGAAGAGCATTTAAGAGACCACCTTGTTCTCATTGTTTTTATATTTTTTATAATTGAATTATTTTTAATTATTTAACATTATTTTATTTTATTATTAAAAATACATTTAAAAATTATTTTACAGTTAAAAATACATTTATGAAGAAAAAATCTATTTTTTTAAAGAGCCCCAAGTTGAGTGTCTAGTGAATATGGTCTGCCTGCCTTCGCAAGATCGGCCATAAATCCATGGATAATAGCAGCAGTGGCATGTAATGGCACACAAAACCCGACTGAGGCTACAGGTCATAAAATGTTTTGTAAATTTTTTAAATTACCAGGTAATAAATATTTCGCCTAAAATGACACGTGCAGAAACAAGTCATAAAACACGGATTTTCCATAAATATGGCGAAATATTTAATACCTGGTAATTTAAAAAATTTACTAAACATTTTATGACCTGTGGTCGGCTTATTGACAGTAACCAATTAAGTCCCTCTATAAAAAACATTTTATGACCAGTAGTTCACGCAAATTTTCCTATTAAAGAAAAGCAAATATCGCTTATTTTTTTTTACCTATTTTTTACCAAAAAATAAATATAAATACTTCACACACTGAGTCAAATTTCAGTTGAATACTAAACGTGAAAGTGTTAAAGTGTTTTTTTGTAAAGTAAAGAGTGAAGCTGTAAAGACAATTTAAAGTAAAATGAATAAATTTTGCTGCAATCCGTTTAACAAGAGTGGACATCGTTCGAAAAAGATAAAAGTATTAAAATTAACTGGTGTTTCGAAGCGATACATGAATGAATTAAATATACAATACGGTGAAGAAGCAGAATTCATTTGCCCCAAGTGTAAAATCGATTTGTCTCAACAAGCAAATGCATTGAAACAAATGCAACTACAATCCGAGAGTGAAATGACAATTGAACAAAATGTTTCATCTGATAGTGAGGAAGACATTCCGATGGTCAATATGTCTTTGAGTCCTTTGAATGAGGCTATTACCACTTTAGGTGAAACGCCTATTAAAAAAAGAAAGTTGCGAAGTGAAAAATACAGGAAAGAGAAAAAAGGCAAGGTTATGAGTGCAATCGCGACAATATTTGATGAAGGCTCTGATAACGAATGCAGTCAAGCAGATGACGTTGATGACGGCAAACAAATGATTGAGCAGTTGAAAAGAAAATTCAATTTAGCGACCACTTTTCCGGAGAAATATCTCATTTTATCTGTGCTGCCTCAATCATGGTCTATACGCAAGATTTCTGAACAGTTTCAAACATCTTTTTACATCGCGAGAAGAAGCAAAGAATTAGTTCGACAGAAGGGCATATTGGCGACTCCCACCAAGAAATTTGGCTCAAGGGCCCTCAGCGAAGCAACGGTGAAATTGATTCAAGATTTTTAATGCAATGATGACAACAGCCGCGCCTGCCCAGGTACACGTGACTATGTTATCACACGTGAAGATGGAGAAAAAGTACACAAGCAGCGCAGATTATTATTATGTAATCTATCCGAAGCATACCATCAGTGCAAAGAGAAATACCCAGCAGAAAAAGTGGGATTTTCTAAGTTTGCCATCCTACGACCAAAAGAATGCGTGCTGGCATTAGACAGGCACGGAACGCATTCAGTCTGCGTTTGCATGTTTCATCAAAACATCAAATTAATGTTCTTTCCATGCAAGAAATTGAAAGTATTTCACGGTGAAATTGAAACATATAGGGACCTCCTGTCGAAGTCGTTGTGCGCATACCCCACGGAAAATTGTCATCTGTCCAAATGCGACAATTGTCCGAAGATTGACGAGCTAGAGCAATATTTGGCGGAAAAGTTTGAACAGCTGTTAATTCAGGAGGTGCATTTCAAACAGTGGATAATTAGCAGCGGCAGATGTTCCCTTGAGACCGTGGTAAAGCAGATTCCGGAATTCATCGAGGAATTCGGATTCAAGTTGAATGAACTGAAGGCGCACCATTTCATATCCGAGATGCAATCGAAATTTCTAAAGGAAAGTAAGGAGAAATTAGCCCAAAATGAATTCATTGTGATAAGCGACTTTGCCGAGAATTACACTTTTCTCGTTCAGGATGAAATTCAGGCTTATCACTGGGCAAACGACCAGTGCACGGTGCATCCTTTTTGCATTTATTTCAAAAACGAAGATAACGAACTACAGACCAAAAGATCAAAATTCGATGCAATCGACAAAGTAACGTTTTTCTCAGACGGCGCGGCTTCTCAGTACAAGAATAAAACAAATTTTTACAATCTTTGCATAATTGAAGAAGAACAAAACTGCAAGGTCGAGTGGCACTTTTTTGCGACGTCCCACGGTAAGGGCCCATGCGATGCGTTAGGGGGAACCCTAAAACGCATGGCGACTAAGGCAAGTTTGCAAAGGCCATATACTGACCAGATCTTAAATGTACAACATTTGTTTTCGTGGATTCAAAGCAAGGAAATTGCCATTAACACAGTTTTATGCACTCAAAAAGAACACGATGCCATGGAGCGACGAATTCAAAACAGATATAATAATGTCAAAACTATAACTGGAACGCAAAAGTTTCATTGCTTCATACCAAATATTTCTGATATGTCAATTAATGTAAAGGGGTACTCTTCGTCTGCCGACGTGCTAAATTTAAAGTTACTTTAATTTTATAATGATGCCAAGACAATTGAAATTTTTAATAAAAATTGTATAAGCAGCAAAATAAGAAAGATTTTTTCTTCATAAATGTATTTTTAACTGTAAAATAATTTTTAAAATGTATTTTTAATAATAAAATAAAATAATGTTAAATAATTAAAAATAATTCAATTATAAAAAATATAAAAACAATGAGAACGAGGTGGTCTCTTAAATGCTCTTCTCCTGTCCAAACAAGGAGTCGGGTCCATTTTTTTATTGCTGATTCTTAAAGCAAAAATTATGAGGAATCCAAAAAAAATAAAATTAGCCGGAAAATTTAGGAGCTTCTGTGGAAAATCGGAAAATTTAATTTTCATGGGAAAATTTAATTTTCATGGGAAAAAAGGTAAATTTCTGAGAAAAATTAGGAAAATTTTATTTTTCAATTAAAGCCTGATTCAATACCTTTCCAACGAGCTATCACTCGTTGCGATCGCTTTAGTAGTTTTTTTTTTAAAACAACTTTCAATGAAGTCCCGTATGAAGAATTCTTTAATTTTGTCACATGACCAATTTTGTCACTAAACCAGTCACTATATAAAAAAAAAAAAATATATAGGTACATTATTTTTTGCTGGGCAATCGATTGAGACTATTTATTTTAAAATCGGAGAGGGGTCGTCCAAAAATTTGCCAATTTTGATCGTTTTCATATGGAATTGCTCTATACTTATATTATGTAATACATATTAATACAAATTTGACAATTTTAAAAAAATATTCCATTTAAAAATTAAAGATTTAAATAAAGAAAGGTTGAGGTTAAGAGGAAGCATAAACTTTTTTCTCAAAAATTATAAAATTATTTTTAAATCAGACTAGATTTGTTTCTGCACTTAAATTGTGTGATTTTACATTTAAATTGAATTATTTTTTGTGTCTAATAATTATCAGATTGTCTCTATATGACAAATTTTTTAACAACCTGCGGCTGTGAGAATCAAACCTGTGCTATTCTTACATTAAAAACGTAACAATACCAAGTCATGACCGTTTAGCGATCACACCCAAGTATGGCCTCGAATGTAATACAGCTAAATTGCAGTTTTCTTTGCTATTAGCTTTTCCGTTATTGTATAATATACTCAGAAGTGACCAACACTAACAAACACAAATATTCTATTTTTAGATTTTAGTTCATTTTTCTAATCTCCTTCGTCTCTATTTCACAACGTTACCAGATTGACGTGTGGTTTTTACGTTCAGTGTAGACAACTTTGCGTTTATGTTGAGACATCGCCAACTCTTTCCTGATAGTGCCGAGTAACATCCCATTTAATAATTCCCAACTGTACTACCAAACAATAGTAATGTAACCCACTGCTATTTTTGTAAAACCCACAGTGTTAAAAATTACCAAAACTGCAACTAATATTATACTAAAAAAGTATTAGTGAGTAATTAGCTATTTTAAGCTAAATTAAATCAATTTTGAGAAATATGTATAATAAAAAACATTTAAAAAGCTTCGTTACAGTTCGCTCTTAGTAATTTATTTAAATGTGTGAAATATAACAATATATTAAAAAAAATGCTTTTAATTGGTTGTAATATTGGTAAAAACCAAATTGGCAAAGAATTTTGAGGGTGTTACAGGCAAAACATATGTTTTGCAAACAAAATAGTGTTTTCCTACACTCACAAAAATAAGTTAGTCAAAAACTAAGTTAAACCTCATGTAAATAAGGTATACTATTTCAGAAATTTTTTTTGTTAAAATTATGTTTTCAGCAACAATTTTTGTTATACTCATTTAGCACTTAACTGTTTCGAATAATGTTTTTTAACTAATGCTTTACTAATTTTTTTTGCTAAAAAATTGTGTTGATAAGCACATTAATAGTGTTTACTACAACTAGATTAAAATAGTACGCAGATTGAATTAGATGTCGCTGCATGATAATATGTAGTAGCGACTAGGAAAATTATACTTAAAACTTGTAAGAGATATCAAAAATTAAAACAACTTAACTTTGGCGTCGTCACCGGCTTGTGAAAATACCTGTCTATTTATTAAATAAAAGACAAAGCAAAATATTTATATTTAATAAAGATTAAATGTGTATTTGTAAACAAACACATGTATTCACAAAAATTCTTAATTCAGATTTCAAAAGCATTTTAGTTAAAACTCATTTTAAAATGAATAATTCATAAACGAATATTATTTTAAACCTAGTGTAAAATATATATTCTTTTATGACTATAGTTTTAAGGGTAAAATTTGTGTTTAAACTAAAATGTATTTGAAATGATGTTTAATAGTTTTATAAAGAGAGATTAATAATGTAGTGTGGTCAAATTGCAAACAAATATATAGACTGGTAGACAGACTAAAGCAAAAGCCAAGGACATAAATCTTAGGTAGATTTTTATATTTTTCTTTCTTTTTTATAGCAAAAAAAAAAAAGGATTGTCATATTTTGTTATTTTTTCGTTTCGTTTTTAGAATTACTTGCGGCATTTGCGTTTCTTTAAAAGATGTCATAATTTAGACTACCATTGATGTAAGTTGTTGAAAGATAATATTTTTATGTTAGATATATTTAATTATTTCTATTTTTTTATATATAGATATTACATTAATTCATGTCGTCATTGTGGTAGTATGAACTTTTTTATATTTTGTTTCAGATTTTCAGCAAATAAATCAACTAAAGTATAATTTTTCTACAATTTTTTTTAGTTTTTTTCAGTCTACTAATATTCAACAATAATTTTATTAACTTTAAGCAAGAATTTTTTAATTTATATTCCATTAAATGTACTAATTTTGTTGCTAAAAATTAGATCGCAGATTTTGAGCAATACATTTTACTGGCATTAGCAATTTATTTGCCAACAAGCCTCTGACAAAAATTTTGCTGACTTAACAACATTTTTTGCTGACTTCACTTAGTTTTTTTTTTTTAAGTCTAGTACTATATTAGTTGTATAATTTGTCATTTTTAACATGGTGGGTGTTACAAAAATGACAGTGGTTTACCATTACTATTTTTTTTTTTTTGTACGGTTTGCATTTTCTCACCGGCTAATAGAAAGTTTTGCTGGGCTCATTTCGAATAAATACTTTTATAAAAAATTGTACATACGGTAAACTTTTGTAGAAATAGCAAAGTACAACAAATATAACACCAACCTCCGAAAAAATACAAATAACAAGCACCCGCACATACGACAAACAAACAATGTTACAAATGAAAACTTTAAATTGAATGAATATTATTAGTAAATACGCGAATGTATTTGAATTTATTGGCCAAGTTTTTATTATATTTTTTTCTATCTTTCTTGTAATTTTTTGTCAAGACTTGATGACTTTTAATGGCAGTTTTTTAATGTTTTCGTTTTTTTTTGCATTTGCTGGATTGCTTGTGAAGAAAAACTGGTAAAATAAATTAAATGCTTTGCAAAAATAACGTCTAGAGCTTAACAAATCATTGTGAAGGCCTTAAGGGTAAAGAATTATTGGTAGGTTGATTATAAAAATAACAATTTGGTTAGGATAACAGTTTTTTGTAAGTTTATCAAAATTATTGTATAAATAAAGCTTATATTGTATAAATGAAACTTGAGCGCTATGTGATGATGAGCATACTTAACCAATTCCTACAGAAAATATCATAAAAATTATTTAGATACACAAAATTCAATCAAAAAAATCAGACAATCAAGGCTAAAATTATAAATACTAAAAACGTTTAACAATATTAACATTTTTTAAAAAATCGTACAAGAGGATCAGTATCAGCATAATTTTGACGGTGACGTTTTATATAGTATCTTTAGGGTTGGGTGTTGAGGAATATTGAGCTTCAGTTTATTGACGAGGAAGTCAGAGCACACTTCCCCAGTAATCAGCTGGCTATAAACGTCACATTCATAATTTTTCTTTTGCGTTCCGAGGTTGGTTGCTTAATGCGGTCAGCCCCAAAACAAAAACTCCGTAAACAGAATAGCAAACATATTTTTTTTTTAACAGATTTAATTATTTGGATACGAACATTTTACTGACTATATCAGATATTAGAAGCATATTCAAAAATTGACCGTACAAGGGAAGTATAAAGTTGCCTTGTGATATTCAGTTCGATGAATTCCTTTGCCCAACGTTTAATGAATGAAAGCACACCGCATGCTTTTTGCATTCAAAACAATATATTGTATTTGTAGGATCAAATAGAATGTCAATATCATTAAAAGTATATACACTGAGAGAATTATCCCTCACAATAGTTATGACACAATTTCGTAGAATTGTTTCTTAGATTCAATGAAGAATTTCATTATATTTAAGAAATTTTATTAATACAATGAAGTTTTTCACAAATTTTTTTCAAAAAAAATTTCATAGTTTCATAAAAAAATTCTTTCGATTTCTTAAATTATCTCTTCATAAATTTAATGAAAATTTTCCCACAGCTTTCAACGTATTTCAAAGACTTAACTTTTTTATTTTTCATAAAAATTTCATTTATTTTCATACAGTTCAAACTTTAGTTTTAAGATTTAATTCTCAAGTGTACAAAATATTTTAAAAAGTGCTTTATTCTTTTCAATGTAATCTTTTATTAATTTTGGACTTCTAGCAAATTGTTTAAAAATACATATGAAACGGTTTATTGGCTTAGTTCGAATACATTATTCAAGACATTTGTGACAAACTTAGATGTTGTGGCTGTGGAATGAGGCACGCTGGTGGTCGCTACGGCTTAGCTCGTCGTCTTGGGGTGGTTCTTTTATCCACAAGTTTGCACACACTTAAAATTTCGTGCCATAAACTAAAATTCACAATAGAACATAAAACACTAGACACAAAACACTTGGAATTGAAAACTAAAATTGCAGACGGACATTTGACTTAACCCTTGACTTTGACATGAGCAGGATCTTGTATCCATTCTGGGACTAGATGGAATCATCCCTATAGGCTGCCCTCCCCATATGACTTCTTCAGTCATCCATGGTATTTTCAATGCCTAATTTGAATAAAATACCCCTATAGAAATCCTGCCTTACTTTTCTAAATATTCGCTACATCTTCAACCACTTTAAATAAAAATTACCACATAATTATGTTCTACAATCCATTAAAAAAAATATACAAATTTATTAATATTTAGGTATCTAAAAATATATAACAAAATAACACACATGTAATATAGTAAACTTATCTTATCAATTTTTCATATAAAATTTCAAACAATCAACAGAATAATTTCATATTTTTACTTCTAATCTATTATTTTTTTTTTGTTTGAATTTTGGTTTATTTAATCTTGTTAAATTATTTTTATTATTAACTAATTCTATTATTTTTATATATTGTATTTTTATAAATGATTTTTAATTAGTTTATTTATATATTTATTTTTATAATAATTTTTTTTTTTTTTTATGATATCATTTTTAAATTTTTAGTGTATTCTTTTTTAGTTTATTGGTTAGATTTTTATTTAAATAAGTTTTATGATCATTTTATTTATTCATTATTTTAATAAATTTTTAGAGTTAATTTATTTTTTTATTAATTTATTTATTTAGATAGGTTATAACCGAATTTATTTTATTATTATAATGTAATTATTGGCGTTCGAATTTTAATTTCTTTTTGTATTTTTTTAATTAATTTTTCGTGAATTTTTCTCTTATTTTTTTATAAAACTTAAATTAAACAATATCCAAGGGCCGGATATGTATCCAATTTTGATTTTCTGTATATATATAATTAACAAAATAGTTAATTATTAATTAATGTCAAGAAAAATTTCATTTTTTTAAAAGAATTTATATCAAAAAAATTAGAATTGGACCCACTTCCGGTTAGTTGATAACAATAATAGTTTTTAGGGGCATATGCAAAATTTTGTAATATTAATCAATTTTCTTATTCTTTTCTATTAAATTCTTAAGAGTAAGACAAAATTGTGCATATGACCTTTTAAACAAACACAAAAAAAAAACTTAACAAATAACTTAAATAATATAAAAAAAAACCACGTGTTAGTATAATCCTGACAGGTTATTTTTATCTAAGTTTTATCAAAATTTTCCTTTTTTTTTATAAATTTAGCGGTCATCCATAGGATATTCAATTTAGTTGTGTCTTTCCAGGGTTAAAACGTTTAGTTTCAAATTTAATTTAATTCAACGGCAAACTGACAATTTTTAGGACAATTCAGAGTTACCTTGTTTTTTTAAATTTATAATCAAATTAGCTTATTAATGTCATCAACGAAAAAGGGGTTTTGCCACAGGTTAGGGACAGTTGAACTCGTCACAAAGTGTCGTGGGAACTTTATTTCACCACGGGTTGTCGTCAACAATTTGTCTCCAAAATCTTTTCTCACCGTGCAAGGTGGTGTTGAGAATTTCCACACGATGGCGTTAGCTGTACCCTAATTGTACCCAAAAAAATTATGTTACCAATTGCATTTATCGAAATCGTTGCACTATGGCAAACATAGAATAAAATAAAATAATTCAATTTACTTTTGCAACTTATAATTCCAATTTGAATTAATTCAGAAATTCAATTGGCCTGAAATAGTAATTTGGAGTGTAATTACACTCAAAAAAAATGTCATCACATTATCATTATAAATTTAATAATTTTTATTTCAAATTTTAGAAACTATCAATTGAAATTGATAAGTTTAATTTTTAAATCAATAAGAATTTTAATTTCTTCTTGGAATTCGATTTGTAAATCCGAAATCGGTCCTCGTGTCTCAAATTTTTTTGACATCGAAGTTTGGTTAATAAAAAAAATGACTCTCGGCAGGTGTTCGGTTAAATATTAGCCGAACTTGGCTAAATACCGAGTATTCAAATAAATTGAATGCTTTTTATATTGAGTAGTTATGTTTTTACTAAAAACACATGGATTTTTATTGAATTCGTGACTTATGATAATTCATAAGTAAAACACACGAAGATTGTGGTTCATTTCACGAACGGCCATTTTGAAATTATGACAAATTTTGTAAAAAAATACGAATTTTAATTTTAGTTTTTAAAACGAAGTTTCATTTTCATGTATTTTATGCAATTTTGTTCTATCATTTCAGGTTTTGCCGAATATAATTTTGATTTGAAATCAAAATTGAAGTTCTCATAAAATTTATGAAAATCTGCTTCGGCTCAGCCAAGCAAAAAAAAAACACATTTCGGTATAATACTTGTGATTTATAATATCACAAAAGTATTTAAAGAATTTATGAACATTTAAGCCATAATTTTGAATAAGTTACAAAAAGTATAAAAAAATAATATAATTTAATAAAATACAATTTATTCTTACCCTTTTCCGTTGTCTCATACAATAAAAGTTCACAATTCTGGTAAGTCCTCGGAGTTTTTAATAAAACTCAAAACTTTTTCGAAATTTATCCCGACAAACTAACACTTTTAATTTAAATAATCTCGGTAAAATTGAGATTAATACTTTATTACCTTTAAATGTTTTATGAATTCACGCATTCAATTAATATTCCTCGTAGTATATAGCGTTCGACCTGTTCTGCACGTGGGTAAAATATAAATGGACGATTTTGTTCTCACGAATAGCACATCTCTCACGATTATATTCTATAGCATCTCTGTCTTTGTCCTTAAAGTAATCTGGCAACCGTGATCTTGCCAGACTTCATAAAGTGACAGAAGCCTATTGTGAATGGCTGACAAGTGTAAAAAAAAACTACAAGTGAGCCAAAAAAAAACGTAAAAGTGAGATTGTTTTCAAATCCATAAAAAAAAGAAACTATAATAAATAAATGAAAATTGTGTGAACTAGTGGCCGTCACAAAGCCAGCACTTTATACGGAACCAGTGGAGTATAAAGTGTTGGGCATAGGAAACGTTTAACAGCACCAAAAATAAAAAGTAAGTATAACAAAAAAAAATGTCTGATCTTGACGAAAAAAAATGTAAACATTGCGTTGACCTACATTAAAATGTAAACATTGATTTTGTTCTAGATAAATTTTTGACTGATGCATTTGTGAGATACAAATGAATTCAATGGAATCTGATGGTGAAAACGGCTGGGTTATTGCAGTGGGAGCGTGATCGTCAACAGAAATTCTTTCCAACTAACCGCAGTAAGTAAAAAAAATGAAAATATTTTTCCTTAGAGGGTTGACCGATGCCGCACACAACAAGATGTTGCAATACGCAAGCGCACGTCACCGTTCCCTAACAAATGTTTGCATTTGTGCACACAAACAACAGCCGCACACAAAGATATAATGTGTGTTGTTAGACAAAATGGAATGGCCAATTGGAAACAACAAAAAGATAAGTACTTAATGACGATTTACAAAATTATTCATCTGACTGATATAGTTTTCCCTTCTCTTCCCTCTTTCTTCCAAAAAGGATCTTGTAAGCAACAACTTTAACAATTTGTTCTCATATAAACGAGAAACCAGAATCATCAATTAATATAAAAAACTACAGTATTGTACTGTCAATCGGATGAACAAGTCAACTATGACCAAGAGTTTCCTTTCATTTTATAATACCCCATGGGCTAGAGGAAATTAGCTGTTGAATTTAAGTGTTTAAATACACTTAGAGAAACTTCTGCTGGATTAAATGAAAACGTGAGTTCAATGAAAATTCCACAGTTTATAAGTCAAATCAGTGTCAGTTTATCAATCGACTGAATGAGAAACAAATTAAAAATTATAACTTTAATAAACCCCTGTTGGAAATTGACAGGCCTAAATTATGTTTCCTTTTAAATCATTTGTGCATTATTTTGTCGAAGCAAAATTTTGCCGATTTAATTTAAATGATTTACTGCATTACCTATAAAATTTCAATTTTAAAATTTAAATTCTATCCAGAGCTGTAAAAGAATTATTTCAATTTCCGGTACACTCGCAAATTAATAAAAAAAAAGAAGTCTAATTACTCATGCGTAAAAAGAAAACTATAAGGACTATTTTGAAATCAAAACTGCCTCAATTTGATTCAATGATGTTTCAGCCGTTTATTTTATAAAAAAAACTAAATTCATCAAATATAAGAAAACTGTTCTCATGATATAAAAACTCTAGGAAAGAAAAACATTTTAAAAGCTGTAATGTATCAAATTAAAGAATTTCTTTTTGAATATTTTATTGAATCCGCAACAATAAAATTTTCAAAATCGCAACTAATTTGAAATATGCAGATTTAGAGCCATGTATCAAAATGTATTTTGTCGTAATATTCTAAAAAAAACGATATGCTGTGACTTTTACTTTCCTTATACAATGTATACACTGATAAATTAAAAGTGCAATCTATCCCAAAATCAATATCTAACATTTTTGTTAACGACAATTTTCGAATTAAGTGAATCATATTGTATCAAAATTGGTAATAAAATTGTTGTGATTGAATTTTAAATTTCAACAAAAAATAGTATTGTAGCCTTTCATAAAAAAAAACTTAAGAATTTTTATTTATCGTAGTGAAACTTTAAAATTTCTTGAAACTATAAATATTTAGGTGGAAAAGTCCAAAATCCAAATAAATAAAATGATGATTTTGCAAAATTTGAGAATTTTAATGTTTGCAGGTCGATAAGATGGCATACTACACAAAATGAAAGTAAAGACTATTTTTGCAAATTTGTTTAAACATTAAGCAATTTGTATTTACTAATATTTTCAACGGTTTTAAAAAGAACTCATACCTGATTTTCCAAAGATGAACATGGCGAATAAAATAAAGATTCTTGATTTTCATGTAATTATAAAAATCGACGAATTCCTGTGAAACTTTGTTGATCTAATGCCAAAATTTTAAAAATCAGTCATCTTTTTTCTCAGCGTTAATAAAATTTTTAATAATTAGCTGAACTTGAGGTATTTATATAATTTTGGCAAATATATGGCTTATTATATTTTGATTCAATTTTTAAATTGTCTTTTCCTGTTTTTATTTCAGATAATTTTTTGTTGTTCCTTTTTTGTGTTAACGGGTATTGTTGCAGTTATTACCTTTGATAAATTCCTTTGGGGATTTAACAGCAAAAATGCGGCGTTTTGATATGAGTTGGTGAGATTTATTTGATGTAAGGTGAATATAAAATGTTATTGTTGATATTTTGAATTAGCGTATTTAGAGTTTATTGTTTAAGGTGTTGAGCGTGTATGACTCCGACGAGTTGACCTTTTAAATTTTCAATCTCATACTGACTTTGTCCGACAGCTTTTCTTATGCGACATTTAAGCCATGGTTTGCACAGTTTTGCATTAACGCCTTTTGAGAAATTGCTCTGCACAAAATTTTTTCTATATACCTCTTGACCAGGCTTAAATGTTATAACACGACTTTTCTTGTTATACGATTTTACATTACGTTCGTAGGCTTCGTGAAGTTTATCATTTAGTTTCCTATGTATCAGCTGCATTTGTGATGATTTAGGTAGCACGATTGTTTCACCATCTTCAATTGTTCCAAGCTTTTTCAAAATCTGGTATGCATCTGCGTGCGTAATCATATTATAGCCGGTTAACGCAAAATACGGTGAAAATCCAGTAGAAGAGTGAATAGTTGTTCGAAGAGAACATTCTATTTTTGATAAGTTTTCATCCCATCTGGTCTGGTCTTCTTTAATGTAACTCCTTATACTGGTCAATATAGTTTGGTTCACTCTCTCACTTGCATTTGCCTGTGGGGAGTGTATGGCTGTTCGTAGATGTCGTACACCAAAAAGCTTTAAAAATTCTTGAAATGCCTCAGCAGTAAATTGCTTACCATTGTCTGAGTGTAAGACTTCGGGTACACCAAATTTATAAAAAATCTCATCTCTTAAAAATTTTATCACTAGTTTAGTTGTAGCTTTTGTCATGGCTTTAAGCAGAACAAATTTTGTTTTATGATCTAAAGCTATAAAAATAAAAGAGTTACCGGACTTGGTTCGCGGATATGGCCCTAAAAAGTCCACATAGATTTTCTGAAACGGTCTATGTGTGATAACTTTTTTACCCATTTCTGGTCTTAGCGTTTGCTTTGGGTGTTTAATTTCCTTGCATGTGTCGCACTCATTCACGAATTGCTGAATTTGTGTGACCATGTTTGGCCAATAGAAAAACTCTCTTACATTATAAAGAGTTTTTGCGGTACCGCCGTGAGAGGTGTTTTCAACGTGAGACCTTTTAATTATTTCATTCGCCAATCCTTCAGGTAACCATATTTTCCAACAATCTTCTTCGTTTTCTATATTTTCACGATTAAATTTAACTCTTTTGTAGACAATTCCTTCACAGACTTTCAAATCAGGTAGGCGCCCACGGTTTTGTTCTATCGTTTCGATTAGTGTCAGATATTTTTCACTTTTAAATTCTTCGGAGTTGAAATTGATGAGTCCAGGGCATTCTACTGTGATCTCTTCCATATCTAGTCTTGACAGCATATCAGGAACGACGTTTTTTGTGCCTTTTCTGTGCTCGATGGAAAATTTGTATCCTTGGAGGCGTAAACTCCATCGAGCCAGACGTCCATTGAGGTCCTGTTGCCTCATCAACCATTGAAGACTAGAATGGTCGGTGATCACAGTAAACTCCATCAATTCGATATACTGCCTGAATTTTTCGATAGCCAGAACCACTGCTAAACATTCCTTTTCTGTTGTCGAATAGTTTTTCTGGGCCGTATTTAGTTTTCTCGAAAAATATTCGATGGGATGTTCGCCACCTTCATCGTCTTTTTGAAATAGTACGGCACCGACTCCGACATTCGAGGCATCACACTGAACAAAAAAGGGTCTGTCAAAGTCAGGGCTGGATAACACAGGGCTGGATACTAAACGCTGTTTTAATTTTTCAAATGACACTAAAGCTTCGGGTGTTAAAATGAATTTAGCAGATTTTTTTAAAGTATCTGTAAGAGGGGCCGTAAGGGTTGAAAAGTCGTGGATGAATCTACGGTACCATCCGACTGTTCCCAAAAATTTTCGAACATCTTTTGGATTCCTTGGTGGTTTGATGTTCAAAATGGCTTCCAACTTACTGTTATCAGGTTTCAGTTTACCGCCTCCTACGATATAACCAAGGTATTTTAGCTCACGGTAACAGAATTTAGATTTTTCCATGTTGATTGTTAGACCGGCTGCTGTTAACCTTTCTCCAACAATTTTTAACATCTGCATATGAGTTTCGAAAGTAGATGACACTACTAGCAGATCGTCCAGATACACAAATATTCGGTCTTTCAACTCTGGAGGAATCACCTTGTCCATCATGCGGCAGAGACGTTGGGCAGCGTTGCACAATCCAAATGGCATCACTTTGAATTGATAGTGGGGCCTTCCTTGGACTGTGAACGCTGTTTTAGGCCGGCTTGATTCCTCCAGAGGAATCTGCCAGAATGCGTCTTTCAGATCTATAGCAGAGATGTAATGTGTGTCGCCAAGTCTCGCAAGTAAACCATCTATATTGGGCAACGGGTACGCATCTTTTTTCGTTACCTTGTTGAGTTCTCGTGCATCAAGGCACAAACGATTTTTACCAGGTTTGATCACAAGGGTCGTACGGTTGTTCCATTCGGCGTCTTTCGCTATTTCAATTACATCTAGCTCTAGCATTCTGTCTAATTCTGCCCATATTAATTTTTGAACTGCAGGACTTACGGGGTAATACCTCATTTTTTTAGGTTGGGCATCTCCTGTGTCAATCACGTGTTTTTCTAAGTTGGTTTTGCCCAGACCGTGTTTGGTATAGCATTTGAAAGCTAATTTGGTGTTCTCTAAGATAATTGTTTGTTCAGGTGTGAGTTGGTGTAATTTCGAGTCTACTATTTGAGTAAAATCAATTTCATTTAAAGTGCCAATATCCATACAAATTTTAAAACCAAAAATTTGCCAAAAATCATATCCTAAAATTAAGGTTTGACTTAAATTTGGGACTAAGTAGAAAATCATATTATGTGTTTTATTACCACATTGGACCAATAATTTAACCTTTCCTACTATAAGTTGGCTTCTGCCATCAGCAATTTTAATAGAAGATTTAAAATTTAAAATTTTCACACCCATTTCGCTCATCTTCTCAATACAGTTTTTGCCCAAACAGCTAACCGAAGCTCCGCTGTCCATTAAACCTTTACAATCGATATCGTTAAGCTTTACTTCCATATACGGTCTTATATCGCCTTCTACACTTAAACAAGATGCGGCAATTAATTTTCTTTCGTTTTTTCGTCTGGTATATCCTCTTCTAGCTTTGCTGATATTCTGAGTCAAATCAGGTATAAAATCTCTAAAAATTTCTTCTCTTTTCTTTTTATAAATTTCAAGTCTTTCTTCGTATGGTATGATTTTCTTTAATTTTACTTTTTTCTTTGATACATCTACAATTTGGTCTTTTAAAATTTTTATTTCGCTGTCTTTGTTTTTAATTGATATTATATTAGCAAGTTGTTCATTATGAATATTTACAGACTTACGGTTTTCTTCTATGAAATGGTTGTTAATTGTGCTATTGTTTTGGTTGTGGGTTGAGTGTTCATTTTGATTTTTGTCATTTACTGAGCCTGATCCTCCTCTGAACATGTAGGCCCAGTCTTCATCATGTTCCTTTGCTGGTTTCCCTTACATTTCATGCAATTAGGACTGGTTACGCCGTCGAACCCACATCTGTAACAGAAAATATTTCTCTGTTCTACAGTACAGTCTATGAATGTGTGTCCTGGCTTTTTACAGTTCCAGCACATTAATTGTTTAGCTGGCGTGGTGTATTTTTGTAGTGCCTCTACTTCAAAATTTTCTTCAAGAGGTATTTCACTATAATCTATTTCATTTACACGGCGAAAATTTTGTTGCTGAGGCCTAAATGCGGTTCTTTTTGCAATATTTCGTTCTGCTCGTTTGCATTCGTGTAAAAGTTCGTCAATGCTCTCAATTTCTATCGGGAAGATCAATTGTACTAGTCCTTCTTTAAGATTATCCTTTATAATGCGGACTAATTCATATTCATGAATCTGAGTACGCATCTGATTTTTTAATCTTATAATTTCGGTTATATATGCATCTGCAGATTCTGAAGGCAACTGTCTTCTTTCCAATATGCGTCTTTGTATTTCAAAATCGCTCTCAAAATTGCGAAATTTGCGAATAAGATTATGTTTGAAAACATCCCATTGACAAACTGGATTTTGTCGTCTAAATGTCCAAAACCATTCAGAAGCTCGGCCTTTTAATAAGTGGTGAAAACCTTTCATAAGCACGTCCCAAGGACAATTGTTATCCTCTCTTAAGGCTTCAACTCTGAACACAAAATCTTCGACACTATACGTTTTTGTGGTGCCATCAAATTCAAGACCCCATTTTTGAAGTTGAAGAGGCGTATTCATATTATATGTGGCAAATGAGTTTTGAGATAAATTTCGTTGATCATTAGGATACATCGGTGGTGGTGGAAGTCTATTTGGTTGAAATGGTTGTTGAAATGGTGGTGGACCTTGAGGTTGATTTGGAGTTTGATGCTGTTGTTGAGGTATTCTAAATGGTGGATCACGAAAATTTGAATTATTTTGAGAGTTGTTGGTGTTATTTAAATTATTGCTGTTATTGTGGTTGATGTTGCTATCAAAGGATACATTTCCCTCTCTTAAACTACGTCTAACAATCTGTGGAATCATTTGGTTTAAATCTTCTCCAATTCTTCTCATAATATTTGCTTGGGCTGCTCCCACAGAAGCGCTAACGTATTCACGTAAACTCAAACCATCTCCGTTAATTGGCATGTCAGGATCAATATGTTCGTTAACTCGAGGCATTCCCGAAGGTGCTCTCTGCCCATTAGACGTATTTCTCGACATATTGTTAAAATCTCTTCGTATACCTAAAGCTGTTAAACTGCTAAATTCCGGTGATACTATAGTGCTAGGAGTTTCCGGTGAGGATGTTGTTGTTGGACCTTGACCTGTTTGTGATGGTATAACAGTGTTATTCAAAACTGATTGATCTAAACCGGAAGTTGTAGGCGGTGTTCCTAAATTATCCGTATTCTGATCATTCGCTGAATTTTCGACAATTGACTGGTTTAACCCTGAGGTAGATTGTTGTATTTCTAAAGCGGGATTATTATTTTCCTGGTTAATTACTGAGTTAATTTTTGTGGTACTACGGGTTATTCTTCCTCCTTTCATAATGTTTTTAAAAACTTTTTTCTTCTAAAATAATTCTGGATCGCAAAATCCTTACCCACCAAAAAAAAACTTCTATACAAGAACAGAAATTCTATAATACCAAAATCGAAACTAAAGTGACCTCAATACCCCCGTGAAATTTACTGAAGGCTTTTAAGTAGTATGTAATCGTGAAACGAATAATATAAAAAAATATAGAACTTTTTGTCGAAAAGTTTTCAGACCAAAAAAAAAATCTCAGATTCAACAAGTATAAGTTGACAAATAACTAAGCAAGTTATAGTGTAGATTTAATTTGGCCAAAAAGGCTATTATAAATTGATATATAAATCGATTTTGAATTACAAATAAAAAACGAAAATTCGAAAATATATACCGAATGCGAAATGAAAGATTTAGTTCAATAGGTATCACGATATGTCAGGTGTAAACTTTTGTCTACGGCCGGTATTTCAAAAAAAAATATTTATAAAATTACTCTTTAAATTAAAGTGTAATAGAAAAATATTTTTAATAATTAATAAGGGCTGAATAAAGATAAGTGTAAAATTTTCTTTAAATTGTCCTATAAAAAATAATATTTTATGACAAAAAAATGTAGGGTTGGTTAAAAAAATCTAGCTCTGACTATAAATAATCAAAGAGATTTATAATTAGAAATAAAAATGTGAAAATGACGCTAAATTTGTAAATTAGTTTGATATTAGTGCTAAAATTTAACACAAGTACTAAAAAAAAATGTTATTTGTTAAATATAAAAATTATAAATTTTAGAATTTTAATTTTGAATATAAAAAATATAATTTTAAATACAAAAATATAATAACAAGTCTACAATTCTACAATTAGTATATAAATATATACTTTTCTAACACACGTTTGTTAATAACTACAGATAACAAAATATGAAAAAAATATCAACAAATATATAACAAAATGAGATCAAATTATACTCACAATTGTTAATACCTAAATTCTCCTTCTTTTCAGCTAAATACAATACATATATGTGGTTGAATTTGTTTGTAACGAATATTAATAAAGTTGGCGGTTAAATTGAATAAATGGATACATTCCTGAGTGCTCAACAATCATCTTATATCCGCAACATTAAATTTATTCTAAATGCTATTTAGAGTAATTAATATTTCAGACTTTTGAGTTGCTGATATATCATATTAGTTAAGTTTTAAGGAATAAAACATTTTAAATGAAAAACATGTCAAAAAGATGTTAAATTATTTTTCAAAAACTCAAGGTTTTCGGATTTGCAATGAATAAGGTAAAGTCGATAAAATGTAACAAAACACAAGACAAACACTACATGAAGTTAACTACCCAATATCATATCTCCTCATATCGAAAACTAGCAGCTAATGAATACTTAGCTATATAGCCCTTCGATTCACGTCTCCTCGTTCAGATATAAATTGATTTGAATTGGTCAGTTACTCAATAATCAAAAACTCTAAAACACCGTTGCTACGCTGGCATGGTACTTTGTGTACCTTCCGGGACATCCGTTGTTCGAAAGAATTCTCATATTGAGTATAAGGCATTTTTAATCACGCCTTAACGTTGGGGCGCCAAAATGTGACAAACTTAGATGTTGTGGCTGTGGAATGAGGCACGCTGGTGGTCGCTACGGCTTAGCTCGTCGTCTTGGGGTGGTTCTTTTATCCACAAGTTTGCACACACTTAAAATTTCGTGCCATAAACTAAAATTCACAATAGAACATAAAACACTAGACACAAAACACTTGGAATTGAAAACTAAAATTGCAGACGGACATTTGACTTAACCCTTGACTTTGACATGAGCAGGATCTTGTATCCATTCTGGGACTAGATGGAATCATCCCTATAGGCTGCCCTCCCCATATGACTTCTTCAGTCATCCATGGTATTTTCAATGCCTAATTTGAATAAAATACCCCTATAGAAATCCTGCCTTACTTTTCTAAATATTCGCTACATCTTCAACCACTTTAAATAAAAATTACCACATAATTATGTTCTACAATCCATTAAAAAAAATATACAAATTTATTAATATTTAGGTATCTAAAAATATATAACAAAATAACACACATGTAATATAGTAAACTTATCTTATCAATTTTTCATATAAAATTTCAAACAATCAACAGAATAATTTCATATTTTTACTTCTAATCTATTATTTTTTTTTTGTTTGAATTTTGGTTTATTTAATCTTGTTAAATTATTTTTATTATTAACTAATTCTATTATTTTTATATATTGTATTTTTATAAATGATTTTTAATTAGTTTATTTATATATTTATTTTTATAATAATTTTTTTTTTTTTTTATGATATCATTTTTAAATTTTTAGTGTATTCTTTTTTAGTTTATTGGTTAGATTTTTATTTAAATAAGTTTTATGATCATTTTATTTATTCATTATTTTAATAAATTTTTAGAGTTAATTTATTTTTTTATTAATTTATTTATTTAGATAGGTTATAACCGAATTTATTTTATTATTATAATGTAATTATTGGCGTTCGAATTTTAATTTCTTTTTGTATTTTTTAATTAATTTTTCGTGAATTTTTCTCTTATTTTTTTATAAAACTTAAATTAAACAATATCCAAGGGCCGGATATGTATCCAATTTTGATTTTCTGTATATATATAATTAACAAAATAGTTAATTATTAATTAATGTCAAGAAAAATTTCATTTTTTTAAAAGAATTTATATCAAAAAAATTAGAATTGGACCCACTTCCGGTTAGTTGATAACAATAATAGTTTTTAGGGGCATATGCAAAATTTTGTAATATTAATCAATTTTCTTATTCTTTTCTATTAAATTCTTAAGAGTAAGACAAAATTGTGCATATGACCTTTTAAACAAACACAAAAAAAAACTTAACAAATAACTTAAATAATATAAAAAAAACCACGTGTTAGTATAATCCTGACAGGTTATTTTTATCTAAGTTTTATCAAAATTTTCCTTTTTTTTTATAAATTTAGCGGTCATCCATAGGATATTCAATTTAGTTGTGTCTTTCCAGGGTTAAAACGTTTAGTTTCAAATTTAATTTAATTCAACGGCAAACTGACAATTTTTAGGACAATTCAGAGTTACCTTGTTTTTTTAAATTTATAATCAAATTAGCTTATTAATGTCATCAACGAAAAAGGGGTTTTGCCACAGGTTAGGGACAGTTGAACTCGTCACAAAGTGTCGTGGGAACTTTATTTCACCACGGGTTGTCGTCAACAATTTGTCTCCAAAATCTTTTCTCACCGTGCAAGGTGGGTGTTGAGAATTTCCACACGATGGCGTTAGCTGTACCCTAATTGTACCCAAAAAAATTATGTTACCAATTGCATTTATCGAAATCGTTGCACTATGGCAAACATAGAATAAAATAAAATAATTCAATTTACTTTTGCAACTTATAATTCCAATTTGAATTAATTCAGAAATTCAATTGGCCTGAAATAGTAATTTGGAGTGTAATTACACTCAAAAAAAATGTCATCACATTATCATTATAAATTTAATAATTTTTATTTCAAATTTTAGAAACTATCAATTGAAATTGATAAGTTTAATTTTTAAATCAATAAGAATTTTAATTTCTTCTTGGAATTCGATTTGTAAATCCGAAATCGGTCCTCGTGTCTCAAATTTTTTGACATCGAAGTTTGGTTAATAAAAAAAATGACTCTCGGCAGGTGTTCGGTTAAATATTAGCCGAACTTGGCTAAATACCGAGTATTCAAATAAATTGAATGCTTTTTATATTGAGTAGTTATGTTTTTACTAAAAACACATGGATTTTTATTGAATTCGTGACTTATGATAATTCATAAGTAAAACACACGAAGATTGTGGTTCATTTCACGAACGGCCATTTTGAAATTATGACAAATTTTGTAAAAAAATACGAATTTTAATTTTAGTTTTTAAAACGAAGTTTCATTTTCATGTATTTTATGCAATTTTGTTCTATCATTTCAGGTTTTGCCGAATATAATTTTGATTTGAAATCAAAATTGAAGTTCTCATAAAATTTATGAAAATCTGCTTCGGCTCAGCCAAGCAAAAAAAAAAACACATTTCGGTATAATACTTGTGATTTATAATATCACAAAAGTATTTAAAGAATTTATGAACATTTAAGCCATAATTTTGAATAAGTTACAAAAAGTATAAAAAAATAATATAATTTAATAAAATACAATTTATTCTTACCCTTTTCCGTTGTCTCATACAATAAAAGTTCACAATTCTGGTAAGTCCTCGGAGTTTTTAATAAAACTCAAAACTTTTTCGAAATTTATCCCGACAAACTAACACTTTTAATTTAAATAATCTCGGTAAAATTGAGATTAATACTTTATTACCTTTAAATGTTTTATGAATTCACGCATTCAATTAATATTCCTCGTAGTATATAGCGTTCGACCTGTTCTGCACGTGGGTAAAATATAAATGGACGATTTTGTTCTCACGAATAGCACATCTCTCACGATTATATTCTATAGCATCTCTGTCTTTGTCCTTAAAGTAATCTGGCAACCGTGATCTTGCCAGACTTCATAAAGTGACAGAAGCCTATTGTGAATGGCTGACAAGTGTAAAAAAAAACTACAAGTGAGCCAAAAAAAAACGTAAAAGTGAGATTGTTTTCAAATCCATAAAAAAAAAGAAACTATAATAAATAAATGAAAATTGTGTGAACTAGTGGCCGTCACACATTTATGAAGACTTTTATGAATTCAAAAAACTTCTTAATATTAAAAAACTTTATGAAACAGATACATAAAATTTCAGAAACGCTTCACTGTCGAAATAATTCATTAGTTTCATGAATATTTTCATTAGTTCTACAAACATGTCATAAACATTGCCTTTAATGAGACCTGTTTCATGGATTCTATGAATGGACGAGTTCCAGTGACAATTTTCATTAAAGCTATCAAGAAATTGATTACAGAAGTGAAGATGATTCTCTCAGTGTACTAACTCCAACTAATAACACCCTAAAGAGTAGTAATCGGGAACACAGAATTTTCCGGCAAATTGCATGTGTTTACACCCAGAAAACAGACTCGGTAGTAACAACCATATTTGTAGACAATCGAATTGTTCGGTTGTGGATCCCGAAATTTGTAGTTGCTGTTAATGAATGTCTGTTGAAGCCATCGAAATTCTTTTGTCATGGTCGCTTCAATCGAACGAAAGTTATCACAACAGAACTATTCGGTGGCAACAACCGAAGCCGAATTCGATTGGCAACAAATACGGTTGCAGGGACTGATTTTTTTTTTCTGTGTGTACATTTTTACTGATTAACCTCCATTAAATTCAAATCTTCATGAAAATTCTTCACACAATGACGTAACACGGGACAATTCCGTTGATTTAAACATTACTTTGAATGTGACAACATTGTTAAGGTAAAAATCTTTAAGAATTTTTTATTATGTAGGAAAATAGTTTTAAGTTAATTTCTTAATCTTCTTAACCTCAACATTTCTAACACTGTACTAAAATACATTATAAAATTTGACCTGTGGCGATGTCTCACCTTAAAAAACGCAAAAGTTGCCAACACCGAACGTAAAAATAATCTGGTAACGTTGTGAAATACAAACGAAGGAGATTAGAAAAATAAACAAAAATATAAAAATAGAATATTTGTGTTTGTTAGTGTTGGTGTTGGTGACTTCTGAGTAAAAAATACAATAACAGAAAAGCTAATAGGAAAGAAAACTGCAATTTAGCAGCGTTACATTCGAGGCCATACTAAACGGTCATGACTTGGTATTGTTACGTTTGTAATGTAAGAAGAGTGCAGGTTTGATTCTTAGAGCCGCAGGTTGTTGAAAAATTTATCATATAGAGACAATCTGACAATTATAAATACACAAGTAATAATACAATTTATAAAAATGGAAAATCACTGATGACGCCTGTCCATAAAAAAAGGCTGAAACAAGTCTAGTTTATACTAGTCTAGTGTTTATAATTTATAGAGAAAACCGTTTGTTCTTCTTCTTATCCCCAACATCTAAATTTTTTTTTTGTTTAAATAAAAAAAGATTCAAGTTCCAAAAATGTTGAAATAATTGAAATGCGGATTTAAAATTTAATTCTCCTTCTGTTTTAAACTTGACAAAATATTTTATTCGTCAGCCGCTTCTATGAAATTTGACGTAAATGCACCAATTTGTATTAAAATTTCAGAGATCTCTTTACACTTTTAATTGTGTCTGTGGAAATCTAGAACCGAAATGGCTTAATTCGATACCAATATTTCAACGGCAAACTGGGATAGAACACTTTTTTTTTAGCACTGGAACTGATTAGGAAAAAATTTTAAACTAAAATAACTAATCCAAGGTCAAGTGTCAAAGAATATAGTTTATAATATATTAGTTATAAAATTATATAACTGCATTTTTTAAATATTTATTAAATTTCACAAACATTTTTTTGAATTTTTTTTTGTTGAGTACAGGACTTTAAATTTTACTTTACAAGAACCAACCCACTACATTACGATCAATTAAAATCTGATATGAATATATAAAATTAATTTGATGATTCATATAAGAAATTGAGCATTTCATATAAATCAATAAGTAACAAAGTAGTTGATTTAATAAAACTAAAAGACATTTCGAGCTAATAAATTAAATAAATCAATTAAGTTAAGGTATAAATATTATAACTGATGCCCGCTGGCAGCAGGAGTAAAGACATAAAGTCAACCAATGAGCAAATAAACGAAACGTGTACGGTGTGTGTACCCCGGTCAGAAAAAGACAAACGCAAGGCAAGGCACTTTAACAGGTTGTGCAAATGCTGGCAACAAGTGCTTTCCCAATTCCAAAATGTTCACATCATTAGACAAAAGATCCGTCTGTTTAAAAAGTGTCGGAAAAGCACTGGGTAAACAAATTTTCCAACGTTGCAAAAAATGGGTAAACCTAACAAAAAGGGGTATTCTAAAAATAGATTTTCCAAAATAAAATTACAAAAAAGCTCATTTATAATTTTTTTGTTCCACCCAGGATTTTAACACTGGCTGCCAGATTTGCAGCCGACAGCCCACTGATCTAACAAGACATATAATAATAGATAATTTAAAACATAAGTGAATTATAACTGCTGGGTAACCGATGGTTTTTTTCTCAAATATGCTAGCAATGGCTTAAGGTTTAGTGGAAACAACTTGCCAAAGGTGGGAAAACAAAACAAAAAGTTGGAGCTTTTCCAGATACAAGAAAATCAATTATATGTATAAAATATATTAAAAAGTATAAAAAAATCTCAAAAAAAAAAAAAGTATGCTTGGGACAGGGATTAAACTCGAAACCTTCGGACTACAGACTTCTTTAAACAAGCATCAAATTGTTTATAAAGTAAATTCTCTGCCAGTGGTTATATTTACTTTTATACCGTTGGTAATTTCTGACTAGATTGCCCTGAGGAAAACACTTTTTGCCAATGTTGGTATAGTGTTCTCAGCCAAATCTTTGCCAGTGTACTTGAAGACCCCAGAAATTATTGTATAACAAAAACCGGGAAAACGCTTTTTAGAAACACTGGTAAAGCGTCTAAAACAAATGTTTTCCCAGTAATTTAATTACAATTCCTCGGTTAGCCAGTGATATGACTTGATCTTTTGCACGACTAGCACTTTCCGACTGGGTAACCCAGTCATCAATCATCATTTTAAAGTATTATTAATTTTTTTTTTTTTTTAAAAAACAACTTTTTGTATGAACCGTCGCACAGTGGAGTGAATAAAAAAAAAAGTGGTAATAAATATAGAACTTCTTAACTACTGGACCGATTAAGACCAAATGTATTTGTAATCGTTAAGGAGGAGTATAGCTTTCAGAAAATTCATTTTGAAGTGTGTTAACACAGGGTGAACACTAAGGTGCCAAAGTAGACCACCTCGAGTACAAAAAACTTTTAAAATGCTGTAACTTCTACAATTATAAACCGATTGCGATGATTTTAGACTTTTTTGAATCCGCTTGATGAGATTAATAAAACACATGCCCACGGTAATATGTTACCTCTTAAAGTTTAAAAGATCTGTGATGTTGAACATTAAAATTTAAATTTTTTGACAAGTTTTTTTTAGGTTTTAAGTTAATAACTCCTTTATAATAAGTGGTAAGACATTAAAAATGTGTATTGCCACTTTTATCATTAATGTTGTGCTTAAAGTTTCATTTAATTATCTGTAACCGTTAAGTAAAGAAAAATCTGCAAAGTCAATTTTTTGAAATAGGTCAAAAAAAATTGTAAAATTTGTGAGAAAAAATAGCTTCACTCATACGTTTTTTTATAATCTAATAGAAGAAAAGTAAATATTTTTTTAAATATTCGAAAGGAACAGGCTTTGAGATTAGTTTTAAATGAAAGTATTATTAATTTTGGACATGCACCCTACACCCAGCATTGATCGAAAATGACCAATTTTTATGCAAAATTTCAAGTTTACACACGTGGAGAAAAAATGGCACTCCCATTTCTTAACTTTTTAAAACGTAATATTATAGACTAATAAAATGTTAATTATTCTTCATCAAGTTTGCCGCCGGGAAATGAAAAGTGGAGTCGTGGGAGGAGTTTTATTAAAAAAAAGTCAAATTTTAATATTAGATTTTTTCGCTTTTAAAAAAATCATAGTTAGATCCAATTTTTTTACTTTCATTTATTTTTTATTAATTAACGACAATATAATCTTTAATTCATATTAAAATTGTTGACATAGCATAAATACCTATTTATGCATTTGGTCTTAATCGGTCCAGTAGTTAAGAAGTTCTATATTTATTACCACTTTTTTTTTTGATTCACTCCACTGTGCGTCGTAGTCATATAAAACACATATTAAAAGGCATGAAGGTGATAAATCGTAATACAGTAGCAAACAGCGAAATTGATAAACAAAGTTAAGGTCGGTTAACTTTGCTTTGCTGTGGATTTCTAAAAATGCAATAAACCGAATACTAATGGAAGGAAGAAAAACAAAACTATACTACAAAAAATATTTAGAATTTAAAGAGTATGATTCACTCACAAAATTCTGTCGTTAAAAACAAAGGAATATGTACTTTAAAACTACTAACATTAAAGACCGGTGTACTCACTTTTTATTTAAATCTTACACTTAGAATAGTATGTAGGTAAAGACCACTGCAAATGTAGTTAAAAACAAATGAAGTTTCACTTAAAGAAACTACGATTTAGATTACAGTAAATTCAACTTACATTGTCATTTGTTTTTTAATGTTATAACAATGAACCATAATTGTAGTAAAAATTAACAGCATATGCAGTAAAAAGAAAACAAACTTTTATTTGTTTTTAAATACAAAAAACTAATAAAATTATTGTAAAATCATAATACAGTAATTTGATGTGGTTTGTTTTTTTAAAATGAACTACATATGTAGTCAACCACCAAAAGCAATAAGCTTTGATATAAGCGCACCATGCCACACACGGTCGAACGCTTTGGAAATGTCCAGAGCAACCACCTTACTCTCACCAAAACGGTGGATTGACCGACTCCAACGCTCCGAAAGTAGAGCCAACAGGTCACCAGTAGAGCGATTTCTACGAAAACCATACTGACGGTCACTAATAAGTGAGTTCGACTCTAGATAATTCACAAGATGGTAATTGATCATGCTCTCCATCACCTTCGAGAGCGCAGAGCAAATTGCGATTGGGCGGTAGTTTTCAGGGTTATTTGCCGCACCCTTTTTAGGGATTGGTTGGACATTAGCAACCTTCCAGCGCGAAGGAAAGATTCCCATACGATACGAAGTGCTAAAAAGGTTAGCCAATGGACGCGCAAGCGTCGAAGAGCACTGTTTCAGCACCAGTGCTGGTATGCCATCCGGCCCCGGTGACTTATTTACGTTGAGGTCCGCAAGAACCCTTTTAACTGCTCGAGTTCGGAAGAATATCATAGGCATAGTACACGGTACTCTTTCGAGTTCGGGCAGTGGTTGATCGCCATCCGGCAAGAATGAATTTCTTGCAAACATGCCAGCCAAGAGGTTGGCCTTATCAACCGGGTCAGTGAAGATTTGGTCATTCATTATAAGAGTTGGAATAGTTGAATTAGCATTATTCTTTATTCTTTTAACAAATGACCAAAAGCTCTTACTGCCCCGAGGAGCAGAAAGAACTTTTGTACGAAGACGTTGTTCGTAAAGAAACTTTTCACGCCTAAGTACTTTGGAACACTCACTTCTCGCACGTTTGCGTAGCAGATCAGTATTGGCATTACAGTTATCCCGCCAATTTTTGAACGCTTCCCTCTCTGGATCTGACTGCGTCTCTGCAAGTCTGATTAAACCAACACTTATCCTTTGGTTTAGCCGAAATTTGCTTAGAGGGAATGAATAGTTTCATTCCAAGCAATATAACTCGTTCTACCATTTTCGCAGCGGCATTGACGTTATTGTCAAGGATACAGAGTTTCCAACTGAAATGCCGGAAAAAATCGTTGAGTTTAAACCAACGAGCTTTTTCGTAAATAAAAACTGAACGTTTTGCAGACGTTGACAAAACGTTACGAAGGTCGGAGAACGAAAAAGATGCGGAAATGGCACAATGATCCGAGTTTCCGAGAGGTGCAATAGTTCTTACTTCATATTTGTCAGGATGTGAAGTAAGGAAAAGGTCGAGAGTATTTTGGTATTCTCCTACAGCAGACGGGATGAGGGTCGGCTCGTTCACTAACTGCGCCAGGTGATTATGCGCTGCAAAAAGCTCAACGTAAAGGCCCTCGGGAGTTGTATGACTCGAATGGTGAAGCCAAGTGGAGTTGTGAATATTAAAATCGCCAGCAACAACAATTTCACTACTCGGACAATCTCCCAATATTCTAGAGATGGAATCGGAAAGGACGTCGAAGCCATTAAGTGTATCCGTCCTATCCATGTTTGGGCTTCTGTACAGAAACCCGAAGTGCAATATGTGTGACCTGATCTTGAACTTAACCCAAAGTAAGCTAAATTCCGGATCAATAGAGTCCAAATGTTGCCGATGCTGGTACACAACATCATCGCGAACATATACCGCAAGGCCCCGATGGAAAATAAAAAGGGAAAGAAGGTGATAACCAGGTATGTAGAAATCCTGAGGATCAGCATTCTCACTTACCTGGGTCTCACATAAGGCGAAAACATCCGGCCGATGGAAACGAATGTGAGCATACACGGAGAAGAAATTTGCTCTCAGCCCACGTATGTTGCAGAAATCAATACGGAATCTGCCTGTCACACCCATGAATCGAAATTAAAATCTAAATTCACCTTACGCCAGCACAAGTGCCGGGTAATTTGTTTGTTGCTGAATGGGTTAATCAGTGACCAGTGTTATACCTTCGTCACTGACTAAGCCAACAACAAACAAGTACCAAGCGACTTGTGCTGCGTAGAAATGTATTACTAGGAGAGGAAAAAAACAACAACAATGATACAAGCAAAGGTAAGCATAAAAGCCCTTTGTGTTGTCATTGTATAAAATGAGAGAAAAAAAATATTCAAAAAAAAAACTGTCTCCATTGGTAATTCGTTGCTATCAGCGGCGGCTAACAAGCGGCGGCATGCATCACTGGCTGGGATGTGTGTTGAGATGTTTGTGAGTATGTAAAAATGAACTGCACTAGCTTGGGCTATTGTTGTTATTGGTGTTTTTGTTCTATTTTGTTTTTTGCTTATTTTTGTTTTGTGTTGGTTTATGCAGTACCGGGTGGTGTTATTGTAATTTGTGGTATTTTGAGTTGTTTGATTTTTAAGTTGTTATTGTTGCAATTAGAATTTTATTTTTTTGTCTTCGTTTTGGTATTTTGTATGTATTAAGTTAATATTTTTTTTTTTTTTTTTTTTTAATAAATTAGATGAGTTGTAGTTAAAAACAACAAAAAACTTTTATTAAGTGTTTCACTAGATGTGGTTTTTAATATATTTTTTTTTTTTAATTATTTGTTTCACACGACACAGATAGACACCGGACGACACTTAATAATTAATAATAAATTAACAAATTGACTATGAGTGACAATAGACGAAAAATACGTGTTAATTGCACGACAGACAAGACACTACTGGTTTAAACAGATCTCATAGAATATATGATCAGATATAATTAAATCTCAAAAGGTAACTTTAATACTATATTGAGATTAGCAACCGAATTTCTGTTGAACATACAAATCTATTTTTAGACATACGTAATTAAATTTGAAACAAAAAAACATGCAAGGTTGAAATTGGAAAATCCAAATTGGGCTTAGGCTAGAGGTAAAGTAATTGTCTGACAAACGGAAGATCGCCGGTTCGAGCCCAGTTCGAGGCATACAATTTTTTTATTAATAAAATAAACTTTGTTTATAAAACTCTAAACTCTATTTATAGAATATTAGAGTCCTAAACATAAAATATTCAATTGTTACAACAAAAATTCGAAATTTGTAAATAAATGTCGGTTATTACAATAGTATTAAAATTTAAAAATGGTGATAGTACTCGTACGTGGAACCACAAAAATTCGTTTGGCAATAAATTCGGTTGCAACTACAAAACTATTTCCTGTGTGCTTAAAGAAAAATATTTTATGTTTCACATCCTAATTTTTCGGATAAAAATACATCAAAATTAGAAAAATTTCTTTAAAATTTACAAAAATAACTCAATTAAATTAAAATAACGCTCTACAATTCCAAAAATTTTAAAAATTCCAAAAATTTGTATTTAAGTTAAAATCTATTGAACAATTGTTCAACAAAACATTTAAGTTTAATTTCTTTATGTCTTTAAATGTATAAGAAAAGTTAAGAATCTTTTATAAGCGCAAGTCAGCGATTTTCCAAGAGCTTCTTCAGGTATATTAATAAAAAAATGTCAAAGAAAAATTTTTTTTTGCTAAAAGTTATTTTGGAAAAATTTTTTAAAAACGGGAGCAAATTTTCAATGGAGAAATAGTTTTTTGGTAAAACTTAATTTGTGAAGATCATATAAAAATTAGAGAAGAGTTTTGTGATCTACATCCCTAAAGCTAGCGGAATTGATGTTACAACTATATTTGATGTATTTTGAGTGTTTAACTGTAATATTTTCTTAATTTTTCATTCAAAAACTTTAAAGTTGTCAAATGTCTAATATTAGCTTTAATATAATTATTATCTAATGCATTAGATATTAGTTTTTGAATTTACGACTGTTCCCACCAATTTTTTTTTTTATAAATTATAAAAATATTTCTTTAGATAAAATTAAACGAGTAGAGAATTTCAATTAAAATGACATATGCCAATTTAGTAAATGGACAATTTTAAAACACTTGTATTTAAAAACAAATTTTTAACGTATTTTTTTTTATTTATAACAATTATTGATTAAGTTTTTGTAGGGAGCAACGGACCAAGATTTTATATTTGGCGTATTTTATGATCGATATCTCCAATCATGCTTTGGACGACGTTCATGTAAATTTGTTTACACTGTTTTTAACTTTGTTCTTCAATTAGTGAATTAGGTATAATCAACTTTAGAATGTTGTTGGCACACAGAATTAGTGCATTTGGTACAATAAATCCGTGTCTTCCTACGCAGCTTTTCGTTTTGCGTGAGACAAATTCTGCAATCTTTTCTGGAATCCAGTGTACTAGGGCCGCTTTGTTGGTTAGGCAGCATGTTGCTGGGATATTCAACGGCCTTCCAAAGAAAGATTCAATGGCCAAATGGGTTGAATGTTGTCCCATTGTCTATAGGGGTCTGGCCTTTTTCTTTTGCAGTTTTCGTCGCCTTGGAACGATATTTTTGAATTTTTTTTTTACAGATAGAAAGCCAACAATATTTTAGGCAGCTACCGGGAAATACAGGTATCTACCTAAACTAGAAGTACACACAGAGAAATAAAGTGCCAACCGAATTTAAAAGTGTATTTTAATGGTATCAACTTATAAATTCAGTTAGTACAACGACATTTTCATTGGACTTCTGAATATTTTGGGGTGTTGCAACTAAAATTCAGTTGAATTAACCGAACTTTGTTCTGAACACTAATGTTGAGTTGTACCAACCGACTGAAATTCGTATAATCGAATTTGAGTGTTAGTAGTAGAATTTCAGTTGGCAAATAGCAAAATTTTTCTCTGTGTGTATGTTTAATTAACGCTCAAAAATTAAATATGCCTGGCCAGAACCATGTGTTTGTCCAAGGGTTAATGTAATCATCCGCGTTTACAGGAATAGTTTTAAAAAATGGCAGCCCAATAGCACTTTTGGTTCTAACTTCACTTTCTCCGAATAGCGTACCTTGTCGGGAGTTTTTTTCAAGTCAGCAGAATATAATACAGAATTAATACTTCCGTTGTTCCAAGAAGTTTAGTCGCAATTTAGTCGTTTTTTCATGAAGCTTAGTCGCAATTGTCTGCAGTTCGTTGGTATTTCTGCCAATTCTTGTTTACTATATTTCGGTACCGTTTGCTTTTGGGTAAGATTTTTTTAAATTTTCTCGTTGGAAACGCGACCTTTTCTGGCCAACTTAAGATTTGATGGCCCTTTGATTAACCGCCGAGTTTTTTAATTTAACAAACTCAGTTGAGGTAAATTTTTTGGACGTCCTTCCTTTTTTATCCCGTTTAATATCAACTTCGGATGTCAGGCTTCGTTTTTAGGATACCGTTATAGACATTTTTTCATAAACCACTGTCATTTTGAATTTTTTACTCTTGGAAAAAAAACATGCATACTTAGCAGTAATTTTTATTTTAATTTTGTCAATTTACTTAGTTGACATAGGTTAAATACAAATTTATGCAAGCACTTATGAAAAATTTACAAATAAAAGCAAATGATGTTACTTTGTGATGAAATCTAACATTGAGCGTGAAACATTTTTAGTATAAAATAGTAAAAATAATATTTTCATAGTTTTTAAATATTTAACCGTCTCTATGGTATGTAATAATTTTTGCAGAAGTAATAAAATCTAAATAACTTTGTAAATATTAAAGTAATTATTTACGTAGTATAATAACAAGTTTTATTCATAATACATTATACACTCATAATAATCTATAGGTAAAATACACGAAAACCGTTGTTCATTTTACGAAAGTTTTGGTTATTTTGACATTACGAAAAAATTTGTAGAATATACAAATCACATTTCGTAAAGTTTTTAAATAAAAATGTGGTGCATACCTTACGGGTTTATTTTAAAATTAAAAAAAAAAAAAATGTAATGGTGCCACACCAGAATCGAACTCACGATTTCAGTGACGTCCAGCTGTGTTGAAGTAGACCCCTCTCCCATTTGCACCAAAGTAGCTGATGCAATACAACAAACTAAAAAGGAACTTAAGTCGAAAATATTATGATATTTTTATGAAAACTTGAAAAATATGCTACAAATATTTAATAAAAAGGTAAAATGGCAATTAAATATTTTTATTATGTTTATTGAACTAAATAAAATAATATAATTTTTTTATAAATATATCAAATAATATATTAAAAAAACAAAATAAAAAAATAATAAAATAATAATAAAAAAAACTTAAATAACAATTTCAAACTAATTGCATTTTATTATTAAATATTTTATCTTTTTAAATATTTGTTTTATTGAATTTCATACTAAACCTGGCAAATAAAGTGGAAGTAGTGTTTTCGGGTCCTCTTTAACTTGTTTTAGGATCCTCTTTATTAAACAAAATACAAAATATCCATTTATATCAAAACACAAAAATAGTAATAATGAAATAAAAAAATAAAAAAATAAAAGATAGAAATTTAAAAAACATTAATAAACAAAAAAAAAAATATAAAAACTAAAAAAAAAAAATTTGTCCTGGCCAGGAGTTTAACTCCCAACCTTCTGATTGCAAATCCGACCTCTAACCACATCAACATCCATATGTAATATTTGTAACATAACAAATTTTTGTACAATGTACTAAAAAAAATATTACGAAATCATGTTTGTATTTTTTACGAAATTTGTAAATTTATATAATTTGTTTTATACAAAAGTTTTGTAATATAAACAAAATGTTTGTACATTCTACGAAAAAAAATTTACGAAAAATATATTTGTATTTTTAAGCATGGATTATTATGAGTGTAAGATTTAAATTTAACATAAGTTTCGTTAACAATCAATGCCTATAATTTTAATTTTTTTGTAAAATGCTAATTTATAGATTGCTGCCATGATGATGAACAGTAAAGGTAAAGTCTAAAAGTAGACTATTAAAATAAACTGGTCCAAGGGAAGCGCTAAAAATTAAACATAAGTTGTAAATATTATCGTAGATGGTCTTTAAAATATTTGTATAGAGTACAGGATATTTTATGTGATGGTGATGCTTGTAATAAAAATTAAAATTTCTACACAAGTAAAACATAAAACAGTAGCCAGTTAGTAAAACGTGCATGTTGTCGCAATTTATTCTTTATGATTAAAGTAATTTATTTAATTAAATGTGCTAGTTAAAACAAAGTCTTTAAGTTTCTCTATAATTAAAATTACTGTTTTTAATGCCCTTAAATATAAATATACAAGATTTTACATAGTAAATAAGAAATATACATGGTTTTTAATATAAAGAATATACTCAAAAATAAAAGTGATGACTTTTTTTTAATTTTCTGGTATCAAAATCTAAAGATTTAAGACACATACTATAAGAATAAAAGTTATAATTTTTTACTTTTAAGTAAAAGTAAAAAAAAATAAGTATGTGTCTTAAATCTTTTGATTTTTAAAGGTAAACATGTTTAGTTTATCATAATATTTAGAATTTTAACCTTTTAAAATTAAAAGACTTAAGACACATACTTAAATACGCAAAAAAATATAAATAACAACAATTAAGCTTAAGAAGAATAATAAACATTTTTCTGTAAAAAGTATAAACAGTATTGAAATTTTCAAGTCAGACTAAACTAGTTTCTGCCTTTTCTTTATGTACAGGCGTCATCAGTGATTTTTCATTTAAATTGTTATTTTTAACTTTTAAATTGTTTATTGTAATTATTCCTGTACTCTAATTATAAGATTTATCTTGTTGTACAGGAATTAAATAAATAAATAATATTAATAACAAATTATGTGTATATTATAATTATCAGATTTTCTCTATATGATAAATTTTGTCAACAAAATACCGGCGTAAGAATCGAACCTGCGTATTTTCTTACATTACAAACGTAACAATATCAAGTCGCAGCCACTTAACGATCCCAGCCTAGTAAGGCCTTGAATACAATGCAACTAACTTAGAGTTTTCTTTCCAATTCTAATTGTCTGATATTGTATACACTCAGGAGACTTCTGATTTAAAACTATGTAGTTGATTGGGTTGTAATTTTTAATGTAAATGTCAGTCATTTCTAGAACAAGTTAAATTTTGTACTATCCTTGTAGTTCATTTAAAAAACCAAACCTAAATTGTTTACTATCCTTGTAGTCCATTTAAAAAACCAAACCACATCAAATGACTGTTTCATGATTTTACATTAATTTTTTCCTCCCCCAAAATGATATTTTTCAATACAAAAATGTGAAAAAGATTAAAAAATTAATTAATTAAAAATATTCTACGATCAGACGAAGTATCAAATACAAATAGTTCGCTTAAATTTTATCAAACAAACGATCTGTCGAAAGATTGAACAAAATTGTCAAAGATGGATTGAAGTAAAAATTATTATAAAATTTGTATTTATTAATTTTTTCCAAAATTTTTTTAGTGTAGATGAGCAGTATTTTAATTTAAACTCTGTCATTTCTAGTTGGTAGAGGCACTGGTCTGTTTTCGCTACAATGCGCCGAAAGCCATAGTAGCTACCCTATGGGGAATGAGGAGTCAATTGACCTAAAAGTAACTGGTTAAAGAAGGACTTATCACAGGACTGGTATAATTTAATACTGAAGTAGGTTAAGCAGTGTCAATTGTCCTAAAATTACCAATAATGTGACTGGTAAAGGGAGGACATGCCACTTAACCAGAATGCTTATTAACAAGAAAAAGCCAGTTGTCCAGAATTTTACCCATTGGAAGCCGTTTAGTTTTCGTTTATTTTTAAACTAAAAATTATTAATTTTAAAATTAATAAAATAAAAAATTGTACGAAAAATTAGTAAAGTGCGATTGAAAATTTGTTCTACTAAATTTTTTCTCAGTGCAGGCAAACAGATAATATAAATTATTTCAAAAAATCTATTTTTATTTTTTTTTTTTGTTCTGCAATACTAATAAATTACTACAATTTTAAACACTAATTTAAAACAATTGCTATGTTTTCTTTATACAATGAAATAAAAATTGAATATGGGTAAAGAGTGCAATATAAGTGGAACATGTATTTAGAACCAAAAAAAAAATATATATAAAAAGTCAATTTCCATGTTCTTCGACAAAAAAGGTCAATTGGTAGCACAATGGAAATGTTAAAGTCGTTTTTTAAATTAAATCAAATATAACAATGGCTATTCAAACAAAAATTGTATGTAATGTAACCTTGGTAGCCATATAAAGTCAGACACATGTCTGCATATAGAAAAATATAAATAAAAATTTAAATTAAATTTATTGCTTTAAAAATTTCTATTTCATTTTGGTATGGAAGTGAAAATGAAAACCATAGCAATAGTCAATTCAAAGTAATGCTAAAAATTTAAAGTCTTCAAAAAGAGTTAAATCAATTTTAACCTGAAGCTAACAATTCGTGATACATTTAACCTAATGAAGTGTATGTTTTTGCAACACTGACACTATTAGTGACTTATTTCTTATTTTTATTTTTTTATTTCCTTTAAAAAGTAAGTACGTGCAAGTGTTTAAATATTTACCTCTAGCTTCGGTTTACTAAAAATTGTTATGGAAAGTGTTCAATCATGCTAGACATGCAAAAGGAAAATATTTACCTAATGCTGCTAGTACTCTAAAGTACCCTGGTCACATTTAAAGTGAGTCAATAAGCATAAATAAAAAAAAATGCTTCGAGTCTTTTGAGGTCTGGTAATTTTTAGTTTACAACTTCGACTCAAAATAACAATTTGCTAAACACTTTTGTGTAAATAGTAAAAAAAAAATGCAGTTTCCTCCATTAAAGGTTTTGTTTCAGGTTAAATTCCTTTTATAATTTTTTTTTTCTTAAAGTTGATAGTTTTTTTGTGTTGACAGGTTGCGTGTTAAGGATTATGAAATATTTAATAATAATTTTTTGGTAAATAACAAAACGTGAAACTTTATTTGTTACGAAAAGGGCATTATTTCATAAAATTTTTTTGTTACTGGTATTTAAATTGATAATTGATTTTAGTGTTTTTGTCTTAAGTCTTTTGTTTAAATGGTCGTCAATGCGTTATTTAAAATTGTTGCAATACAATGCAACAACATATACAGGGTGTCCGCCGGGTATACCTTCCCTTTGTTTTGCCGCCATTTTGGTAAACATTAGTCTTGACAGTTCATATTTGGCAGTCGTGAAGTAGACACGTGGCAAATTTTTTATGGAAGTGTTATTATGGAAGTGTTCAAACCAATCCATCCACCTCAATTCGACGCCGTGCTCAGGAGCTTGGTCTTGAAAGAACAACTTTGGCCAACATTTTGCGCAAGGATTTGCATTTGTTTTTATTTAAGATTTAGTTGACACAAGAGCTTCTTCCACAAGACCATTTACGCCGCCGTACATATGCCAATAGGATGTTACAGCTAGCCCATGACAACCCCGATTTTCATGAAAAAATCATAATAAGTGACGAGGCACATTTTCATTTGAATGGATATGTGAATAAAGAGAATAGTCGGTTCTGGGCAATGGAAAACCCTCAAATTATTCATCAGTCACCTTTGCATCCATTAAATGTGACAGTCTGGTGTGCAATTTGGTCAGGAAGAATCATTGGACCTTACTTCTTTGAAAATGAAAACGGCGTAACGGTAACTGTGAATGGGGAGCGATATCGTGATATGATTGAAAACTTTTTAACGCCACAACTGCATGCTTTGGGATTGATTAACATGTGTTATCAACAAGACGGTGCCACATCGCATACAGTCAGGATTACAATGGAATTACTGCGAGACCTCTTTCCACAACAAGTTATTTCAAGAAATGGTGATGTTGATTGGCCTCCACGGTCGCCTGATTTGACTGCTCTGGACTTCTTTTTGTGGGGATATCTGAAAAGCAAGGTGTATGCAAATAAACCAGAAACGCTTGAGCAACTCAAACAAAATATTCGTGATGAAATTAATGAAATACCGCGTGAAATGTGTGAGAATGTAATGAAAAATGTGCTCAAAAGGGATCGCATTTGTGAGGCTAACAGAGGCGGACATTTATCTGATATTGTATTCCATACATAATTGACGACATTAAATAAAACATTTATCAATATAAGATCCATTCTATTTCATTTTTCAATCATTAAAGTTCTTCATAGACATAATTTAAAAAAAGTACAATAACTAAAATATTTCTTTTTTATGGATAAAAAAATTTTATTTTTAAAATTTGTAATTTTCGATCTAAAATCTAATCAGCTACTTTTCAAATTTTATCTTTTTCGAATTCGTCAAAAATTATGAGCTTTAGCAAATTTGTTGAGAAACAATAGAATTTTCCCCACTGTGCTACAGTGGTGGGTGGCCCCGGGAAAACCTTTATTGTTAGATTTCTTTCTTACATGTCATAATATTCCAAGTAACGAAAATTTGCTGAATCAGGCTGAGTTTAATAAAAATCTGCCATCGCTTTTGCAGAACAGCCTGTGATGTTTACTTTCGAACTTTTTTTATAAAAATATTTTATAGATCCTATAAAGACCAGACCTTATAAATAATATCAACGATTGATAATTTCTCAATAACCACCAAATTAATGCTTTGCTAAAATAATAATAAAAAGTGCAAATTAATAAATATCTACAAAAATATTTCATACAAACTATGAATTTTATTCATTAAACACATGAAACTTTCACAACGATTAGGCTAGGATTAATGAAAAAAATTTCATGTACTTTATGAAATTTTCATTCGGTCAATGAAACCATTCATTAAATTTTTTTTAAAGACTACTCATTTCCTGAGAAGTTTTTCATAAAGAAAAGCTTTAAATTTTAAAATAGTTCATCTTTTGGAAAACAAGCAGACCGTCGAATTTTTGCCTTTTTTTTGTTCTGAATATTACTTTTTCTAAAAACACGCAAGCTCTCAGATTCCAAACAGTTCTTTTCAGATTTCTAGAAATTTTTTTACAGCTTCCATATTTTAATGTAGAAAAAACATCTGGTTCAGAATCCTTTCCGTTACAGAAAATCTAGCAGGTTCTTTATTTTAAATTTATAAAAACTTGTGTTTTTCCATGGAAAAGAATATGGTAGCGATTCCTATTCTCACTTTCACCATTCACCTCAAATTTCGAATCTCATTATTTCCCGTGTGTTAATTATATGTCCCATTTTGATTTCTGATTCTTTAATATTTGTTTATTGTAAAGACGATTGGACAATAAAAAATTTTTAATTTTGTATTATTTGAGAAAAAATCAGGTTCGAAAACTGAGGTGAATGGTGAAAGTGAGAATAGGAATCGCTACCTATATATTTTTTTTTTTTTAAATGTTAAAAATTTGTACACTCAGTACAATTTTTAAAAAATATAAATGAGTACACTATTATTTCATCAGTACACGTGATCAAAAGTCGGTGCATGTGCGAATCAAATCAGTAAGAATGATCACCCTAATTATACAAGAAATGTTATTCATATCAAAAGTTTTAAATGTTCATTCAATAACATGCAATTTTTCATGTGTATTTTTGGGGTTTTCGGTATTTCGAATTTGAATATAAGATGAAAAACCTTAATAACAAAGTCCCCTGAAGATTTCCTTAGGCAGGAATGAAATCCGGATAGGGACACGCCTACATCAGATTGCTTTTCACAATTTGTTAAATAAGTTTTGGGACTTTAGCACATTTAATTACTATAAATGCAATTAATGTTTATCCCGATGAAAATAAATTTAAATAACAAATATGCAGGTGCTTGTGCAAATTTAAATGTAACTGACGCTAATAGAAAACATGATTTTCTATTGTTGATTTACTTGAATAAACGTCACTACATTGCTAGGTCTGTCAAAAAAACAGAGTAGTATTTGGAAGATGACAAAGCCAATTGTGACAATTTTTTGTTGTTGTTTTTGTTTTTTCTTTGATATTTTAAATTTTGAATCTCGCTCCTAGACGAGGACAAGAAATTCTCATTGAGTTTGTGATTTAACATAACAAATATCTCTAGAAATTCTAATAACAAAGTCCCCTGAAGATTTCCTTAGGCAGGAATGAAATCCGGATAGGGACACGCCTACATCAGATTGCTTTTCACAATTTGTTAAATAAGTTTTGGGACTTTAGCACATTTAATTACTATAAATGAAAAACCTTATAATTTGTAAAGAATATCATTTTTTAGAGTGCTCGGACCGAAATTATTCTTCAAAATTAGTTAACAGTGTATATTTTTACTTAAAGTATTTATTGAAAACCGGCTTATTCTTGTCAGCTTTCAGTTTCTGTTTTTAGGCATATCATTTTTTTATTAATAAAATAAATTTTGGTGAACTCAAATATTTATAGAAAATTATAGTCCATAAACATAAAATATTCAATTGGTAAAATAAAAGTTCGAAATTTGTAAATAAATGTCGGTTGTTACAATAGTATTAAAATTTAATAATAGTGATAGTACGCGCAACCACAAAAATTCGGTGGGCGTTAAATTCGTTTGCAACTACAAAACGTTTTTCTGTGTGCATTCATAAATAGTACGAAGGAAAATTTTATCACTGTAAATATTGATACTCACGACCTGGGGCACCTTAGTCCTGGTTTAAAAAAATACCCATTTTCCGGAATTCTTCATAAATTGTCGTCTAATAAAACTATTTCATAATCATGATTAAACATTTTTCTCTGAGTGTATATTCATTTAAACCTTTTTGTTAAATAATGTTGTCATAAGCTCGTGCTACTTATTAAATATTTTGTAGCAAAAACAAGAAGTCTGTCAGTATTTGTAGAAAAAAGAAACAATACAAGATCACAAAATTCAATAAAAAAACCCAACATCAATATATCAACACAATTTTTTGTCATTTGAAGTGATCATTTAAAAAAAACTATGCTATATGGGATTTTTGCATAAAAACCTAAAAACAATATAGGAAAACCACAATGATGAAAAACAGCAAAAAATAAATTTCAAAAACAAATAAGTATTAATTCAGTCGTAGAAATGCAAAAAAGGAGCAATTTATCTCTTAAAGCAGACGTTAGAAAAATAATGTTTTGTTATAACAAAAAAGTCAAAAACAAAAAAAAAAGTGAATAAATAAATTTGCAATACAAAGTGTACCATATAGATGCAAACCAAGACTACAGTAGGAATTACAACGAACAGACAAACGGACTCTTATAGTATAACAAATAGTACAAAGATAGCATAAAAACCGCTTAACAATAGACACAACAAATAAAACATATGGGGAGCTTCAAAATTTACGACACTTTGAGGCAAAATAGTTAAAGAGTAAAATCTGATAATTGTTCTATACAAAAAACTCATCTGAATCAAGAATATTTTTTGAGAAAACTCTGATCGATTTTCTTTATAAAAAATGCTTCAGAATCTGACGGGTTTTTCCGTTATTCATCTGAATAAATAGAAAAAGTTCAAAGATTGTAAGGAATTTTTATAAGGAAAATATGCTTCCCTAGGAAATATGCCTCGAAATTTAAGCGATTTGCTATAGGAAAAAGTCAGTAGAATTTCGAGGTCATCTTAGTCCAATGGTTTCCAAAAATAAATGGAATTAAATCTGTGCTTCTCTAGGAAATATGCCTTGAAATTAAAGCGATTTACTGTAGGAAAAAGTCAGTAGAATTTCGAGGTCATCTAAGTACAATGGTTTTCAAAAAAAAAAAAATGGAATTAAATCTGAAGGTTTTCTGCAAAATAAGTCCGAATAATCTAAACGTTCTTATAAGAAAAAATCTCTAGGGTTTAAAAGAATTTGAAACGAAAAAGAAAACAGAAAAAAATTTCATATAGAGATAAAAACACTGTGTCTAATATCTTTTCTGTGGAACAAAGTCCACAAAAACTTAAAGTTTTTGTGTGTGAACAGTGACATGTATCTGGGGATTTTACAAGAAAAAATTCTCTAAATCTTTCTGAATGGAAAAAATTATATAATTATAATTATACATAATTATAAAACATTAAAGGATCAAGTCTACAGAATGTGGGGTTACCTATAGAGATATATAAATCTGATTGTTTGCTAAAGAAAAGAATCATAAAATTCCGAGTATTTTTCTATATAAAATGTCATCTTTCCAAACAAAAAATCTTTAAAATCTGTTTTTTGTTTTTTAAGAAAAAGCTACATTAAGAAAACGTCTAAGAGTAAAAACAATACACAAAATTTTGAGATTTTCCCATGGAAGATACGTCTTAGAATCTGTCAGTTTATATATCTCAAAATTTATCAGAACTTGAGGAAAATGCATCAAAAATTCAAAATAATTAAAAAAAATATTCCTTTTCCATAAAAGAAAATATCAGAATCTTTTTTATTTAAAATCTTTTTTATTTTAAATATAAGAATCTTTTTTTATTTAAAACAGTCTTCAAAATGTAAGGAAGCTCCTATCGAAAATAGTCCTTATAATCTGAAGAATTTTTTAGAAAACCATTCCCTGAAGCTGTGGTAAAATGTTTCCTTTAGAAAAGAAAACTTCAAAAGTAATTATTAGCCCAAATAAATACAGCCCATCGACAGCTTCAGAAATTTCAACAATTTCTTAATGGTTGATTTTTATTTGACACCAAAGAAGTCTTATCCGTGGCGCAATCATTATCGAGCACAGTAACGTCCTTTGCATAGCCCAAAACAATAGGAAAAGTTCTTCAAAAATGTTAAACTAAAGAAAAAAATCACATTGTTACATGTGTCGTAACATACGGTGAAAAACATATTTAACACTTGAATAGAAATTTCGTATTTAAAAATTAGAGTTAAAATTTAAATTCCGATACATTTTCTACCAAAATGTTGTCACTATATTCTCGTTTTATTAGCAAATGTATGCGCTTTTTTAATTTATATCAAAAATATACAAAAAATAATATTGAAATTTCTAAATTACGCATTATATTTAAAATCAACCAAAACTGCATACAAATAAAATTTTACTATATTAAATGAATAATCTTCATTAACTGGTGTCTTTAAATTTGGAAACATGTTTATGAACATACAATTGGATACATTATCTGCCTAATTTGAAAGAAAAAGTGTGTAATTATAAATAGCAAGCATTCTGCGTCTTTTTACATGAAAATTTACGCATTTAGTAGCAGTAAGTTTACATGCTGTTTTTACAATGTACAGTCGGTGTATAACGATTATTTTGGAAATAGTTCAGCCATTTCTTACTGACTGATCGGATTGGCATGAAACTTCACACAGCCATAATTAACGTAATGCTAAGCTTATGTTCTAGAGAAGGGCCCACTAGTTCCATCTAGCGTTTATCAATTATACTACAAAGAAGGACACCTCGGGTATTCAACAAATCTCAATGCTTGCCAAATTTATATTTATCAAATGCACGCAAAGAAAAAACATGGTTGAGAGAACCATATTCGAAGAGCATCATACATTTTTGGATTTATGATTGCGACAACCATGTTACTATGGTTACTTTTGTATCATAATATGATAATTAGATTGCCATTTTATGGTTCCAAATATATCCCAATATTATCATATCATGGTTCTGGAAATTTTTATGAATTATCATAATATGAGCCCTACAGTATTCTCCCAGCATTCTCTTGAAGCTGGACTATTGTGAAATATTGTGTCAGCTACACAAGCTATACATGTGATTACAGTATAAAGCACGCATAAAAATATTGTTAAAAATCCAATTTCACAATACATTTATAATGAACAAACCATGTTTGCAGAAATCATAATATTTGCATTGTAACCATATTATTGTTCTAGTTATCATATTATATAGAGGAATATGATAATAAATACTATAGTATGATTGTAGACAATACAATAATATGATAACTGAAAAAAAAGAGAAATTATTACTAGAACATGATAAAAGCACCCATATTATTGGTGAAATATGATTTATACAATAACAGCTTAATTGAGTTTTGTGGCCGCAATCATATTGCAACCATATTTTTTCTCTGCGTGTTTGTTCCCTTATCTCTTAAAGTGAAAAAGTTACCCGCAATTGAAAACCATAATTTTGCATGTTTGCAATAACCTGGTCCGGTTTTTTCTGCAATGGAAAAGGCACATTAAAACCGGATTACTTTGAAAAGTGTTGGTAATATTAACAACAAGTTACTCAATTAAACAAAAAACATCAATGCAGTATCTTGTTCACGCTTAAAATAAAATGCCTCTCAAAATTACAAAAAAATGTGATTTTAGTAATTTTTTGGCCAAAACTATAGCAAGACTCTTTTGCCTCCAGGTTAAAAGGCTCTTCATTAACAAATATAGTAATTATATTTTTCTGAAAGACTGCTAAATATAGTTGCGTTTTAAGAAAAATATATTCCCCAGTTGTTATTGTTACACACAGAGAAAAATTTAGCTTTTTGCCAACTGAAATTCAGTTACTACGACTCAAAATGAGTTATTACAAATTTCAGACGGTTGCACAAGCTAACATTAGTTTTCACAACAATGTTTGGCTAATTCAGCTTAATTATAGTGCAACGCAAATATTATTGTACTAACTGAATTTGGTAACAACTTATACAATTAATGTACACTTTATTTCTCTGTGTGTACAGTTATTGTTCTCCCCACAGAATTCAACAATTTTTTTATTTATATTTTAATTTTAAACAACTTTTTTTCTGAGTGCACCACCGATATGGGAAAATTAAAAACGGGGCATGGTCCTCCAATTTAGTACAAATGTGATAGAGTATTTTCATTTTTAATATCGCTTTAAACGTGTAAAAGACAACAGTAAATGAAAAAAATCCAATTTTAAGGATTTTTTTAAGTATTTTGGGAATTGTGGGATTTTTTTTAGTCCTATATAAATTTTGTTTTCTGCTCAAACTATATAAAATTACACCATATATCAAATACTGCTCTCAAAATTTAATTTCTTTAAACAGCTCTAAAACTCTCTTTAAAGGAACTGCGAAATTTAAAAATCGGAAAATTTTGTTTTCAATTGTCAACCATAACTTTTCACTAATCAGCGATATGGAAATTTCTTTTTCAATGAATCTATTTTTCAAGTCTAGTGAATCCATTTTGTATTTGTTTGGATCTGATGGTTAAAAACTTTGAGCAAAAAATAATAAATTGAATAGAATAAAAAAAAACTCTTGTAAGTTTCAGGTAATTTTTTTTATTTTTCGGCATTTAAATGGCTCTAAATTCTTTCGGTGAAAATATTTCAACGCAAAACTTGGCACATAAAAGCTATAAGTATATTCAACCAAACCATATCCATCGTTCTTCTCAGTTTATAAAACCTTGAGAATTAAGAATCATCTTAGGTCAGTTTCAAATGGTGTTGAAAATTTTTGAAGTGGATCATATGCATTAAGAAAATCGAAAAAAGGAAAAACCACCGTAGTTTTAAGTCATAAATATACAACAAAAAACTCAACAGAGTAAAAATATGGTAGAAACAAAAAAAAAAAAGTCATCAGACTTACATTGAAGTGACAGCAGACACATGTTGCAATATTTAACTAAATGGAACTCTATGGCAATAAGTTGGTTTATAAAATTCATTCAAAATAGCAACAACTAAATTCGTAAAAATCGAAAATATAAATATATACAAGAATTTTTAAAAATGACATGATTGAAATTGCTGTAATATTTAAATTTCATCCGTTTACAGAAAAATATGCAATAATTTTTTGGTCGTTTAATATGTATGACCCAAAACAAAAGACTTGAAGCACAAACTTGTTTTGTACATTTTTTAACGATATGTATGATTTTGTTATTTTAGTTTGTTGTTCTGTTTTCTTTTTTTTTTTTTTGCTTTATATTATTCTGTTTAATTTTCTTTTCTTCTATTTAATTTCATTTTATTTATATTGATTTTTTTTTTTGTTAATTTTAAAAATTTAGTCAGTGACATGTGTTTGGCTACTTGTAAATTACTAAAACAGCATGTATTCCACGTCATTGCTAACAAATTTAGTTGGCATTTTTACATGTTGAAGCATTTTGTTTTATTCTTGTATTATAAATTACACGCAAACATAATTTTTAAACTGAATTTTAAACTAGAGCATGTATTAACTTTGTTGCTTGATTAATTTAATAGCAGATTATTTGTTGCTAAAATCTTGAATTGAAAAATGATTTGAAATTAAATTATATGCTAAACGAGTAACATCAGACGATGGTTTAAAAAATCAATAGTATTAAATGTAACGCTTTAAAGACCAGTTGTTGATATATGTCTCATTTATACCTTTTTTATTTTAGAAAGCTTGCAGGACGATATTTACATTGCAGTGATCGACACTAAAGATATACCTACAAATAGTAGCCTGATAATCTCAGAGCCTTACAAGTTAAAATTAAAGTAAACATTTTACTTTGTTTTTTGTTTTGGTTTCTTTAATGTGGAAACTTAATTTTTTGATTTATACTAAATATTTAATTAAAATGTTTAAAAATAATTCAATAATATTGTATTTACTTTTTACTACAGGGAACTTCTGCTTTAAATATTTGGAAACTACTGCTTTATATATATGTAGTTGTTATATCAGTAATATAGCTTCTTTATTTTTAAAGGAAAAACAGTCATTTGTAGAAATTTAATTTTTGACTACATTTGTACACCCAAAAAAATAAGTTAGTAGAAAAGTTAGTAAAACGTCTTGTAAATCAGGTATACTATTTTTTAGCAAAATTTTTTGCTAAAATCGTGTTTTCAGCTAAAATTTTTGTTATACTTATTCAGCACTTAACTGTTTTATACTAATGCTTTACTAATATACTAATGTTTTACTAATTAATTTTGCTAAAAAAATTGTGCTGATAAGCACATTAATAGTGTGGACGACAACCAGATTGAAAGATATACGCAGAATGAAGTAGATGTCGCGGCATGTCAAGATGTAATAGAGAAGAGGAAAATGATACTAAAAAGTACAACTCTAATAAGACATATAAAAAAATCAACCATGGAAGTTTTTGTATCTCTTTTTCATACATAAACAAAATTGAGGATTAAAATAACTTAAATTTTGCGTTGTCAACGGCGTGTGAAAATAATTGTCTATTAATTAAATAAAAGACAAAATAAAATATTTATTTATTTAAACTAAATGTTTATATGTGTGGTCAAATTGCAAACAAACATATACAGAAATGTAGACAGAGTAAAGTGAAAGACAAAGACACGCATCTTAGGTAGATTTTTATGGTTCCTTTTTCTTATTGCAAAAAGAGTTGTTTTTTTCGTTTCGTTTGTTTTTGTTTATTTTTTCATTTCGTTTCTATAATTATCTTCGGCAGTTGCGATAGCATCATTTAGACAACCATTGATGTAAGTAATTGAAAGACAATTTTTGTTATGTTATATATATTTATTTCTATATATTTTCAGATATTAAATTAATTCATGTCGTCAATGTGGAAAAATGAAAATTTTTATATTTCGTTATTATAGTAAATTATTTTTAAAAAAATCACAAAAATATGTTTTATGATTTTCAGCAAATAAATTAACTAAAACTAAACTAAGTGTTAGCAAAACTTTTGCTGAACCTACAAATTTTGTGGCTAAAAATCAGCTCGCTGATTTTCAGCAAAAGATTTTGCTGACATTAGCAACTTTTTTGCAAGCATCCTCCTGACTAAAATTTTGCTGGCTCAGCAAAATTTTTTGCTGACTTTACAAACTTTTTTTTTGAGTGTAGTTCATTTAAAATAACAAACCACATGCTATAAATTTACATTAATTTATCATTTTTTATTTTTTTTGTTTTAATTTAATTTAAAGAAATACAAATAAACCAAACGTTAGTCAATTTTTTACTACAGCTGTTGTTCATTTTATTATCAGCAAAAAAGCAAATGACAATGTTAGTTGAATTTAAGAGGTAAGTGGTTCTTTTTTCAAGTGAAATTTCATTTGATTTTAATTACATTTGCAGTGGTCTTTACCTACATAATATTCCAAGTGTATGATTTTCTTCAACAGAAGAAGCAGCAGCAAAGCGCCAAAAATCACTTAATTTACTTTTAGTCATTGTCACAAATCTCCATGAATTTTGTCAAAAAACAACTTTAGCGATTTAAGTTCGGTCCTCAAAGAGTTAAATAGAATATGTGACTTTCCAAGACAACTGTCCAACTGAAAAAGAGTTATCGTATCAATTTCTAACTTACACACTTAGAATACTATGTAAATAAGTAAAGACCACTGCAAATGCAATTAAATACAAATGAAATTTCACTTAAAGAACGGACGACTTACATTTCAGTAAATTCAACTAACATTGTTTTTTAATGTTCAAAAAATGACTAACAATTGTAGTAAAAATTAACCACATGTTAGTAAAAAATATACAAACATTTATTTTTTTATTTTTTTAATGTTCAAAAAAGGACTAACAATTGTAGTAAAAAATATACAAACATTTAGTAAAAAATATACAAACATTTATTTTTTTTATTTTTTTAAATAACAAAAAACAACTGAACAGTTCATGCGAATAAGAACGAATAGACCACTTTTTCGCAAACACGTTTTTTTTGCATAAATGCATTTTATTAGCAGAGCCCTACAATCCTATGCAGAAATTTTGGGGAAATTTTGACTTTTAAGGCTTAAAAAATGACTTTGACAATAATTCGTATATTTTTATATTTTTGTTTAAATTGGGAGTGAACTAACGCACAATTTTGATTAAATACAACACAAAAACATACAAAAATTTAACTTTACGAGGAACAAACCACACTTATTATATTGGCAAAAAACTTTACCGTTCTTGAGTTATAAGACTTTAAAGTGTGGAAAGCAAAAAGGGCGAATATCCATCCTTAACAAAATATTATATAAAAATTATTTAGCTGCGAGTTTAAAATTGATATTAGCTAAAATTTGAAATTGTACTTAATTGTCCTTAAAGTGTTACAAACAAATACCAACCATAGTTCGTCAAGTTTTGCAAGTCTCATGAAAATGTAGTCAAAATCTGCTGCAAAATAACACATTTTTATTCAAATTTCAATACATTTTTTTGGATATTCGCCCTTTTTCCATTTAAGCAAAAATTTAAGTCCAATTTTTGGCAAATTCTCTTTCGAATACCTTACTAAAATTTTGTATATAGGTAGATGTGACTTAAATCTTTAAGCTAATACCAAAAAGTTGACAAAAATATTATTTTTTAACCGTTTCCTGCATTTTTATTGTCCCCTGTAAAATTCTACAAATGGTCTATTCGTCTTTATTCGCATGAACTGTTCAACTATAAAAAATTAATGTAAAATCATAAAACAGAACACTTACAATTAGAATATCTTGTAGGCAAAGACCACAACAAATATAGTTAGATAAAAACAAATGAAGTTTTAGTGAAAAACAGGACAACTAGCATTTAACTAACAACTGTAGTCTCCCGATGGGTTCTCTCAGATCTTATTATAATTTAGATATGCGCTAAAGAAATAAAAAAGGGACACGTATTTATTTTAGCTTCCCAATTTCATATACTAAATGAAAGTGCTTTTGGAGACGCATTAACTGGTATACGAAATATAGTATTTTTGTTAAGCTTGATTCACACTCTATACACTCCTTTGCACCCATATCTCCTATTTCGCTGTATTTTCTAACTTTCAAAAGGGAATTTACAATAGTTTGACAATTCATATCACCAATAACGGGATTAGATTTGGACGGATAGCGCGTGAAATGTCCCTTATTAAAAAAAAGGTGTTTTAAGTGCTACTAAAACTGGCATTTTGCTAAAGAATTATAATTTTATTAAGTTTAAAAAATATGTATATTAATGTCTATTAAATATAATCGAGAGGGTGTCGAGCTTCTCCGACATTCGTTATTGTTCAGCTTTTATGCGAATTTTTCCGAAGATTTTTTAAACCATTATTTCAATATTTTAAATAAATGGCAACCCTACCACACCACACAAGCAATATTGGCATCTATATTTTACATCAAAGCTGTGTAAAAAAAAACTTTTTATTTCAGTAGTTCCAGACATGTTTCCATACAAAAGTATATTAACTTTGACCGCACCTTTTAACTCTTAAATGTGATATAGGGCCGATAAAGAAAATACGTGTCAATTTTTATTTTGTTTTTTTCCAAATTTCATAAGAATCGAAGAGAACCCATCGGTAGACTCCTCTCGTAAGTTCAACTAATATTTTCATTTGTTTTTGACTGTTAAGTAAAGTTAACACAAAAAAAGTTACGTTAATAGAGAATGAGTTAAGCGATAATTTAAAATAAAACTTTTTAAAAATTAAAATTTTATTCAGATTTATATTCTATAACATCTTTCATAAAAGTTAAGCGTTTAATTCATTTTTCTGGTATGCCACCCATAAGCAATTTCTGTTGCGAATTTGCCGTCCATTAATATCTAAAGTTGGAAATAGATTGGAGAACGTTTTTTTTTTAGAAACTTCAATAGTTTTTTAATTGCTATTTTTCCGCAACGTCTCTAAGACTATCCGCTACATAAACCTTCCATCCGGGAAGCTGTGAAAAATCCCCAAAAATATAACTTTAGTCGTCCATAATACAACATTCGAATTTTTGAAAGGTTTTGCTAATTTTTCGGCATCAGTAACTTTATGCACTTTAAATGTACTAAGCCCAAAAATGTTTTAAACTTGGCGCACAAAATATTTCGACCATTGCACGTGTCGTTCTACTTTACTGCCAGAAACTTTTGGATCAGCTCTTAAAATCTTCTAAACATTGTTGGCGTTGGAAGAGTTTCTGGGTTTCTTTGTTTTATTAGTTTCAGGTTTTTTGCCAATTGTTAGATCCTTGTTAAATTGTACTGCATTTAAAACAAACAGACTGCATAACTTCTTTGTGAAAGTTAAACTTGAATTATTTCGAAAAGTATAAAAATCTTTTTTACGCACTTGCCTTTCATTATTTATTGTGAACTAGCAATACAATTAATTTTGAAAAATCAAAAATTTTGTTATCTGACACGTTTTTCAAACATAGTCTGAAGAATAAAAAATATTCAAATAAATCGCAAAAAAAAAGTAATAAGGAAAAATGTATGTTAACATTTATTTGGGCGCACACTTAAAATGAACGGCACGTTAGTAAAAAATATCTTTTTACCATACTTGGGAATCATTCATTGGCATTGCTTATAGTCAAAGCCAATACCAAAAAATTCCATTAACATTTCAATGGCAATGATTTTTTTTTTAATTGGCAGTGATTAGTCCAATGGTAATAAAATCGCACAAATGCTTAATAATAATAATTGCTTATAAAAAGCCTTTTGTTTAAAAAAAATAGAGACAAAATTTTTAAATCTAATCCTAACTTTAAAAGTATTCACTATTTTATTCAAAAGTTATTGAGTACTTACAACTCAGTCTTGTTTGGCAACTGATTAACTGTGATGGATTCGCCTTTTATTAAAATCCACTTTATAAAAATGCGAACATTTATTAAATATATACGCAAATATAGGATTTTTTCCAAATTTGTACCTAAATGACGCAAGTATAAAAAAAGCGTTCAAAATTGAGAAAATCAACAAAATGTTATAAATTTTCCAAACTGACAACAATGGTAAAAAAAAAAAACAAACTACTAAATGCGAAAAAAAATCGACGAAATTAAAAAAAAAATCCGCGCAATTGAAACATAAAATCGAGGAATTAAAAAGTTTACAAAATTTAAAAAAGCGCCCAAAGTTTAAATAATAACTTACCAAAACATTGTCAAAATCGAAAAAGTGGCCAAATTAAAAAATTGGAAAAGGATTAACAAAATTTACAAAGACGGAATAAAAAATGACAAAAATTTAAATAATCGCAAAAACAAAAATGCAAATAATGAAAAAATAAATCTTAGAAGTTAAAGAAAAACATTAAAAAACCATCTGGAATGAAGTAGCTAAGTACACAAATTTAATAAAATCTAACGATTTTTTGAGATCCCATTATGATGTATAAATAATGAATTACTCTAATTATATTTAGATGCATCCGTCTACTTACAATCATACACAATAATATCAGGTCGAAATCCGGATACAATCATAACTGGTTTTTATATAATTATATTACAATATTATTATATTTGTATCAGTTCAAATATAAACTGATACAATTAGATACAAAATTGACGCAATCTGATACAATTATGTCGGGCCTTAATTCAGATAAAATTGTACTGGACATTTATCTTGTTGCATCAGATTGGATCTAAAACCAAACAAACGGAATATGGGTCCATATTTCGGATGAAATTTAATAAGATTACATATAGCGTGACATAGAAATTGATATGAGTACACATAAATTTTTTTTTTAATCGGCAAGACAAAATCCTCAAAATTTGAAAAAATATCCAATATTTAAAACAAAAAAACGAATAACAAATCATATAGAATTTAAAAAAACCCCGAAAATTTAAACAAAAATCTAAATTAAAAAAGCTTCTAAATTGGAAGTAAAGGCTGAAATAAAAAAATAATAACTTTAAGCTGCGTGTAGTAAAATTTATGTTTAATGTTTATGTTAAGAGTTTATATTAAATGATTAATGTTTCAATGTGAAACTTTTAACTTTATTACGACCCTTTGAAAAAGGCAATATAAAATTGACGAAACGTCAGGGAAAATGTAATATTTAAATATTTTGTTTTATTTACATTGGAAAAATTAGGCCCTACTAGCTTATGAAAAATAAAAACTGGAATTCTGAACACTTGGCCAAAAAAAATCATTATAATAAAAAAAATTCGAACAATTTAGAGAGTCTGTAAAATTTTAAAAAGAACTTCAAAATTGCAAAAAGATCGTCAAAATTGATATAAAAAACTAGTTAAAATTGAGAAAGCAAAAAACAATTTTTTTTTTTAATACAAAGGTCAACATTTAAAATGTTTAGAAATAAAAGAAATAGTCAAATAAAAAAAATAATAGAAACCGAATTAAAATTAAAAAAAAAAAACGTAAAACTAACCAAATTGCCAAATATTAAAAAAAACTCCAAAATTAAAAAACTTAACAAACTTGAAAAAAACTATGTCCATCTCTACCTTAGTTTTCGAGATACGGAAGTAATTTTAACTGCAAGGACTTTTCTCTACCCCTCCCCTTCGGGTTTTGACCATTATTCAGTATAATAAGTCTGAGTCTGTGTTAATATTTTCGTAAAAAATTTTAACTATTAGACAAATTTTATATCTTATTTATTCAAATACTTGTTTTGACTTTAATTTTAATAAAACTTAATTAATTCTTTTTTCATAATAAAACAGAAATAGAGTACACTCTATATGATATTTACCGATAAAAAAAAAACAAGTTTTACAGATTTAAAATCTCATAATCTGATAACTTTAAATTGTATTTAAATATTTCATTATAATAATATTTTAAGACAATAAAAATCATTAAACAAGTTAACAACGATATGTTGACAAATAGTATCCTTTATTTTAACACATTTTATTTAAACGTAATAGCGCCTCTCTAACAGCCATTAACTGGTTTATTTAGTTAGTATTGGCTACTAAGTTAAGAAGTAAAGCAAACGCAAAAAAACTTCCAGCATTTTTAAAATACACCAGTCAATAACGAACAAGTAGCCATCCAATTGTCTAGATGTCCATATATGTGTCTGTCTCTCTGGTTTAACTTCTCACTACTTTCATGTATATATTCACCAGGCCGGGTCGATTTGTATGGAGGCAAAAAAATCGCTCAACGTTCAAGGAAAATCGTATTCTAAGGATCAAAATAAGAAACTTTGCCGAAGGAACCATACCTCTAAAACGAATTCTGATGTCCCGACTTTTGACCCGTAGAGTCAAATTTTGAAAAAGCCCACTTTGATATTTCAGAAAATAGGAGGAATCTTTCCAAGATTATGGGGGATACTTCTTCTCCGGGAGACGCGCTAGCAGATTAATGCATAAATCATCATTCTAGAGGTTAAAATTTAAGTTAAAAGAGGGCCTTTTTAGCCGTGTTTTTTAGCAAAATGTACAAATCTCGGGATAGAGATATTTCAGAAAGTAGGAGGAGTCTTTCCAAGATCATGGTCTCTATTTCTTCTCTGGAAGAAATAGAGTATAAATATATTCGATTGGGTTGGATTTGATTGGGGCACTCTAAATGGGTCAAAGTGGGATTTTTCAAAATTTCACCCTACGGGTCAAAAGTCGGGACATCAGAATTCGTTTTAGAGGTATGGTTCCTTCGGCAAAGTTTCTTATTTTGATCCCCAGAATACGATTTTCCTTGAACGTTGAGCGATTTTTAAATCGACCCGCCCTAATATTCACCCTTAGGCTACTTTTGTAGAACAAATTAAGTTTTCATCTGTTAATTTAAACATATAAACATAATTTTGTATTGAGGAAAAAGTGGTAATATGCAGCATGACAAGTTGCTAATTTTTTACAAATACACTTACACACATATGCATAGCAAGCACCGAGTTTATCATACTAGAAATAAACTATGATGAGAGATAAAAATCGCAAAAAAAAAGGAAAACTTGTAAAGAAAGCTTTTCAACAGATATAGTTAGTAAACATTTATAGAGAGAAAAAAAAAACATAACAAATGATTAACAGAAAAATTCATAAAACCTTAAAGGCAAACTATAAAATAGAATCGAAACAGACTAACAAGAAGTTAATACATTTAAATTGTGTTGATTTATATGTTGTCATTAAAAAAAAACTAAATTCAACAAATGATGATATATTTAAAAATTAAAAGAGCAAAAATTACAAATGAAGCGTTAACAAAAATATATATTATATAATTTTATTAATGTAAGCAAATTATTGAATAGATTTAAGATTGTCATAGAAAACAAAAGCAAAACTTTTCAATACAAAGGAAAATGTACAAAAAATCACTTTAAACTAACAAAATTTGTTTCTTAAGTCTTTTGATTTGACAAAGTTTTCAACATAACAAACTCTATTATTGAAAAAGTTTAAAATTGTTATCGAAAACAAAAACAAACAGTAACAATAAAAACATTTCAATACAAAGGAAAATCTACAAAGAATCACTTTAAACTAACAAAATTTGCTCCTTAAGTCTTTTGATTTGACAAAGTTTTCAACATAACAAAGTCAATTATTAAAAAAGTTTAAAATTATTAAAACAAAAAACTTTGTTGTTCTTTTGATTTGACAAAGTTTGCAACATAACAAAGTCTATTATTGAAAAAGTTTAAAATTGTTATCGAAAACAAAAGCAAAACACTAACATTAAAAACATTTCAATACAAAGGAAAATCTACAAAGAATCAATTTAAACTAACAAAATTTGCTTCTTAAGACTTTTGATTTTACAAAGTTTTCAACATAACATTATTAAAAAAGTTTAAAATTATTAAAAAAAAAAAATTGTTACTTAAGTCTGTAGATTTGACAAAGTTTTGAACATAACAAAGTCTAGAACAATCACTTTAAGCATAGCAAGTTTGTTTTTTAAGTCTTTTGATTTTACTAATAAAATCATTTAAATAATAAATTTGTATTATAAATCAGAAAGTCAACCTGTTTTTTAGCAAAATATTATTGAGTTGTAATTATATGGTTGTCAGTTTGTTACAATTTGTAAAATATTTGCCAAATCATTTAAATTTTAATATTTTTTAATTGAAAGACTTTAAAATAAAATGGGTGGTTTAACAAAATTTATCATAATTTATCAGTAGGTTTCCACCTTGTTAAATCAAAATACAGTATTAATAAACATAAATATGTGACTGGCATTAAAGTCAAGTGTGGTTTTGTTTATAACGCATTTATGACTATATTAAGCTATGATATATGATTTTATAAGTACTCTAAATTTTGTGAAACGATTGGTTAGAGATAGGTCTTTATACTATAAAAACAGTCAGCCGTCGAGTATTCAAATTGATTTTACCGTTATAAATTAAACTAGCAGTCTAAGCAATATAAACAGTAATTATGAGAAATAACAAAAATTTAATCACTACATTGGATCAATTTAAACGCAATGTTGTTTAACCTTAGTATGCAGCAATGGGTTAAATAAGGAGAATTAGTAACAACTCAGCATAAACTTTAATGCAATTTATTATAAATACTTTTTGTGTATAATTTAAACAAAAGAGTAACGTATCTAGGAATTTGTTTTGGGGGCTTACATTTACTGTTTCTAGTTCATTTTGTTCATGTAATTTTACACTCACAGTATATTTTCTGTCACCGATTCAAGTTTATTTATAAAGTTCAACGTAAACTTTCTTTTCAAATGCGGAATCAATTAAAATCTATGGAAATTTTTTTTTTAACTTTTTCTATCGGTAGTTTAAAAAAACTTTAAAATATGCGTCCTTTCGGTAGTAGAATACATATAAGGTGTGGACACTGGTCTAAAAGGTATTTTTATGTAAAAGCCAGTTGTGTTAAAACCATTTTTGATTTGTTTATACTTTTTCCCCCAGCCACTTGCCACATTTTTAAGGTAAATATCAATTTCTATTTTTTTTTTGCAATTTAATATGACTAGGAAAAAAGACGCAATATAAATTAAGTTTATTGTGTATGCTTTAATCATATAATTAAAACCTACACACACAGAGAAATATTGAGCTCTTTGCCAACATAAGTTTGGTTACTACGACTCAAAATCGGTTATTACGTATTTCAGTCGGTTGGTACAACTGAACATTAGTTTTCACAACTAAGTTCGGTTAATTTAACTGAATTTTAGTTGCAGCACCCAAACTATTCAAAAATCGAATGTAAATATTGTTGTAGTAATTGAATTTATTAGTTGTTGCCATTAAAATACACTTTTCAATGCGTTTGGCACTTTATTTCTCCATGTGCACTATATGCAGTATATGTATTGCCCACAAAATGAGTCATTTATTAGCCAAAACTGAAAATTTAAATATACAGACAGTTAGACTTTTGATTAGTTCTCATGTGAGAGTCTGAGTCGGAGTATATGGTTTGGAAGACAACAAGAACTGCAATAATAACTAGAAAAATTCAATCTGCAATATACATTTATTTAGTTTTCAATGCCTAGAAGCCACGCATTATTAAAATGAAAAAAAAACACTGTAATGTACTTGAATAAAGACAAAGTATTTTAAAAAAGGTGTTTAAGGAAATTGCGCTTTCATTTGAATTTGAAGATACTAAGCGATTATTCTCCAAGACTAAAAATTTTTTTTTTAATTATATATGGGGAAAGGCTTATGGTTCCTAATCATCTTCGATTATATCATTTCTCGATCAATTCAGATCAATTTATGTATCATTATTTCTTTATTCAGCTAAAGCTAAGTGTTCACATATTTATTACTGCATTTGTACCCAACACTTGTATTTCTTTTTGTACACGAATGTATAAATCTCATGTTTTTTGTTGCAAATTTTATTTAAAAATTTAAATAAAATATTGTTTATAAGTTATTTTAATGTTTTTTGTAGTTTACATCCATCGCATGTTTATTGGCAATTGTTTTAATGTGTTTAAAAGAAATATTCTATACATTATTAATATATCATATGTAAAAAAAATAAAAACAAGAAAAACAAATCACTTCATATGCATTATTTGCAATAAATGTACTTATATACAAATATTTGTCATACAACATTATGATATTGATTTTGAGTGTGAAACTTGTTAGTGATTAAATTATAATTTCAATATGAAAAATATTGGTATGCTAATTTTTATCTAATTTCAAAATCAACCAAAAACTTGTGCGCCCCGGTATTAGTGCGGGGGTCGTGGGTTCGATTCCCACCAGAGGCACTGGTCTGTTTTCGCTACAACGCGCCGAAGGCCATAGTAGCTAGTGCTCGGTTAGGGTAATAGTATATAATTTGTAATTATATGATTATTAATTAATAAAAAAAAAAAAAAAAACTACACTTAGGAAATTATGTTGGTAAAGACGACAGCAATTGCAGTCAAAAACAAATGAAATTTCATTTAAAAAAAGGACGACTTACATTTCATTAAATTCAACTAACATTGTCATTTATTTTTTAATGTTCAAAAAATGACTAACATTGTAGTAAAGATGAACCACATGGTAGTAAAAAATAAACCAAAAATTTTTTTTTTTTATTTTTTTAAATAACAAATGACAACTGTAAAAATGAATGTAAAATCATAAAACAGTCATTTGATGTGAGTTGTTTTTTTAAATGAACTACAATGTTAGTTAAAAATTTTATTTGTTCTACAAATGACTTACATTTACATTAAAAATAATGAAACTGTATTACAACCCAAAACAACTACATATTTTTAAAGCAGAAGTTAACTGAGTGTAAAAACTTGACTTTATTCAAAGAAGTGTTTAAGACGTAACATAAGTAATCTGTTAAATAAGTCATATATATCCCACTCGCATCCCATTAAGCACCAAAAAGCTCTTAAAGGAAAAGACATAAGCTTTCTTTTGAGCAAAAAAAACAAACATGGGCATATTTTGGAAAAAAAAGTTTTTTAATTTGAAAAACAGTAAAGTTTTTTTTAAATATTTTTTTTTTCGAAAGATTGAAGAAATAGCTATCTAAACTATTTAGGACAAATTTTGCTAAGAACAATAGGTAATAAGTTACATGGATGAGAAAAAACACCTGTTTGGCCAAAATGTCAACTTTTGACCCCCTCTAACTCAGAGAGTTCCTGACATATCTTGTTGAAAAATTGCGTCTAAACTACTATCCAATATTACTAACCTTGGTGGAAATTTCATCCCGATCGGAAGACATCGTTTTCAAAAGTTGGGTTACATGACATGAAACACCCCCTATATAAAACGCTTTTATATAACGATAAAGTATATAATTTTACATAAGAGAATTTATTAAATTAATTTGCGAACTTTATAGTTAAATGCAAATTAAACGGCAGTAAATTTATAAAATTTTAAAAATTTTGTAAACATATTTTTATATTAACATTAGGTCTGTTTGATTTCCAGTAAAGTCCAGTAAAAATTATACAGTAACAATATTATTGAGAGTAAAACAAATTTACACAAAAGTAAACGAAAATTTACACAAAAGTAAGAATTGACAAAATAGATAAAACAGCTGATTTTAAATACCAAATTAATAAAAAAAACAGATGGTCATTATGGAAAAGATAAAAGTTAATTTAAATTGTCGACCAGAAACAATTCTTTAATATTTTTCACTTTAAATCCATAAACAATTACAATTTTATTTAGTATTTGCTTTTGTTTACTAAGAATATAAGCATTTTTTTTAAATTATATGTTTTTTTGCTTCTTACAAATTTTTACTGGCAAAAATGTATCCAGTAAGAACTTGAAAGTTCTTTGGCATCAAACAGTAACTTTACTCTCTCTTTTTTTACTATTTTTACTGAGTAATTGTTTAAACGAACACATTTTAGTAAATACTTGTACAAATTTGTACAAATTTTTGCGAAAGCGAATAAACTTATTATCTTCTACCTCATTTAAATGTCAGAAGAAATCAATTTTATTTTTTTATAAAAATAAAATTGTATAAATTCTCAGGAGAAGAGTTCTACTTGTACAATCTTATTTTATGATTAAGGTTTCTTCCATATAAAACAACACTCACAATATTTTTTTCCGTAAAGACTACTGAATATACACATTCAATTAATTGAAAATCAGTTGAAAACAGCACTAATTACTTTTCGTTGAAAACAATTGTATTTTTTAGTTTATTTTAAACTATTGAAAAATTAATTGACAAAATCGATGAAAACAATAGATTTTCGTTTATTTCAATAACCAATATAATATAAAAACTTTTTGTTTTAGATAGAAAATTTTAACTGAATATTTTAACTATTACCGAAAGTCCGTTGTTTTGTTTATTTAGTTTATTGAATAACAGACAGAAAGTTAAAAAATATATTTCTTTGCTAATTTAACTGTATAATCCATTGAAACAACTTCTACTAATAAATTTTTAAATAACTGTTGAACTTTTATGGAAAAGTTCTTGTGAGTGTACTTAAAATTAAGTTTGCTTCCTAAGTCTTTTGTTTATATCATGTATTTAATTTTTTCCTTTCGTTGCTTAAGTCTTTTGTTTATTGAACATTATTTTTGTGTGATAATAATCCGTTGGAAAAAGTTTTGATATATATAAAGAGTGTTTTTTATAGAGGTATAGAACATTCAAATTGAATAAACCAAAGATGCATTTTTTAAATTGATATGAAATTATTACAATAAATTTTTTTAGTTTATTGCACTCATAGAAATAAACCTTTAAAAATAGCAAAAAAGTAGAAAAAGTTAGTTAAAAATGACCTTGCAGAAAAAAAAACGCTAAAATAAGCAGATTGTTTTACTAAATATTGGTAATATAAGAATAGCAAAAATAAATCTGTTGAATTTACAAATTCTTTATTTACTATTTAATATAATGTACATTTATTATCTTAAACATAATTTATCTAAAGAGTTTAGGAATTTTAATTCCTTTTCTACTTTGTTCTAACTATACATAAGATATTATTAATGTGAACTCAATCAATTTATAATATCACTTGGTATGAAGGAAAAATTAGCAAAGAAAAGAAAACCTTTCTGATTTTTGTTAGTATAGATAAAAGGCTTAAAATTATGCTGAGATCAACTCATTAATATGTGAATATTCTGATGTCAGACATCGGGTATTAAAACTTGAGTTCAATCTTTCAATTTTATCTCTAACGAGATCAATATTTGCGAGCGCATGGAGACGATTTGTTGAGCAGTGCCATAGTAAATTATAAATCATTTTCAATAACTTGTTTTGAGCTATTTGCAACTTTTTGATGTGACACTGAGCAGATGATGACCATACTGGAGCAGCATAGAACATTATTGCATGAAAAACAGATTTTAATATTAACTTTTATTCTCAATGCTCAGTTTTGAATTTCGATTAATAAGAGAGTACAATATTCTTGTAAGCTTATTGATCTTGTCAATAATATATGGGATGTGATTTTTAAATTTGAGTTTCTGGTCGAGTATGACTCCTAAATATTTTGCACTACTTTCCCAAATTATTCTGTTGTTGTTGAAATTTATTGGATTCAATTCAATTCATTTATTAAAGCATAATATAAGAACTATTTACATTTGACTTACGCTAATAAAGAGTTTAGAAACTATGTTTCTTTTCTACTTAAAATAATTTTTGATGAATATTATTTACAAATGTACATTATTATTATAGAAAGGGAAGGGGAAAGTGCAGAAAAAACCTTTATGAATTTGGGTATAGGATAAAAACACTTACGGACTAATAAATAACTATTAAGAAACCAGTTCGTTAATATGGGAGTATTGAGAAGATTGGCATCTAGTGTTGAAATTTTGTGTAATATTAAATATTTTATCATAGATGTAATCGAAGTTCGCTAGTGTGTGTAGTCGCCTTGTAGAGTGGTGCCAGGGCAAATTAAATATCATTTTCAAAAGTTTATTTTGAGCGATTTGAAGTTTTTTTAAGTGACATTTTGCCGAAGTGGCCCATACAGGAGCGCAGTACAACATTATCGGGTGGAAAATTGCTTTCATGATTAATTTTTTGTTATTGATATTGAGTTCTGACTTTCTGTTAATAATCGGGTACATCATTCGGGTCATATTATTGATTTTATGTATAAGATGTGGTATGTGATCATTAAAATTGAGTTTTGTGTCGAGAATAATGCCCAAATATTTGACATTTTTTTCCTAAGGGATTTCATGGTTCATAAACAGAAGACAACTTTGTGGAATAAAGCAGGCTTTACGCTTTCTTGTAAAATAAATGGCTTGTGTTTTTTCCGGGTTGACCATAATTTTCCATTTGTGGAAGTAATTGTTGATTTTTTCCAAAGTTTGTTGTAAGTTTAAAATGATGTTGGCCGAGTATGTATCAGCACTGAGGATTGAGGTATCGTCAGCAAATATAGAAGTTATGCAGTTTGCAAGTGGGGGAATGTCAGCAGTGAACAAGTTATAAAGTATTAGTGATAGACACGAACCTTGTGGGCAACCAGCAATTATATTTATTTGCTGGGAACTGGTGTTACCTAAAAAAACTGTAAAAGACCTGTTGGCCAAAAAACTTTGAATTATTTTTATAATTTCAATTGGAAAGTTAAACCGTTTTAATTTATAAATAAGTCCGTTGTGCCACACAGAGTCGAACGCTGATTTAATGTCCATAAGAATCATTCCGGTTGACATGCCATTTTGAAAATTATTTTTTACCATTTTTCTAATTTTTAACAGGGGTTGGGTTGTGTTGTGTTCCCTTCTGAAACCGAACTGTTGAGCTGGAAGAATATCGTTTTCCTCAATAAAATCAGTCAATTTATCTTTGATACTTTTTTCCAATATTTTGCTTAATGATGAAAGTAAACTAATTGGCCTGTATGCAAGTGGAGAATCTGGTGGCTTATTTGGTTTAAGTATCGGAATAGTTTTAGATTTTTTCCATGGTTCTGGGAAATAACACAACTTAAAGCAGGCATTGTAGAGTATGGTCAGAAAACGTAGACCCTTGGTTGGGAGTTGTTTCAGGCATTGGTTATTGATTTCATCTAGTCCTGGAGATTTATTGTTTTTCAGTTTTTTTATAATATCAGCAATTTGTCTTTGGGTTATATATGAGCTATTTTGTGGAGTTGGGTAAGTCAACAAAATATTTTTTGCAACATCATCTACTTCTGAAATAGTGGTGGTATCGCTTAGATGTAATGAAATGTGATGATTCGATTGAAAATTTTGAGCCAAGATTTCACTTTTGTCTTGCTGGGTGTAGTATACCACGTTGTTATGTTTTAGTGTTGGAATACTTTTAGATTTCTTCTTCAGCATTTTGGACACGTTCCAAAAACGAGAAGATGCTTTGTCCAGGTTGGACAGCATGTTATTCCATGAAATATTTCGAAATTGATTAATTTCCTTTGCTATATTTTTGTTTAAGCTAGACATTTGCTGATGATCAGAACTATCTCTAAATCTTTTCCAGTTCCGTCGATATACGTTTCTCAACTGAATTAATATTTTAATATTGTTTGGTAGGGGTTTTACCGTTTAGGTTATTTTTTGTTTAGGGACACTATTATCTATTGCTTTTTTAATAGTGTCGGTTAAAACGTAAATCATATTATCAACTTGCTCCTTGGTTGTTATTTCGTTTATTTCATTTGGTAGAATCCTATTAACAAATTGCTTATAACGGGGCCAGTTTGCTTTTTTGAAAATATAACGTGAGTTTTCTGAAACAATACAATCGAGATTAATTTGGATGTTAACTGGAAGATGATCAGAACTACGATCATTTATTGCCCTTGCAGCTGACATATGGTGTGAGATGTTAGTTAAATAAAAGTCTAATGTAGAAGATTGTTTGTTTGGATCAGCAGGAATGTAAGTCGGTTCGTGTGGGAAAACTATATGGGTTTCGTTGAATTGAAGTTTTTCGTACAATTTATTTCCCCAACTGTTATTTCTGAGGCAACCCCAATAATTGTGCCTGCTGTTAAAGTCGCCGCCCAATATGTATTGTGTGTTGGAACTCGTCAACTTACGTAGATCAGATGTAAACATTTGTATTTTTGTTTGGTCTCTTCCTACCGAACCACCTGGGAAATAGCATGAATAGATGTCGATGTAACCGTTGCCTGTTGATATTTTCACTCCTATATTTTTTACTAGGGCTGTATTCTTTATGGGAAGGAGCTGATGATCAATACCTTTTCTAACTAGTACTGCAACACCCCCTCCTCTACTATCTTGACGATCTGATCGATAGCAGTAAAATTTTTGATTCCTTATAGAAATATTATCTTTTAGCCAGGTTTCACAAATTAGACAAATCGTCGATTGATTATTGGAGAGCCGCACCGACCAAAAACATTTTTGCTAGAAAAACGATAAAGAAAGTTTACAACAAAATTATTAAATTTCTACAAGATAGGTTTTCTTTTTTGTTTGCTATATCTGAAGCTGCATTTATTATAAACAATGTTGTTAATTTTTACGCCTTTTTGCACTGCGTATCGAGAGTTATTAACAATTTTTTAAAAAAAAATTGTTTTATTATATGGCCTATAAGCCGTTTTTATCACAATTTTATTGTTTTTCTTTCAAGTAGGTCAAGTCTTTTTTTCTTTTAACCATTATAAAACTAGGTTGTCATAGTGCAAACCAATGCTTAATCTTTTTAATTGTTTTTTGTTTTATATGCGTTGCTTATTTCAAATGTGTCAAACCAAGATTGACGAATAATGTTTTTATTTTTCTATAGAAAGTTTGACTCATTGGCCAAAAAGTGGTCAATACACCATACCAATGTTAAGAAATTTGTAAAAATAGGGATACGCAGCACATATGGGGCTGGATATCTCCTAATTGATACGAGTTATATAAAAACGGATTAAAGATTTAGAAAGAGGACACATTAATCATATATAATCAATTCCTAACTCAATTTTGCCAGAAATGGTCTATAGGTCTCACCAATATTCATACGACGAAATGTCAATATTATAATTATTTAAATAATGAAATAACTCCTCTTTTTATGACGAACACCTCGAGCGTTCCATGTTGTTAACTTTATACTGCTGTTCATGAATACAAAAATTTGCAAGCAAGACTCGTAATAACCTCGAATTGTTCTTCACGAGATTTCCAATTTTTTAAACTAGAAATAAGTTCAAATGTCAGATTTTTCATTTCTTCGAAAGAAAAGAGATTGTTGTTTGAATTTTTAGCCGTATTGGCAAAATTTTGAACCTTAGGTTGGCTATAGTCAGCGCCGTTTGCGTGTGAATTTTTATTCTGGTTTAATGAATTTGGAAAATTATTGTTATAATTTGAATTATTATTAAAAGAGCGAGTCGTTTGTCTAGCATTTCTAGGTTGAAAGCGTTATCTTATCCTTTCATAAGATTCCCTACTAGGGCAATTTGGATCCATAGAATTATGGTTCCTGTTACAGTTTGCACATTTTTCAAAAGATTCTTTTCAATCAGAAGTTTTATGTTCGCCAGCACAACGAGCGCAAAAGGTTTTGACTTTGCATCTGCTAGAACCATGGCCGTACATTTGGCAGTTATAGCATTGCGTCAGTTTAGCTCTATGAGGCTTTTGGTATTCCCACCGGACCTTGATGTAATTTAAAGCCGAATAGTTTTGCCTTAATTCTTTAAGGGTAATGGATTTACGTTCGAAGTAAACTACAAAAATTATTTGTTCGTTGTTACTGTCCCTTGATCTTATAACAATTTTAACATCGATCCATTTAAGACCTAATGCTATTAGACGTTGTTTAATAACAGCCGGATCTGTTTTATCCAACCCTAACAGAACTGCTTTATACGGTTTTTCATTTTTGGACGCATAAGTAAAATATTCCATTTGGAATTTAGAACCAAGTGCTTCACAAGCTAGATCAAAATCTTCTTTGCTGGTACAGAAAAGCTTAATCCCAATAGAGATTTTCCTTATTGAATACTCCTTAATTTGTAAAATTCGACAAACCTAATGAATTTGCTCAATTTTGCATTTTAATACAGTAATCGGTGGGACACTGGGTCTCATGCATAAAACGTGAGCTTGAGCTCGTACTCGATGTTTTGAGTAAAAGGTACTTGTCGTATGCATAATAAAATTTGATGCATTTGCTTTTACTCACTGCTCAAATTTGATCTCGTCTTGCTCAGTTTGAACTAAGTTCGATGAGCTTGTGCTCATTTTCATATGCATAAAAACAAGCTTTTGCTTTCTTTCGTAAGCTCTTGCTCAAATTTTGTTGAGCATGCCTTATAGTTGACTCGCGTGCACTAAAAAGGAATCATGCCTGAATATTTTGTGACACAAAGAAATACAAAATCTTATCAACAGCGTAAAACAAATTTAGCAAGTGAGGATAAAAAATTATACAAGTTTGTATTCTTAATTATTAATTTTTTTAATTATTTTTTTGAGGAGTCAGAAGAAACACGTGGTGGTGCCCTCAGCTACATTGATAAAATTCGACTCTATTTAAGATTTTGTGCAGATCCTGGATTCCAAAATGGTATAGCCACAGATATTGGAGTCCATCAATCAACCGCGTCGCGAACTATTGCGGAAGTTGCGAAACTTATATCTGCCAAAGCAAGTGGATAAAATTCCCGAAAGATGCAGATGAAATGAAAGATGCTCAAATGAAATGGCAATCAAATTATTGCTTTCCATTTGCAATTGGAGTGATTGATTGTACTCATATAAAAATTAAAAAACCCACAAATCAAAGCAATGAGTATATTTATAGAAAAGGCTTCCACTCTATAAATGTGCAGGCAACTTGTGATGGAAAAGAACTTTTTACAAGCGTTGACATATCCTGGCCTGCGACATTTCATGTTAGCTATTTTTTTTATTATATTTTTTCCCGTTAATTCAATGACAAATTTTTGCTTCATTTCTGTTACACATTTTTCTATTGTTTGATTTTTTTTTATTTTTAATGCTTGGTAATTGACTTTTTTCTAGTAAATATTTATTTTGTTTTATTTTTTCTACTAAAAATTTAGAAATGTCGTCAGTTTCTATTTTATTATTATTATTTGATTGTACTTCTACTTCACTTTCACTTGACGACATGTTTGCAATTAGACGTTTGATCTCCCTTTGCTCAAGTAATTGCAATTGGTTTGAACTCATTTTTATGCATATGAAATTGAGTAAAAGCTGTTGCTGTTTGCTCGAACTCGACTTACGAGCAATTGCTCACCTGACTCAACTCAGCGCTTTTACTCCTTTTTATGCATGAGACCCACTGACTTTGGCAGCTCTGTCGACAACAATTTCATCATCTTCAACGTCAATTGTTTGCAGCGGAGCAAAATAGTTTTGATTTGTGGCTCTCTGAGAACCACTTTGTTTATTCTTCTTCGTCATTCTAAGCCTTGATTCGGCAATAACATCTTCAACAAGAGCACGTTTAATGTTGTTTTTTTATTATTTTATTATTGTTTTTTTTTTTTTTAATATAAATAAAGATAATGCTAAAATAACTGTTTTGTCGTTAACTCGAAAGTAGAGAAAGAAAAGTAGATTGCGACCATACACAACAAGTGTTAGTACAAGACTGAATTTATTGGATTTTGTGGAAAAAAAATGCTTTTCGCCTTCTTGTAAAGTATATTGCTTGTGTCTTTTGAGTATTAACCATTATTTTCCATTTCGTAAAATAATAATGAATTTCTTTTAATGCATCTTCCAATTTTGAAATGACGTCAGTGGCAAATACACCAGAGCACAATAAAGCTGTAACATCAGCGAAGATTGAATTTTGCAATAATTTAATGCTGGGAAATCTGCTGTAAAAATATTATATAAAATTGGCGACAAACAAGAGCCCTATGGGCATCCTGCTGTTATGCTTCTTTGCTGAGAGCAGGTGGAGCCTATGTAAATATTAAAAGATCTGTGTCTAAGAAAGCTTTGGATAATTTTTATTATTTCTATTGGAAAGTTGAAGTTTGACATTTTAAAGATTAATCCGTTATGCCACATTGAATCAAAAGCAGCCTTAATATCGAGTAGTACCATTCCTCTTGATTTTCCATGTTCAAAATTTGAATGTACCATATTTCTGATTCTTAATAGAGGTTGAACCGTATTATGATCTTTTCTGAATCCGAATTGATATGATGGTAGAATAGTATTAACGTTAATAAATTCGGTTAGTTTTTTTTTATAACCTTTTCTAGGATTTTGCTTACAGATGAAAGTAAGCTTATCGGTATGTATGACATAGGACTATAGGCTGGCTTGGACTCTTTCCATATTTGGGGAAAGTAGCAAAGTCGAAGACATGCGTTTACCAATAATGTAATGAATTTTATACCTTTTTTAGGCAAATCTTTAAGGTATTTATTATTTATTCCATCAATACCTGGAGATTTTTTAGCTTTAAGTCTTTGTATATGGTTGTGTATATTATCTAAAGATATTAACGAGATATCCCGCTGATTTGGATTTATTACATTGAGACGAGCTATTTCATTCTCTACAGCCGTAACAGTGAATTTACAAATATTTAGTTATATTTGAGCTAAATTTTAGTTAATTGAAAGTAACAAAATAATCTGCTAAAATCAGCAAAATCATTTACAACGCGGGTTAGAGGTGATCAATTTGGCCAAACTTTTTTGCACAAAAGCTTCACACATTGTGTTATTATATTTAAAATAAAGTTTTTTTTTAAATTCAATAGCAGTAATAAAAGCTTTGAAGTTTTTTGTAAAATGAAAAAAATAAGTCTGGGGTCATGGGTTAATGATGTCCAAAATATTTTTTTATCAGTCTTCAGTATGGTGATAAAATATAGGAAGCAAAAGGTACAAATGTAGCCAAATTTAGATTTTAAATATTTTATGACAACAAATTAGCTTCATTTCATTCAACATAAAAATTCTTTTTGAGATAGAAAGAGACAATATTATATATTCTTATAAAAGTTTGGACTACCATGGCAACCCTGGAGGTTATTTCATTGTACACCTTTTTTAGAAGCAAGATCGGGTGCAGTCATGGAGCCATGTGTACTCCTCCGACAAAGAAAAATGTTTCCACATGAATCGTTTCTTTGGTCCCTGATGTAGCTGGATTTTAAAATGTTCGACTTGCATTACATTGGTACAAGGGTAAACTCAAAAATTTAAAAAAAAAAAAAAATCGTTTTTTTTCTTAAATAAAAATGGGCAAAAATCTAAAAATGTTTCTACGTCAAGGACTTTATTTCTAAGTTCCTAGGAGAAAAAACAACGATTGAAAATCGGCCCATCTGCTGCACAGTGGAATTTTCAATATCTTGTTCTGAGAAAAAAGGGCATTTAAAATAAATACTGCGCAAGTAAAATAAATGACATGGACTTTGTTAAACTCGCACTGAGAGAATTATCTTCACTACAGTAATGAATTTATTCATAGCTTTAATGAAGATTGTCACTGGAACTCGTCCATTGAAATTTTCATAGAATCTATGAAATAGGTTTAATTTAAGGCAATGTTTATGAAATGTTTGTATAACTAATGAAAATATTCATAAAACTAATTAATCATTCCGACAATGGAGCGTTCATGAAATTTATGAAACTATTTCATAAAGCTTTTTAATATTAAGAAGTTTTTTAAATTAATAAAACTCTTCATAAATGTCTTGAATAATGTATTGGAATTAAGCGAATAAACCGCTTCATATGAATTTTTAAACAATATGCCAGAAGTCCAAAATTAATAAAAGTTGACATTGAAAAAATAAAGCACTTTATAAAATATGTTAAACACTTGAGAATTAAATCTTAAAGCTAAATTTTAAAATGTATGAAAATTGAAATTTTATGAAAAAATAAAAAAATTAAGTTTTTGAAATAGTTTTATAACTCTAAAAACAATTTTCGTTTAACTTATGAAGAGATAATTTATTAAATTGAATAAATTTTTTTATGAAACTATGAAATTTTATTAAAAAAAAAAATTTGTGAAAATTTTCCTAATATTAATAAAGTTTTTTGAATATAATGAAATTGTGAGATTTTATTTGTTCGGTTTGAGATCATGGCAAATTTTTCTCTAAATTAACAGAAAAATTATAATTTTATATGATAATTTACTTTGACTATTATAAAAAAACACAGAAAAAGTTATTGGACACTAGCATGAATGGAATGCATTTTCTGACCCACTACGGTCTTCATCAGCATTCTTCGTGCCATTTAGTGTTAATCGTAAATATCTTCAATTTAACTCACACGTTAAAGGAATTGGGTGACTTTAACTCCCACATTACTCAGTGTGTTGAGTTAGAATGAAATATACCACGAAGAATGTTGATGAAGACCGTAGTGGGTCAGAAATTGCATTCCATTTATGCTAGTGTCTAATAACTTTTTCTGTGTTTTTTTCTAATAGTCAAAGTAAATTATCATATAAAAATTATAATTTTTCTGTTAATTTAGAGAAAAATTTGTCATGATCTCAAACCGAACAAATAAAATCTCACACATAAACTTATAGATCAACGATAAAATTCACTATAATGAAATTCTTCATTGAATCTACGAAAAAAATATTATGACATTTTTGCATTGATGTCATGAAGGATAATTCTATCAGTGTGTTGTAGCTTTTTTATTTCAGCGAAATTTTTTCCAAAATTTAAAATTTAAATTTATAAAAAAAAATATTTAATCTATCAAAATGTGAAATTTGAAAAAAATCAAATAAAAATACTACTTCATTTAAATGTCAGAAGCAGTAAATTTTCTCATTCATTGACAACACCATGTAAAATGTCAGGTCCTTTTGACATGAACAAATTTTAATAAATTTCACAAAAAAAATTTGACTTGTGATAAAAAAGATAAGAAATCTTACTTTAAAAATAAGGCTTTCTATATGGGATTTTCCGTTCCGGTACTCCTGGGAAACTTAGCATTTTTTATCCCAAAATACCAGGAATTTGCTTCGTGAATTCCCGGATTTTTAAGAATATATTCTTAAATATACATTTCAAAAAAAAAAGTTAAACATTCAACATTTTCAATGCAGCAATTAACATTTTAAGCAAATGTTTTAAGAAAAAAATAATATAAACTTCATCGTTTATCTTAAAATTAAAAATTTTAAGTCACTGTAGATCGCTCTTAAAAATGTTTGATTTATTAAAATTTATTCAAAGTAATTTTCGTTACCAAATATTGTTCAAATACTGTTTTATGGCATAACTCTTTTTCAGGATTAAATTTTTCTAGTTTTTACATTTTTTGTTAAATTTTTTTAAATTTTATTTTAAGCTTACAATTTTTTTATATTAAAATTTCTTTTAACCAAACTACAAGGTATAGTTGAATTGTTTTAAGAAGTCAATTTCACTCAGACTTAAGAAAAACTAAAAATTATAAGAAAACCCACCAAAATATAATGGAGACTTAATTTTATAAAAAAAAAATCGATGGTTGTATGGTTATAAACATTTAGTATATAAAAAGTATCATTTAATATGAAAAATTTATTAATTTATTTTTCTTACTTTTCCGGGAAATGAAAAAGTACGGGATTTTGTATTCCCTACTTGCTATATAAATCTACTCAAAATAAAGTTTCTCTCCTAAGTCTTTTGTTTAATTCGTATACATATGATATTTTTCTAGTTCTTTGCTTAAGTCTTTTGTTTATTAGACGTGAATATTGCATTTAAATAAGACAATAATATCGAACACATAGTTATTTTAATTAACTTTATATAAAATATTTTTAACCATAATAATTTGATATAATTAACAATTAATATAATTTAAACAGAAATATTAATACAATTAATTATTAAACACTTGTCTAAGCAAAAAATATATTTTTAATACAAAACAACAACCATTTAACATTAACATAAACTTAAATAAAAAATAGAACAATAAGATTTGACTCAATGGTTGACGTTATTTTTAAGTTTAATTTAGAATAGCAATAAAACAACATATAATCAGCTTTTCATGGTGAATTGTTTTCTAAGAAAATTAATTTATATTAAACTTGATTAGCTATTGCTATTGATATTTAAATCGCGATATGAATGTTAAGCTAATTAAAATAAACAATTGCATATAAGAAAACATAAACACAAACATTAAACGAACTGCACTTGCAGTTGATGAAGTTGATTTGTTTTAATTGCGTTCACACCAACAAGCACACAAGAAAAAAGTTTTAAAAAATTGCAGTTTTTATTTTAATAAGCTTACAATGCCCTAAAAATTAACTCTTTAAACGTATTGACACGCTAATTATTTCTTTATTCAAAATGAATGTGTTGCTTCATAAGCAAATCTAACTAAAAAATTAGTAGGAAATAAATGACATCACATATTATAGGGGAGCAAACTAACGATCATAAGGGACAATGAAATATGCTACAATTAAATTTAAACCAAAATTTGTTTGAGTTTTTTTTTCAAAATTAACACGGTTTTAAAATTTGTATTACTTTAAAAGTTTTTAAGCGGTTGCACTAATTTTTAATTTAATGTTTATGTGATTTCACAAATCTTAAAACTATTTCAAATAAATAGTTTGCTTATTATAGGGTATACTACGCGTTCATTTAAAAGCGATAGGAATTGTTTTGGTTCTATACTACAAAGCAAAACAGCAACAAAAGTATGACACCTGTTACTTGCTTTGGCTATAATTTTATTTGCCTTAAATATAAGTGACTAAGTGGCGTGGTCAGTTAGTTTAAAGTATTTTTTTTTTTCAGTTAAATTTTTCGGCTTTGGCAAGCTTTATATATTTTTAAAATCCGAAATAGCAAAATTGAAATAAAACGACATCATAGCATGCCATAACACAAATATATAACTACATACATTACATGTATGTACGAGTACATAACATTTTAGATAATTTTCTAGCAAACATACTCTGATAGCTGCCAAAAATCATGCCATGTTTTTTTCATGGTAGAGAACCTTATTTCATTAAAAACAAAAACTAAATAAACTAGCTAATCTTACACAATATTGAAATTTTAATACACTGCAAGAAAAGATATCAGACACCCCTTATAAGATTAATAAATAAACTTTTTAATTTGAAATCTCCGGAATTGACATGAGAAAGTTCGATAGGTGCGACTTAGCCCAAGTGTAGCTTTTATGAGTGTCAACTGAAAAAATAAAAATCATGGTTTTTTGGAATTTAGTAAAAAATTAGTAAACTTGTTCATTATTATAACTAATAATTATGTTAAAACACTAATAAATTCTAAATAATAGTATATCGCTAGCTAAAATGGTGACATACGAAAATATTGACACATATTAAATATTGATTTTTTTGAGTGTTATCACTTGTTTTGATTAAATTAGTCGAATTGAATGCAAAAATCAACCTTTACCATTTCAGCTACCGATATACGAACTTAATTATCGAAGTAATACCTATAAAAAAACATAAATTTTGGCACATTGGGAAAAATAGTAGGTAAATTTTTAATTTTTTTTTTTTTTTAATTTTAATCACATAATAACAAATTATATACTATTACCCTAACCGAGCACTAGCTATTATGGCCTTCGGCGCGTTGTAGCGAAAACAGACCAGTGCCGCTGGTAGGAATCGAACCCACGACCCTTGCACTGATAAGCCAGCACGCTACCAACTAGCCTACCGAGACGCACGACATATATTAGGTATATCTTTATGTTATTAACATTATTTTTTCTTCAAAAAATATTCATTTATTTATTTGCGTTTACTTTGTATGAATATCTTTATTAGAAAATAAATATAATTTTTTTCTACAATCGTAGTTTAAAACATATTTTTAAACATATTTTGGACAAATTTAGTACAATTTTTATATAGTTTAGACAATGGTTTTGGATTTGCGATAAAATTCTACCCCCAAAATCATGTATCATACTTATACCTTGCTACTCTTTTTATTCTTCAAATCCTGCACTCATTTAAAAAGCTTCATCATATTTTTTAAAAAACTTCATAAATATGAAGAAAAAGTTTAATGATCTTCGTACAATGTAACACTTCAGAAATATGATGAAGTTATGTCATAATTGATCAAATTTATGACAGGCTTCTTCATATTTACGAAATGTTTTATGATGATAAAGCTTCATAACTTTTTATAAAGTGCTTCATAAATATTATTTCATAAATATTATGGAGCTGCTTCATAAGCTTTTATGAAATTTTTCATAAATATGAAGAAACTTTTCCTAAATATTATGAAAAATGTTCATAAACTATGTTTTAAATTTGTGCCTTAATTTCTTGATATAAATTACAAAAGCGATCTGTTTTTCTAAATTCTATTTATTCCCTATAACACTTACTTAAGACTTAAAAATATAAAATTACAAAAGTGAAATAAATACACTTTTAAAACATTTATTTGTTTTATTTGTATTATTTTAAAATTTAATTTTTTATAAAAAATATTTTCTAAAGCTTAAAAATTTGAATCGAAATATAGAAAACACTTTTTAAATTTTTAAAATCAATTTCTAACGTAAAAGGTTTAACTTATTTAATTAATTACATGTGTCTTTATAACATTTGATTTTTAATTTTAGATGATGGTGGTAGATTTTTAATGAAGTTAATTTTAATCTTTAAGGAAGCTGAATTAAGTTTACTAGATACTATATTAAAATTGAACTAGTAGTAGGAAGATTTCGAGGATTTGATGAGTTTTTTTTTTTTTAATTTGTTATTTTTTCTAAAAAGAGATTAGAGTAAAACTTAATTTAAAAAAATAACTTGAAAATAACTTTAAAATAACTTAATAAAAAAAAATTATTACTTCAATTGTTTTCATTTTCATTATTTTTTTTGTTTCAAAAGCTATTGCTCGCATACAACTTCTACGCTTGGTAAAACAAACAAAACTAAAATTTTCTTTTTATGCATCTAAGCTGGTTTACATTTTGTGTTAGAGCTAGACAAATATATGGAATACCAAGAATACAAACACTATAAATGCTACAAACAAGATTGAAAATTTATTTTCCTTGCATTATTTTATTTAAAAAAGATTTCGGTTTTGTTGAAATGTTGATTGTGTTTAAGCCTTTTAGTGACGTATAGCCATTTCACTTAAAAATATCACTTCTAAATTTGCTCAAGCAAAAAATGAACATATATGAACATATGTGTGAGTCTTGTATTGTTTTTTTTTTTTGCAATGAAATTAAAAAGATATACATATGTGTAGAATTCTCATACATCAATAGAAGCTAAGAGCATCAATTCAAGTAAAAAATTTCCTTTTGAAATAAAATAAATTTTATTTTCTATTTAAATCGCAGAATCGCAACAGTAATCGGCAGAATCGCAACAGTATCTGTTGATGGAATTTGTTCGGACTATTTTATACCAACGTCAGGTATTCCACAAGACAGCATCCTTGGTCCTTTATTATTTAATATTTTTATAAATGACATTAGCGATTGCTTTAAAAATTCAAAATTTTAATGTATGCTGATGATCTCAAAATTTTCAAGCCAATTTTTTCTGTAAGGACGTTTTTGACCTTCAGGAGGACTTGAATAATCTTGTTCATTGGTAAAATTGTATTTATATTTAATATTTCTAAATGTTATAGTATGTCTTTTCGTAGACGTCGAAATATTATAATTTCTGATTACAGAATGTTTGGTAATGTATTGTCATCTGTTGATGAAATTTTGGACCTTGGTGTAGTTTTTGATATTAAATTATCATTCACCAGTAATTTAAATTTTATTGTACCGAAAGCTTATTCGCTTTTAGCATTTATTCGACGTAATTTGGATAAATGTTTTGATCACATAACGAAGAAAGTGGTTTATACTTCGTTTGTTAGATCTAGATTGGAATATTCTTCATTTATTTGGAGTCCTAATGCTGCTCTTCATATTGGTCGTATTGAGAGAATTCAAAGAAAGTTTGTCAAGTTTGCCCTACCATGTTTTAGCTATCCGAATCATTTTAACATTCCTTCTTTTTCTAGCCCTTCTTACGCAGATAAGTGTGAGTTTATTTCTTTAAAAACTCTTGAAACTCGTCGTATTATTGCTAGTTTAACTTTTTTACATGGTATTATTTGTGGTGTTATTGATTCTCCTGAGCTATTAGAGTTAATTTCAATATATGTTCCACCAAGAAGTTTTAGAAATATAAGTAAATTTTTTCATATTGATATACACTTAGCTGAATATGTATTAAACGAGCCACTAAATAGATCTATGAGATTATTTAATATTTATTGTAATAAGTTAGACATAAGTGTTTCTCACTCCCAATTTAAAATTTTGTTAAATAATTTATTTTAAATATCTTAATTTTTATATGCTAGTCTGTAAGGATATTGTATACATAGACTTAAATAAATAAATAAATAAATAAAAATCTAAAATTCCGACATTTTAAATTATATTCAAAAAATTTTATTTATCAAATAATATTCAATTGATGTCTCAGAATTTTGATTAATTTCTCGTAGATTTTGAGTTTCTAAAAAATTTAATTGAAAATAATATTTTCTGTATTTCAAACGAAAAATAAAACTTTAAATTTTTTATTTCTTAATTTCACTGCTTATTTTCACAAAGTTTATGAAACTTTTTTATTAAATGATAACGGTTTATAAAACATTTGTCATACATTTTTATGAAACTCTTCATCATATTTATGAAAATTTCATAAAACTTCATAAAAATTGTGAATATTTGATGATAAATTATTTATGAAACAATTTCATTATTATGAAGAAATTGTTTTCCTTGAGTGTGCGTACCGTATACGTATGCTGAATGATAGTCTACCGATTGAAGGTTAAAGCAGAAAAAAGTTATATTTTTAGAATAGCTAGTCCTCTTAAATAAGCAGAGCTTTAACAAAAAACCTATTAATCATCAATTTTGCTTCATTCTTGTAGTAATCAAACACGTGGCTAGGGTATTTTCCTAACAAGCATCATGGCATTAATAAACTTTGAAGACCAAACATTTTCTATTTATATTAAAAAATTTTAGTTTTTACTCTGGCTCAAATACTATTTTTCACACTTTCATTAGTTTTTTGTTCTTTTTTATATCGAGATTATGATATTTTGGGATTAAAAGGCAATATTTTTCGGAACCCAAGCTAATATAATATCCACACTCTGTAATACTGAAGTAGATGAGACTTTATATCACTTTATGGCAAAATATCCCGTGTTAAAAGAATTCAGGGTCAGATATTTAGATAAACACAATCACAGCCATGAGTAGTATTAATTTTAAATGGAAAAATATTAGATGCCTGGGATAAGTGATGCCTAGGATATGTGAAGCTGTGAAATACAGAAAAGATTTAAATTTCGAGTTTAGTTAAATTTTTAAAAAATTTTAAACTAACATATAATTAAACTAAAGTTTGTAAATGCCTAAAGACATGTATGCCATTGTCATAGAAAAAAATATTTCTTTGTATTAAAAATTGTAAACTTTGTATTCAAACATTTTTAAATAAATAATATAATTATTATTATATTATTATTACATCGAGATTATTTTTATGTTATTTTAAAATTATAACAAGCTTTCACCCTCCGTATATACAAAAATAAAGTAAATCAAACATATTAGCTTGGTTGACACTATTCTATTGACAACAATTTGTCATAACTTGGGAATTTACATGGATTTTCCTAATATATGCCTAAATGTCCCATATAAATTTTCTAGTTAAGAATTTATTACATTAAGTACGAGTTTTTGGGATGTCAGTTAAACTCAGTTTAGTTAATCAAATAACGTTTTTGTCTGCTATTTCCAATATTTTAACAAAAAAAAATTTTCGGAACCACTTCATTTTGTTTAGAATATTGGCTATTATTATAACTAAATAAAATAAGCCACCATTCACAAGTAGTATTCCATTTACAACATAATCTAGATCTCAAAAACTAGGGCTAAATGAACTCAATATGCTTAATTAAGTCCAACTCAACAAGTTTTAAAAAATAATTTATTGCGGGATGTTTACACAGTACGCATTCTTGCCTAAGAAAATAATAAAAGAACGACTTTAAGATGTTCTACAAATATTTGTGAATGTTATACTTAACTACAAAATAAAAGGCGTTTTTTTATAGAGGAGCTTTGAAGTGGAATAAAACAAAGATGATTTTTTTAAATTGACATGAAATTTACTTTATTAGAAAGATAATCTTCTTGCATTATAATTTATATATGACTTCTGGCATACGACCGCCACTGCTGGCTCGGACATAGTCTAATCTGATGGTCCAATTTTCAATGACTTTTTCCAACATTTTTGCCGTGTTTTGGAAATAGCGCGGCTTAGACTAGCGAATTCACATATCCCACAGAAAATAATCCAGCGGGGTTAAATCACGCGATCCTGGAGGCCAATTTACGGGACCGAAACATGAAACTATACTGTCACCAAACGTTTCCTTCAATAAATCAATTGTGGCACGAGCTGTGTGATATGTTGCGCCGTCTTGTTGAAACCACAGCTCCTGCACATCATGATTGTTCAATTGATGAACGAAAAAGTCAGTAATCATGGCTCTATAGCGGTCACCATTGACGAATAGACTGATTTGGGTTTTCCTCTACGCTACGCTCCACAGCACTAATGAGTTCTTCTGTACTCACTGTACGACGCACAGTGGCGCCATTTGATTTTTTTCGTTGCAAAAATCATAACTTTCGAGCCAAATCAGATAATCAACAAGTTTAAAAAGCATATGATAGATAATCGATCAACCTATGAAATGAGTGTTTGAAAAGTGTTCTACGCCTCTTAGGTGCCTACTTATAGGTTAGCAAAGTTGATATTTGTAAAAAAAAATCATTTTCATGGGAAGTAAAAAAAAATATTAAGAAGTTTGTTATAATTTTTATTAAAAATAAAAATTATGTTTTTTTTTTTCGACCTTTAATTGTGCAATGAAAATGAAAATTATTCAAGTTCGAGGCCATACTCTATATTTCATCATTAGTATATTGTCCTAACAAATAATCTATACAGTTTTTTGTTTCAAATTTATTATTTGACCCTTTCAGGAATGTGTTGATAGATCTATTTCGGGAATTTTCTTGGTTCCCATCATCAGAACACGTTTTGAAAGCGGTAACAATCCCATGCCAAACATCAAACATTCATATGAACTAGTTTACTCACTACATGAGAACTAATATACATATGAGTTTGAAGTTAAAGATTATAACCATTGATCAAACAATAAATTGAAAACTTGTTTGATGTGCAAGATCCACCTCTGGTGGATATTCAATACACGTTTTTTTGTTTTTCTCTCCTTTTTATATTTTGTTTAGTTTGTAAACAAAACAGGGGAAGTAAACTAGGCGGTACTTTGCCTTTTTTACAAGTTTGCTATAATTTTTATTAAAAATAAAAATTATGTCACCGCTTTCAAAACGTGTTCTGATGATGGGAACCTAGAAAATTCCCAAAATAGATCTATCAACACATTCCTGAAAGGGTCAAATAATAAATTTGAAAACAAAAACTCTATAGATTATTTGTTAGGACAATATCCTAATGAAGAAATATAGAGTATGGCCTCGAACTTGAATAATTTTCATTTTCATTGCACAATTAAAGGTCGAAAAAAAAACATAATTTTTATTTTTAATAACTTTTTCTGTGGATATAAGTTTGCTAAGAGAGATACAGTTTTCGAGGCATATTCTCCATACTTTTCAGAATCAACTTTTTCCTTGCAGTTTAAGATATTCAAGATCGTTCCCAATCTCTTAGTGATTTCATTGTCTATTCCAGTGATTCGAGTTACAGCCTCATCATTTTCAAAAAATCTTCTCGAAGTGTTTCCATCGTTTGAGTTTCCGTATCCGTGCTTGGGGTACTCTACTTTAAGTCCAACTTGTTTGAAAAACTCATCCTGTATTCGATTCTTTCTGATCTTTTCCTTATCTTTGTTTGATATATTTTCATCAAAATGTTCCCCCTCTTGTGGAAGCGTATACGCTAATTTTAACAAAAACTCCATACACCTTATTCTTGCGTGCAATGGTGAGATTCCATATTCATAATTCTCTTCGTTTGTAGAATCATTTAAATTGACGAAGTTCTTTTACGTCTTTTTGCAAATTGGGCATGACAATGTTGAGGTTGTATTTGTTAGTTCGTTAACGACTTTTCCATCAACCATGGTCAGGTGAAACTCGTAACTACATTCAATGTATTTTCCTTCACTGTTTTCGAACTTTGTGGGTTTAATCTTCTTTATTTGCTCTTGAATATCCTTCACTGTTTTCCTTATGAGTTCCGGCGATTCCTTTGCTAACTGAAACATTATTGGTCGACTTCTTAAATAGGTCAAATAATTTAGAGTTGTTCAACTCCATGTTTTAAAATTACATGTCTCATCAACATTCAGTCGTAGACTAATCACGGAGTAATTTAAGTTACACAGTGTTTGTAAAGTTTTAACAAAGCTTTATTTTTTTTCCCGACTTCAATGTCAATAATACAACAGTTTGATTGATAACTTAAGACTGAACGAGATTTTACAAAATTCTTTTCCTTTATGTTAAATAAAATTGAAATCATCAAGAAAAGTAACGGTAAAACTAGATTTGAACAACTGAAAATGAATGATAAAATATAATAAAATGATATAACATAAAATAAAGAGTATTATAAAAGAAATGTTTGATAATATAATATAAAACAAAATTAAGATAATTAACAAATTAAAAGTAGGACAATATAAAATATTTTAATCAAATAAAACGGGTATAAAGTATAATTCAAAGAGGAGAAATTATTAGGGACATTCATAAAATATATAACTACTGGATTATGAAATTTTTTTTTTTTTCAAATATATAGTCTAATCTACCTAATCTAGACTAATCACGGGATAATGATTGTTTTTAAATATATAGTCTAATCTACCTCGAATTAAAAACAAAAATCTACCTAATGTACAAACATTTTCATAATCTACCTTGAATGAAAAACAAAAATCTACCTAACCTTGACTAATAACGGGATTATGGTTGTTTTAAAATATATAGTATAATCTACCTAAAATCATAAACAAAAATCATATATATTAACAATAATAATAAGAATGGGTTTTCGCGTTTATATGTCATTAATTGCCCAAAAATGCATGAGACACCTTTTTTTGAACCATGTCTTTTTTCAAAATTTTACCTCTAGCAAAAAATGGGGCAAGGACGGGCAGCTGGAAATTTTGCAATAGGTAAAAGACTAATCAAAGAACTTATTTTGAAAATATGGCAAATATAGTTTTTAATAGTTTTTTTTTATTTTCCACCAAAGTTGAGAAATATTGAAAAAATGGATAGTTTGTAAATATCAAAGTACTTGGACCAATACAAAGGAAACAGTCTAATTTTTTTTTTAATCATCTCTTAATAAATATATCTATCAATAACATTAAAAAGAATGACGATCCGTTATCTAGTTTTCGAGATTCTGCATCTGAAATCGGACAAAATTACATAAAAATGTTCTGTTTTTTTTGAACACTGAAAATCTGTCAACTTTGAAGGGCTATTATCTTCTGAACCAAAAATCTGATTGTAATAAGAGTGGCATATTTGAAATCGTTGGACAATTTCCTATAAAATAGGTTTATTCAATATTTTTTAGGGGCACATGAAATTTTTGATTTTTACCACTTCACTTGTTCTACAGGCGCTACTGTGCGACGTCTCTGTGGATGCATATTATCATTTAGAGTAAACGTGGTGCAAAAAGGTTCCATAGTTAACCAAATTAATTGATCTGATAAACGATTATGTTGACCGTAAAATGGACGTAGTGCGCGATACATATTTTGAACAGAACCATGATTTTCAAAATAAATTTGCACAATTTAGAAGCGTTTTTCAGGCGTCAGTCTATTCATGTTGAAACACCAGACCAAACTAAACATAAATCACTTGACAGCTGACAACTTAAAGTTCTATACCTGTAAAAAAAACCCAATTTTGTAACCTAGTGTTGTTTTTAATTTGTAACACCTCAAATCATTGTCAAAACTCGTTGATATTGTGCACCAGAATATTTTTAGTGTAGGTAATTTTCAAAAATGATCTGAAAATATTATAGTTAAAAAGCTGATTCTGATTTGCATTAAAAATAGCACAATGTAGCTAAGACTTGGCAAAAAACTTTAAAATTAATCTCAACCGTCTCAATTTGTATATGTCATATAAATAGCATTTTACAACCCGAGTATGACATGATTTTCTCTGTGTATTTACATAAAATTATACTTTATGTTGCATGCATTTTAGATTTCTAGCTAAATTGACGCAACACAACAGCCGCACAAAAAATTGGGGTCTAAATTAAATATTATTCATTACAAAATTTAACGTAGATAACTTATAAAATTTTATGATTTTTTGTGGCAAACATTAGCAAAACTTGAAATAAAAAAATTTGCTTTTGTCGAAAGCGCTTAGATTATGAATAGTAACTTAACCTTTTGCTTTAATTAAGCAAGCAAAAAAAAAAAAAAACAAAAAACTTAAGCGAAAAACTTTACCAATTCTTTAGGTCTCCATGATTACTGCAAATATGTAAATTAAAAAAAAAAAAATAGTTTCAAAATATAATCAAATTGGTGCTCTAAGTAAAAACCGCTGCTATAAACGCTTAAACTAAAGAGAGACTAGATTTTAAAGAACATGTTTTAATACGCTTTTACAGTCATAAATCTTCACATATATAATTCATGAAACAAGATCAATTTTAATAAAACTTTTTAAAATTTAGCCCTTTGACGATCAATAGTTGTATGTCCTATTAATAACTTTTTGTTATTCCTATTTTAACTTTTTGCTATTTAGCAAAAGCATCTACGACGTTTTTAACAAAACTTATTGTGATCGACACTAGAGAGAGCTTTTTAGCGATACCTATTAATTGTAGACTGATAGTCTCAGATCCTTCCAAGATCAACCCAAATTAAGTCTAAGTTTTTTTATTTTTTTTATGATTTTTAGTTTTCCTAATATTAAAAATTCATTTTTAAGTTTAAGGGCGGATCAATAAGTCCGTGACTTTTTGAATGAAACATAGTTTTTTTTTGTAAAAAAAAATAAATTTTCAACATAATCTCCTTTTAGCTCAATACACTAAGTCCAACGTTTCTCCAATTTCTGTATCCCTTCCAAGAAATAGGATTTTTGGAGGTCCATAAAATAGGCATTTGTTTGATCAATAATTTCATCGTTGGAGCTAAATCTCTTTCCACCAAGCCATCTCTTTAGGTTTGGAAATAGGAAATAGTCACTAGGGGCTAAATCCGGAGAATATGGCGGATGAGGTACCAATTCGTAGCCCAATTTATGAAATTTTGCAATTGAGTCTGCACAAGTGTGCACCCGTGCATTATCTTGATAAAAAAAAGAATTTTTTTCTTGGCCATATGGGGTCGTTTTTTTTTAATCCTCGTTAAATCGGTCCAATAAGTTGGTATAATATTCGCCGTTTATTGTTTTTCCCTTTTGAAGGAAATCGATGTGGATTATCCCTCATGCATCCCAAAAAACTGTTGTCATCACCTTATTGGCCTACAAACTTACATTGGCCTCCTTTGGAGCCGGTTCACCCGGAGAAACTCATTGTTTAGACTGCTGCTTGGTGTCCGGAGTGTTGTAATGGATCCATGTTTCATCCACAGTTACAAAAACTCATTCGAATTGCGGTTAAACAACTCCAAACAATCCTTTGAAGTTGTCACACGATTACGTTTATGGTCAATTGGGAGCAATCGCGGCACCCATCTTTCAGACAGCTTTCTTAAACCCAACTGATCAATTAAAATCGAAACCACACTGCCATATGAAATGCATATGGCATCAACAATCTCACGCACTTTTACTCTTCGATCGGCCAACACCATATCGTGAATTTTTTAGACATTTTCGGGTGTATTCACCTTAATTGACCGTCCAGAGCGTTGAGCGTCAGTAAACCACTTTTTTACCATTGAATTTGATGGCGCGGAGTCCCCATAGTATATATCAAGCTTTTCTTGGTTTGATTGACGTTTTTTTTTTGCAAAAAATAAGGTTTAATGAGCACTCGAAATTCACTTTTCTCCATTTTTAAAAAATCTACGAGGTTGTATGTTTTTGAACAGCTATTAAACGCAAAATAAATGACGCACACTTGCTTAAAATTTGACAGTAGTCTACTAACAGGTTGTATTATGTTATCCGGCCTCGTAGTAAACACTAAAAAGAAATGGAAGGAAATTCGATCAATGGGAGTTTTAAATGACAGTAAAAAACCCGATAACACAATAAATGTTGGTGAATTAAATTTGAAATTTGCTAACATACCACAACCTGATGCAGACATTGACATGTACAATAATATCCTTTTAGTGGAACACACTGACAACAACAACAATATAGCTACTGTTAATTCTCCAACTTATAAAAACTTGAGAAGCTCTGCCCCTGGTACCTTAAATAATCATCAATTATCACCATGTTTTAATTTCATACATTTCACCCAGGAAGATGTTGTCGAATCATTACTTAGCATAAAATCACAAGCAGTGGGCCATGATGGTATTCATTCAAATTTTATTAAGCTTATTCTACCCTATATACTACCTCAAATTACACACACTTTCAATACGATTGTAACTACCTCCAATTACCCTTCAACATGGAAACATGCCAAGATTGTCCCGATACCAAATCTGACAATGATTACCGGCCGATTGCGATCTTGCCGTACTTATCGAAAATTTTTGAACGTTTAATTCACAACCAGATGATTAAATATCTTTACGATAACTCTATCCTAACTGATAGACAGTCGGGCTTTAGACCAAAACACAGCTGTATATCTGCCCTGGTTGACGTAACCGAAGAACTGAGAAAAGCAGTTGATGACAACATGATTTCGTTTCTAGTTTTACTAGATCATTCGAAAGCGTTCGATACCGTGGAACACTCGATTTTGTGTCTCAAGCTCAGATATATGTGCAATTTCTCAACAACAGCCGTAAATTTAATATACTCCTACTTAACTGATAGATCTCAGGCAGTATATCAAGGAAATAATGTTTCAAACACCTGTTTTATTACGAGAGGAGTTCCGCAGGGATCTATACTTGGTCCGCTTTTACACTCAATATACTCGAATGATTTGCCATCTAAACTCAATTTCTGTGGTATTCAAATGTATGCAGATGACGTGCAACTTTATATAAGTTGCAAACCGTCCAATATTATAGACTGCATTAGTAAGCTAAACCAAGATCTTGAAAACATTAGCAGATGGGCGTCTGCTAATGGCTTGTGCTTAAGTGCCAATAAATCGAAGGCTATGGTAATTGGTAAAAAATACTTTATCCCTTCTTTTTTGCCACCAATTCAAATCAACAATTCAACTCTTGAATTAGTTAACACCGCTAAAAATTTTGGTGTTATCTTTAACACCAAACTTGATTGGTCTGACCACATAAAAATTATATGTGGTAAAACTTTTGCAATGCTAAGAAATCTATGGAGAACACAATATTACACCCCTATGAAGGTTAGAATGGTACTGGCAAAAACATACTTGCTGCCAACGCTCCTCTACGGTTGCGAACTTATAAATGGATGTGACACAATCAGCATGCACAGACTCAAAGTAACATTTAATAAAATTGCAAGATACATATTTGCAATTAAACGCTTTAACAAAATTTCAGAGTTCTCTAGAAAAATTTATAATATATCCTTTTAATATGTCGTACCTTGGTCTTTCTACATAAAATTATATACATATACTAAACAACCAGAATACCTATTTCAGAGATTAGAATTTTCAATATCGGCTAGAGGCAAAAAGATAAACATTATTCGCTAACGTGGACTCATATCAACAAGGCATTTTTATATTAACGCTATTCGTCTTTGGGCCAATTTACCTCCCAATATCCAAACAATTAGTAATGCAATGCAATTTAGAACTGCCATTTACAAACGTTTCGATTAAAATTTTGTTATTTAAATTATTATTTAAATCATTAATAATTCATGTTAAATTTGCTTTTTTTTGCCATCAATTGCTATGTTACATATCTCATTCTTATGTCTTATTATTTTTTTTTTCTTTTCTTTTTAATTATTATATAATATTAATTAATTATTATATAACATTAAATATAATTTTATTATTTACATTTATATGTTATCTAACTCACTTTTATTTTTACTTTTTAACAAAATTTTATAATAACATTAATTATCTCAGTGTTGTAATATAAGATTTATTCTTGTTGTACTGGGTTGTCACAAGTTTTTAATAAATAAATAAATAAATAAAATAAATAAATAAAATGATTATTATTGTTGGATTAGGCGAAATTTAGAACAAAGCACTTAAATAAAATTTTAGCAAAATCTTAAACCATTCAGGGTCGGTTGTCCATATGTACTATATTTCTCCGATCGAGGAAGCACTAAAACCATAAAAGCATTACAAGATGTTTTTCTGATCATAGTCCGACGTCTACACGAAAAGTATTGTTAAAATTTCGTTAGCGGCTTATATTCGGTATTCAAAGGGTTAACTGCACAATTAAAAGTTAACTATTTGTAATAAATAATTTAAATTATTTTATAAATGAATAATATTGAATAATTTTCATTTTCTTTGCACAATTAAAGGTCGAAAAAAAACATGATTTTTATTTTTAATAAAAATTATATCAAACTTGTATAAAAGACAAAGTGTGGTCTTGTTAACTACTCCCCCCTGTGCATTTTGTTTTTAAAAACAAATGTACAAATAAAAAGGAGAAAAAAACAAAAAACGTGTATTGAATATTTACCAAAGGTAAGAAATGCACATAAAACACAAGTTTTCAATTTAGTGAGTTCACTAGTGAGGAAACTAGTTTTTAGGAATACCTTATGTTTTGCATGGGATTGTTACCTCTTTCAAAACGTCTTCTGATGATGGGAACCTAGAAAATTCCCGAAATAGATCTATCAACACATTCCTGAAAGGGTCAATTAATAAATTTGAAAACAAAAAACTCTATAGATTATTTGTTAGGACAATATCCTAATAAAGAAATATATTGTATGGCCTCGAACACGAATAATTCTCATTTTCATTGCACAATTAAAGGTCGGAAAAAACATAATTTTTATTTTTAACAAAAATTATGTTAAACTCATAAATATTGTATATTAGAAAAAAATGGTTAAGTGTATAATTAAAATCAGGCTCATAAATGCAATAAACTCTATATTCAAAATAAGTTTAAAATAGACAAATTACGAGTATACAAACAAATTTAATATAAATTTAATATAAATTTTATATAAATTTTACAAATCTAGAAATATTTATTTTAAGCTAAATACCTGATTTTATTTTATTTTCTTTAAAAATAAAATACTATTTTTAAATACTTAAAAGCATTTAAATAGATTTGGATACTTTTTCTTTTTGTAATACACTTGTAATAAATTGCTTGAACATTATTTGTTGGTTAGTAAACTCACGTTTTAAATGAAATTGAAATTGTCGTTGCGCATTTTTTTATTTCTTTAAGCCACGCACAGTGGTTCCAAACACAAAAAACATGGTAATAAATATAGATCTTTTAAACTACTGGTCCAATCGGGAAATGGTGTTCCCAAAAATTGAAAAGCGGGAGCTAACCTTTAAGGAAAATGTTTCTGTGGTCACCCTGTTTTAACACAGGGTGTGCTACAGGGTGTCAAAGTTGACCATCTCGAGTATGAAAGAGCTTTAAAGGGGTATAACTTCTATAACCATGCATCGATTTTAGTGTTTTTTGGACTTTTTTAAATCTAGGTTACGAGACAAAGCAAAAACATGCTTCATGTACCATAGTAACTCTTACAGTTAAAAAAATATTTCACTTTGAATTTCAAATCTTCATTTTTCGCCTTGACTTTTTTAATAGTTTTGCCAATAGATTATTCATTTTTCAAAGAAAATGCTCAAAATTTTTTCAAGTCATTCTAATGACCTTTCTTAAACTCCTAAAGAAAACTTTTTTGAATTATCTTAAGCCGTTTCGCAGTGATACTATTTTAAACTCAAAAATTAAAAGTGTGTTCTGAAAAATGGGGTTTTTTGGTCAGATAAGGGGTAACTTCACACACCTTTATATATATTTTGCTGATATTTTTTGGATTAGTTTTTTACATAGTTTGATAGAGTAGACTTCAAAAATGCTTAATGGTATAGTTTAAAGCATTTTTGGATATGCACCCTACGTCCAGCATTGGTCGAAAATGATGAATTTTTGAACGGAATTCTATGTTTATGACCGTGATAAAAAAAAGTCACGCCACTTAGACACGATTTGAAATTTTTATACTGTAAAGAGATTTATTCTAATGAGTTTGCCACTTCATTTGCCGCCGCCCGCTCAAAAACGTAGCCTGGAGAGCAAATTTTGTGGAAAAAGTCATTTTTTCAAAAGTCTTTTTTTGATTTATAAAAAAAGCGTACTTATATTATCAATTTCAGCAAGATTTTATTTTATTTTTAATAAAACGTAAATAATTGTCCTACATTCCAAAAATCTTTTCGATATTGCTTATGGTTATTTTTACATAAAACATCAAAGTTCAATGTAGTATATCTAACTATAATTAATTGTACATTTATTGGCTTTTGCTTTCGGTAATGTTAAAAAATTTAAATAATTTCAGAAATTTTTTTACATATTATTAAATTAGACTTAGTTATCAATTCAACGATGCATAAATCGTTTATCTAGTGTAATAAATGAATTCAAACTATTGCGCTTAAATCAGGCATTTCAGGTCAAATTGCAGTATTTAACAAATTTATATATTCAGGTATACAGAGCGTGTTGCATTATATTTCTCTAAAAGGGTTACGGGTTTTTTTATTTTTTTAATACTATTTCAAAAACCTAATAAGATATAAATGCAGGTAGAAAATGCGTTTTATGATGTAACATTTGCATAACATATTGTTTTTAATGGGCTAATATAATGCGTTTTTTTTTATTTTACCTATTTCAGTTTTTTGTTTTTACAAATCCAGTACCTGCTCGATTTTTTGTTTATAAAAAAACAAATATTTGTAATATATAAGCGTAGTAATTTTAAAAGGAGGTTATTTGAGTTAAGCAGTCATGGAGGTTACAATAAAATATAGCTCCCTTTGTAAAGTAATTTGGGATACTCTTGCCAATACTGATATACGATCGGAAAAAATAGGAAAACTGATTGATACCATTGTCTACTCGTATGGCTTAAATATAAAGCCAGATGAAATTGAAATTTTACAAAATTTATGAAAAAAGGATTAAAGATTCCGATTATTCTATACAAAAATTTATGAAGAAGAGTCAAGATTGGCTTAATAAGGAGATGTCAGTAGTTATTGAACAGAAAAAAAGGGGCCGCCCTAAAAAAGATTATGAAGAGGTCCAGATTAGGACTAAGAAGGTAAAACAGGAAGAAATGATTAACACACACTCCGCTAATGAAATAAAGGATTCTTTTAAAGCAGCTTTGACACGTATACAGCCTAAAGAAACAGGGAAAATTGTCGACGTCCTACCAACTGCGTCTCCTAAGCGTTTGAAGCGCATGATACAAAGTATTCCAACACCAAAATCATCAACTTCCTTTACCAGTGAAGATGCATTAGCTCTTTTTCTAAATTTGGGGTTAACGAGAAATAAATATGGTATTTTAAGAAAAGCTCTCATTGAAAAAGGATATGATATTTTTCCTAGCAGTAAAGCAATAAAAGAAACAAAAGAAAATGTTTTAAAACCAATAACATCCCCAGTGCATGCCTCTATTGAAGGCGCAAAAGTTGAACTATCACAGTTAATTGACAATACTGTTTCTAGAATTATGTCCACATTTAGCAGCAAAGATATTGAAAGATGCAAGCAATCTGATGTCGTGTTAATGTTCAAATGGGGCTGTGATGGCACATCTGGGTTTTCCGAATACAAACAACCATCTGGAAGCAGCAAAGAAAAAGTTTTTCATCAATTTTTATGGCTTCTTTTGTGCCGTTAAGAATGCGGTTGTATAATAAATTACCTTCAACCTCGTCTGCAAATGATATATGGACGAATTTAACCCCTGGATCTAAATTTTTATGTCGTCCAATACGATTTGAATATGTAAAAGAAGACATGATTTCAACACAAAGTTTAGTAGATTCAATAGAAAGGGAAATTTCGAGCTTGTCTCCACTTTACGTGGAAATATCTGGACAAGTTATTAAAGTTTCATTTCAACCACAACTTACAATGATTGATGGAAAAGTTGCAAATGCAATTACAGACACAACATCTACTTGGAAATGTAATATATGTGGAAAATTAAGTTCACAGTTTCATGAAGATAGTGATACAATTTCTATGAACGAAAACGCTCTGAGGTTTGGGATATCGCCACTTCATGCCAGAATAAGATTTATGGAATATGTTTACACCTCGCATACGATCTCAATACCGCCTTATTCCAGGAAACCTAAGCCTTTCCGTAAACAAAAACACTGATCTACACAACATGAGAAAAGAAGAGAAGAAAAGAATTCAAGATGAATTTAAATTAAGACTTGGATTAATCATTGATACGCCCCTTCAGGGGTTTGGAAGTTCCAATGACGGAAATACAGCAAGGCGTTTTTTCGAAGATCCAGAAACTACCTCCTCAATTACGGGTCTCGATAAAAACCTACTAAAACGTTTTAAAGTTATATTAGCAGTCATTAACAGTAAAAAACCTATTAATGTGGCTAAATTTAAACTCTTTGCCAATGAAACAAAAGACATTATACTCACCATGTACTCTTGGAGGCCAATGACACCAACAGTACATAAAGTATTAGCTCATGCCAAAGAAATAATAGAAAACAGTATGTTGCCTTTAGGCGAACTGACTGAAGAAGCCCAGGAGGCCAGAAATAGAGACGTCAAACATTTTAGGCTTTTTAACACACGTAAGTGCTCCAGAATAGCTCAAAATTCCGATTTGATGGAATTTTTATTAATATCATCGGATCCAGTACTTTACTCCATAAGAACAAAATGGTTACCAAAAATAAGCATAGACATTGAAAAGGAAGATTCTGAATCTATGCATATAAACGACCTTTTAACTTTGATACTTCAGACTACTTTGTAGAAAATGTGTAGTCCTTAGGAATATATTCATATTTTTAGCACAATTACTACTGTACCAGTTAAATTTAATAAAACCTTATCTTTAGAACAAAAAAAAAACATTATTTTGTCTTTCAAATAAATGAATATATGGTAGTTATTTACCTGTTTTATATGGAAAATTAGAACAATATATTATGCAAATGTTACATCATAAAACGCATTTTCTACCTGCATTTATATCTTATTAGGTTTTTGAAATAGTATTAAAAAAATAAAAAAACCCGTAACCCTTTTAGAGAAATATAATGCAACACGCTCTGTATACCTGAATATATAAATTTGTTAAATACTGCAATTTGACCTGAAATGCCTGATTTAAGCGCAATAGTTTGAATTCATTTATTACACTAGATAAACGATTTATGTATCGTTGAATTGATAACTAAGTCTAATTTAATAATATGTAAAAAAATTTCTGAAATTATTTAAATTTTTTAACATTACCGAAAGCAAAAGCCAATAAATGTACAATTAATTATAGTTAGATATACTACATTGAACTTTGATGTTTTATGTAAAAATAACCATAAGCAATATCGAAAAGATTTTTGGAATGTAGGACAATTATTTACGTTTTATTAAAAATAAAATAAAATCTTGCTGAAATTGATAATATAAGTACGCTTTTTTTATAAATCAAAAAAAGGCTTTTGAAAAAATGACTTTTTCCACAAAATTTGCTCTCCAGGCTACGTTTTTGAGCGGGCGGCGGCAAATGAAGTGGCAAACTCATTAGAATAAATCTCTTTACAGTATAAAAATTTCAAATCGTGTCTAAGTGGCGTGACTTTTTTTATCACGGTCATAAACATAGAATTCCGTTCAAAAATTCATCATTTTCGACCAATGCTGGACGTAGGGTGCATATCCAAAAATGCTTTAAACTATACCATTAAGCATTTTTGAAGTCTACTCTATCAAACTATGTAAAAAACTAATCCAAAAAATATCAGCAAAATATATATAAAGGTGTGTGAAGTTACCCCTTATCTGACCAAAAAACCCCATTTTTCAGAACACACTTTTAATTTTTGAGTTTAAAATAGTATCACTGCGAAACGGCTTAAGATAATTCAAAAAAGTTTTCTTTAGGAGTTTAAGAAAGGTCATTAGAATGACTTGAAAAAATTTTGAGCATTTTCTTTGAAAAATGAATAATCTATTGGCAAAACTATTAAAAAAGTCAAGGCGAAAAATGAAGATTTTGAAATTCAAAGTGAAATATTTTTTTAACTGTAAGAGTTACTATGGTACATGAAGCATGTTTTTGCTTTGTCTCGTAACCTAGATTTAAAAAAGTCCAAAAAACACTAAAATCGATGCATGGTTATAGAAGTTATACCCCTTTAAAGCTCTTTCATACTCGAGATGGTCAACTTTGACACCCTGTAGCACACCCTGTGTTAAAACAGGGTGACCACAGAAACATTTTCCTTAAAGGTTAGCTCCCGCTTTTCAATTTTTGGGAACACCATTTCCCGATTGGACCAGTAGTTTAAAAGATCTATATTTATTACCATGTTTTTTGTGTTTGGAACCACTGTGCCACGCCAACATTATTAAACGGTTTAAGCTTTAACAGTTCGAAAGTGAAATAAAGTTGGGTTTTAGTTTTCATTTTCATTTTGTGCCGCAAATGTTACTCTTCAATCTTGTATTTAAGTTAGGGTGACCATTTTTTGTTTTATATGAAATCAGTACAAACTTTTCAAATTTTATAAATTTTGTGATAAATTCTGAAAAACACAGCGAACTTACTTTCAGATTTCAGAACTTAAATTCAGATTAAGAGAAAATTTTACTGCAAAAGTAACTTGAGATTATGGAAATTACCAAATTAATATAAAACTTTTAAATACCGCTAGTTTTTATAAATAAATTATACACTGACAGAAATATATGCATGCTATTAATGAATATTAATGTGCATTAAATCAACAAAGTTTTGCTGGAATTCGTTTATTGAAACTTTTAATGAGATTAATAAAGTCTAATAGTGAATTTTATCGTTGATCTATAAATTTATGTGTGAGATTTTATTTGTTCGGTTTTAGATCATGACAAATTTTTCTCTAAATTAACAGAAAAATTATAATTTTTATATGATAATTTACTTTGACTATTAGAAAAAACACAGAAAAAGTTATTAGACACTAGCATGAATGGAATGCATTTTCTGACCCACTACGGTCTTCATCAACATTCTTCGTGCCATTTTAGTGTTAATCGTAAATATCATCTATTTAACTCACATGTTAAAGAAATTGGGTAACTTTTAAATCCCACATTACTCTGTGTGTTGAGTTAGAATGAAATTTACCACGAACGATTTCTATTTATAGAGTGTTTGTTTTTTCTCTAGTCATTATCATAGTTGCCAGTTTAACTTTTAGTTAAAACTTTAAATGGCAGATTTTTTCCTCTAATGTCATCATATACTATCCTTTTACATTAGCAAAGCATATCAACAAACATTAAAGATTTTTTTTTTTTTTTTTTTTTTTTTATTAATACATATGACGAGCATATACATTAAATGATTTTTGCACTGTACCTGGTGAGTGGTTTAATAGTGAATTTTATCGTTGATCTATAAATTTATGTGTGAGATTTTATTTGTTCGGTTTTAGATCATGACAAATTTTTCTCTAAATTAACAGAAAAATTATAATTTTTATATGATAATTTACTTTGACTATTAGAAAAAAACACAGAAAAAGTTATTAGACACTAGCATGAATGGAATGCATTTTCTGACCCACTACGGTCTTCATCAACATTCTTCGTGCCATTTTAGTGTTAATCGTAAATATCATCTATTTAACTCACATGTTAAAGAAATTGGGTAACTTTTAAATCCCACATTACTCTGTGTGTTGAGTTAGAATGAAATTTACCACGAACGATTTCTATTTATAGAGTGTTTGTTTTTTCTCTAGTCATTATCATAGTTGCCAGTTTAACTTTTAGTTAAAACTTTAAATGGCAGTTTTTTTCTCTAATGTCATCATATACTATCCTTTTACATTAGCAAAGCATATCAACAAACATTAAAGATTTTTTTTTTTTTTTTTTTTTTTTTTTTTATTAATACATATGACGAGCATATACATTAAATGATTTTTGCACTGTACCTGGTGAGTGGTTTAATAGTGAATTTTATCGTTGATCTATAAATTTATGTGTGAGATTTTATTTGTTCGGTTTTAGATCATGACAAATTTTTCTCTAAATTAACAGAAAAATTATAATTTTTATATGATAATTTACTTTGACTATTAGAAAAAAACACAGAAAAAGTTATTAGACACTAGCATGAATGGAATGCATTTTCTGACCCACTACGGTCTTCATCAACATTCTTCGTGCCATTTTAGTGTTAATCGTAAATATCATCTATTTAACTCACATGTTAAAGAAATTGGGTAACTTTTAAATCCCACATTACTCTGTGTGTTGAGTTAGAATGAAATTTACCACGAACGATTTCTATTTATAGAGTGTTTGTTTTTTCTCTAGTCATTATCATAGTTGCCAGTTTAACTTTTAGTTAAAACTTTAAATGGCAGTTTTTTTCTCTAATGTCATCATATACTATCCTTTTACATTAGCAAAGCATATCAACAAACATTAAAGATTTTTTTTTTTTTTTTATTAATACATATGACGAGCATATACATTAAATGATTTTTGCACTGTACCTGGTGAGTGGTTTAATAGTGAATTTTATCGTTGATCTATAAATTTATGTGTGAGATTTTATTTGTTCGGTTTTAGATCATGACAAAATTATTTGAAAAACTTAATTTTATTTATTAAAAAGTTCATGCGCCTAAAGAAAAAGTTTCATTAAAAATAATTTTATAAAAGTTATAAAGTTTTTTCATAAAATGGAAAACAATTTTATTAATTTTGTCAAAAATAAAAAATGCCTTAGTTTAAAGAAATATTTCACTCAAAACCGTCCAAAAAATTCTATTTGTAAAACATATTAAGGACTTTGAAAAAAATTAAAAAATTAATTCTCAAGAAAATGTTTAAATTCTAAGAAGCTTTCATAAAGCAAAACTTTTAAAACTGACTACTATTAAATTTTTGTCCTGAATATTTGTTTTCCTAAAAGACCTAAGATTTTAAAATATTGAAGCTATCGGATTTTAAACTCTTCCTTTTGAAGTTATCTTAGATTTGGAATAAGTTTTCCACATAAGTACTTGTGAATTGACAACACATTAAATATATGTATTGAGGAATCGGATACTCTTGATGTCCTGGGCATGAAAATACAGTGTGATGTCCGCTGGAATAAGCACGTATTTCAAATGTCGAAAGAGGCATTCAAGTGTCTTGGTTTTCTGAAACGGTGCAAGACTTACTTCACTCCATCCGATCTCCTTACTATTTATACCAGCTATATCAAGCCGAAAATAAAATACAACTCTCATATATGGGCAGGGGCTTCAGTGTCTATTCTAAAGCTTCTGGACCGTGTTCAGCGGAGGACGGTGGAGCTTATCAATGAGAGTAGTGTATCCAACTCTATTGATTCATTGGAGCATCGTCGGAATGTGGGTTGTGTGACGCTTATCTATCAATATTACCATGGGAGGTGCTCATCTGAGATAAGTGAACTTATTCCTCGAGCCCGAGTTTTTATTCGTAATACTCGCTTATCCGTTTGTAGTTGATTGTCATCCGTTTGTAGTTGATTGTCCTGTGTTTCGCACAACGCATTACAGAGAAAATTCGTTTTTTAGTCGAACGATTCGTATGTGGAACAAACTTCCCGCAGAAGTCTTCCCTGTTACTTACAATATAGAAAAATTGAAATCAAATATCCACAAGCACTACTCCCTCTTTCCTCCTTCCCATACCCAATTTTTCTGTTCAATACAATGCACTGCATGATTAGGGGCATTGGTTAAATTAAAAAAAATATATAATGAAATCCGATAAATAATATTTACAGTTCTCAAGATTTTTATTTTTTATGAAATACATTATGAAAAACTTCTGAAAACTGTATTCTAAATGGATCAATACAATCAGTACAAATTTTAAAAAATCAGGGGCTGAATTTCGGCATTCCGAAAATAAAACATTCTAACGAAATTTTTCTCATCAGTGATAAAGTTCTTTTCTTGATTATAAATAAATATAAAACTCTTCGTTTTAATTATTAGTATTTTTGTAGTCACTCATTAAAAAAGATGTTTTCGAACGATTTCACTCGATCGCGATTGCCGTAATTCGACCCCATTACAATCAGTACACGATTTTTTCATCAGCACACATGATCAAAAATCAGTGCATGTACTGATCAAATCAGTACGAATGGTCAGTCAAATTTAAGTTCGTATTATAGGTTAGTATAATATCTGGGTGTTTAGAGCAAACACTTTGTTAATAATTGGCTGAATAGAAAATAAATATTTAAATTAGTGTAAAGTTATTTTGAAAAGGACACAGATTATTTTATGGATTCAAGTAAAGATATAGTCCTTTTACAAATATTAATCTGAATTAGGTGTAGACAGTAATACCACAAAAAAAATCTTAACCTTTAACTTACACTGAGAGAATTATCTGTATGGTAATAATGAATTTTTCGAATTAGTTGTTTATTTATTAGTCAGACTAATTTAAAGTGCACTCATGAGAAAAGCCCGTACAAATAGTTGCAAATTTAATTACGACAACAGAAAAGAGTAGCTGAATTTTCTCCTGCAGAATTTTTAAACATTTCGAGAATCACAGTCTACTAAATTTATGTGACCTAAATTTTAGAAGAACTAAATTTTGGTTGACTGTTGTAGTGCAAGTCTATATTTATTACCGGGTATATAAGTATGTAATAAATACTAATTAAGGGTATATAAGTATGTAATAAATACCATTTGGCTCTATATCGCTTATTTTCTAAGATAGAGCCCATTTTATGATTATAAAAAAAAAAATATGAGAAAATAACGCTATCTGCAAGTGAGACACAAAGCGCATTATTTTTAAAACAATTGTGGTTTAAATTAACTGGCAAATTTTTAAATTTCAAAATCACGTATTACTAAATTTGAGGTTAATATTTTTGTCCAAATACGGATGAAATTTGTTCTTGTAGTGAAATAAGATAAATAATGGCTTTAGCAAAATAACTGATTTAAACGTAAGCAACAGAAAAAATTAGTTCAATTGGATTTGAACTCGTTTTACAGACTTTTGAAATTTAGAAGTTTTCCTAATCAGACTTTCAAGGTCATGGTTTTAAAATGCATATAAAAGAATATTTAATTTTTCAATCACAGATTGGAACTTTTATTAATGCGTAACACTTGAAACTAGACTAAATTAAACTCTTGAAATAATTTTTTTATGAGTGTATAAAATAATATAAATATGTATTTTATGTATTTTAAAACTAAACTTTTTTTATTAAATTGGAATGGTTGCACTCTTCCATTACATTATGTCCAAATTTTTGCTATTGTTGTGTGCAAATACAGAGTTAGCATTGATCTATTTAGAATTGTTTACTGGGATGTCACTATCTTCTTGAGAGCATGCAGTACAATCATAGAAAAATGTTAGTAGAAAAATTAGTAAACCCGTTAGCAATTCAACTTTACAGGTTTTTAACTACTTTTACAAATTGAGATTTTATTTAAAAATTTTGCTATTTTGACTTGACAAAATACTAAATATTTAAAAAGATTTGTTTTTTTTTTTTGTTGAATTTACGAAAGTCTAAAAATGTTATTTTGATAATCAAACCAGCAGAGGTCGTTTTGATATGAAGTTTGTGTCTTAGTATTTCTTCATAATATGTCTGTATAAAATAGACAGGTGAAGTTACCGCGTCGTTTAAGAAATATAATTAGATACAGTTAGATACAGGTTTTATTATATACTAATAAGACTATGAAAAATATTCATGATTTTGAACAAAAAAAAAGTGCAAAAAGGGATCGATTTATTTTTTGCTCAATTGAAGGACTATAATAAGAGGTTCTGGTTTTTATAAAATACCAATGACATGTCCTTGCATGGGACGGCAGTCTGGCACAGCACTCATATTGTTCGAGTAATAAACTATAAATGAAAATTGGATGACCTAGACGCTTAGGTCGAAAGTGCGGTACTCCCACTAGCGCTGAGGCTCACAAGATTTTTTTCGTCTTTCTCTTACATTTATTAACACTTAGTGCTTTCTACGAGGACGGATCAATAAGTCCGTGACTTTTTGAATGAAACACAGGTTCTTTTGCAAAAAAAAAAAAATTTATTTTTCAACATAATCTCCTTTTAGCTTAAAACACTAAGTCCGACGTTTTTCCAATTTTTGTATCCCTTCCAAAAAAAGCCTTTTTCGAGGTCCATAAAATTGGCATTTGTTTGATCAATAATTTCATCGTTGGAGCTAAATCTCTTTCCACCGAGCCATTTCTTTATGTTTAGAAATAGGAAATAGTCACTTGGGGCTAAATCCGAAGAATATGGCAGATGAGGTACCAATTCGTGCACCAATTCATGAAATTTTTAAATTGAGACTGCACAAGTGTGCATACGTGCATTATATTAATGAAAACATATTTTTTTATTTTTTAAAATCCTCGTTAAATCGGTCCAATAAGTTGGCATAATATTCGCCGTTTATTGTTTTTCCCTTTTGAAGGTAATCGATGTGGATTATCCCGCGTGCATCATTACAAACTGTTGCCATCAACTTATTGGTCCACAAACCCGGAGAAACCCATTGTTTAGACTGCTGTTTGGTCTCCGGAGTGTTGTAATGGATCCATGTTTCATCCACAGTTACACTTAGGAAATTATGTTGGTAAAGACGACTGCAATTGTAGTCAAAAACAAATGAAATTTCATTTAAAAAAAGGACGACTTACATTTCATTAAATTCAACTAACATTGTCATTTGTTTTTTAATGTTCAAAAAATGACTAACATTGTAGTAAAAATGAACCACATGGTAGTAAAAAATAAACCAAAAAAATTTTTTTTTTATTTTTTTAAATAACAAAAAACAACTGTAAAAAATGAATGTAAAATCATAAGACAGTCATTTGATGTGAGTTGTTTTTTTAAATGAACTACAATGTTAGTTAAAAATTTTATTTGTTCTACAAATGACTTACATTTACATTAAAAATAATGAAACAGTATTACAACCCAAACAACTACATATTTTTAAAGCAGAAGTTCCCTGAGTGTACAAAACGCCGCAAACACTCATTCACTATTATGTTTATGGTCAATTGAGCGCAAACGCGGCACCCATCTTGCATACAGCTTTCTTAAACCCAACTGATCATTTAAAATCGAAACCACACTCTTCGATCGGCCAACACCATATCGTGGATTTTTTTCGACATTTTCGGGTGTATTGACCTCAATTGACGTACAGCTTCATTTGTACTTGTGCGACCACAACGAAAGTCAGTAAACCACTTTTTTACCATTGAAATCGATGGTGCAGAGTTCTCATAGTATTTATCAAGCTTTTCCTTTGTTTGATTGACGGTTTTTTGCAAAAAATGAGCACTCGAAATTCACTTTTTCCATTTTTAAAAAATCCACGACGTTGTATGTTTTAAACAGCTGTTAAACGCAAAGTAAATGACGCAACTTGCTCAAAATTTGACAGTAGTCTATTTACAGGTGGTACTTGATGGGAGCAGTGTTGCATTTCATATAACTACAAGGGAAGTTCGAAAAGTCACGGACTTATTGATCCGCCTTCTTATGCAGTGGTACTTACTTTGTGTAATATTTTTAAGGAAAGTATTTGTTAAAGATATTCTTAATAATTTGTCTATTTTTTTTTTTTAATTTCAGGGTTCTTCTGCTGGCATACAAACAAAATGAAGAATAAACTTTATTGCAGCATCGATCTCAACGTAACAACTATCGATCTTCGCCACAAATTCTGCAATGATGTTTGAGCAGTCTGGGGAGTGAGGGATTTACTTCGTAAAATTGATGACTTATTCGTAAGTGTAGTTAAAAGTGCAAAAGTTTAAAAAAATATTCAAATTATTATTTTGTTAGTATATTTAAGTAAATAATTTTAACTTATTAATAAAACAGTTAGAAAAATTAAATTATTTTATTTTCAACAATTAAGTACAAGTGGAACGGAACACTAAACTCAAAAAAATAAGTTAGTAGAAAAGTTAGTAAAACGTCTTGTAAATCAGGTATACTATTTTTTAGCAAAATTTTTTGCTAAAATCGTGTTTTCAGCTAAAATTTTTGTTATACTTATTCAGCACTTAACTGTTTTATACTAATGCTTTACTAATATACTAATGTTTTACTAATTAATTTTGCTAAAAAAAAATTGTGCTGATAAGCACATTAATAGTGTGGACGACAACCAGATTGAAAGATATACGCACAATGAAGCAGATGTCGCGGCATGTCAAGATGTAGTAGAGAATAGGAAAATGATACTAAAAAGTACAACTCTAATAAGACATATAAAAAAATCAACAAAATTGAGGATTAAAACAACTTAAATTTTGCGTTGTCACCGGCTTGTGAAAATAATTGTCTATTAATTAAATAAAATACAAAATAAAATATTTATTTATTTAAACTAAATGTTTAATATTAATAATAGTGTGGTCAAATTGCAAACAAACATATACAGAAATGTAGACAGAGTAAAGCGAAAGACAAAGACACACATCTTAGGTAGATTTTTATGGTTCCTTTTTTTTATTGCAAAAAAGGGTTGTTTTTTTTGTTTCGTTTGTTTTTGTTTATTTTTTCGGTTCGTTTCTATAATTATCTTCGGCAGTTGCGTCCAGTAAACGATAACATCATTTAGACAACCATTGATGTAAGTAATTGAAAGAAAATGTTTGTTATGTTGTATATATTTATTTCTATATATTTTCAGATATTAAATTAATTCATGTCGTCAATGTGGGAAAATGAAAATTTTTATATTTCGTTATTATAGTAAAATATTTTTAAAAGAATCACAAAAATATGTTTTATGATTTTCAGCAAATAAATTAACTAAATTACAATTTTTCTACAAATTTTTTGCGTTTTTTTTCAGTCTACTAAAATTCAGCAAAAAATTTATTAATTTTTAGCAAGGCTTTTTTATTTCTAATATACTAAGTGTTAGCAAAACTTTTGCTGAATCTACAAATTTTGTTGCTAAAAATCAGCTCGCTGATTTTCAGCAAAAGATTTTGCTGACATTAGCAACTTTTTTGCAAGCATACTCCTGACTAAAATTTTGCTGACTCAGCAAAATTTTTTGCTGACTTTACAAACTTTTTTTTTTGAGTGTATAAAAACACAAATTTGTATACTAAGTTGAATTATTTTTTAACTTAAATTGAGTTTTTTCTATCAAAAACTAAAAATGATAGCATATTAAAAGCAATTATAAAATATTTAAAATAAGTATAAAGATATTTTGTTGTAAATCAACAGCGTTTTCATTTGTTTTAAGTATTTTTCTACTTGATATTAATATTTTTTTTCGTGTACTTGCTTTGCGAAGAAAACTTTATTAATGTAGTAAAAAATTTCATGAAAATTTCTCTCTGTGTGTTATTTTGCATCGTATTATTATTTGTATTCCTTTTAAGCGGTTGGTCTTGCAAAAACTTCATTCATTTTTAGAGTTTTCAAAAATTATAGGTATGTTCAATAAAAAAAAACTTAAATTTTAAACACCAATTTTACTACATAAATATTAGTTTTTGCAATAGATTAAACCATACGTCCAACATTTTTGGCAATCAATAAATTTAAAAATGCAATACTATCCAAAATGGTACATGATCATTTATGTCGAATACAAAATACTAAAAATGTATATAATTCTCGTAAAACGCATATGAATATTTATTGTATCTATTACTACTAACTATTCTTTAGTTTTTTTTTTTTTTTTTTTATTTTGTAAATTGGTATAAGTTCAATGTTTAATATGCGTTATTTTTTTCCGAAAATGTCCGACATGAGGCAATTTATTAATGCTTTTTGTAAAATTTTATAAAGATTAGGTGTGTAATTGTTTAATCAATAAAATTACGGAAGAAAAATATTTAATAAGAAAAATGTTTAATAAGAAAAATAATTTTTGAGTCGAGTATATAATATTGTAAATCTCCTGGGTTAGTTTTAACTAAATGAGACGGTACTCAAAGCTCTAGAGATCTTCTTACATTATTACTCATAACTTCGGAATACTATGTTTCCAACAGCAATAAATGGTCGTTTTAATTAAATTATTATTTTAATAATCATATTTCATTATTTATGTTTGCTTTAGTCATGCTAGTTATAGTAAAAATCTCTCTTTTTTCGGTTATTATATTATTCTCTTGTCTAGTATCATAGTATTTATTATATAGCATTTATTATCATATTTCCCTCTCTTACTACAGTCATATTATAGTTGCGCGAACTATAATATGATCATTCCGAGCGTCTTCGCTCATTCTTGTTTATGATTTTGTGAAAAAAAATTGTGAGAAGCAGTCAGTCCGAACCCTCAAAATAATGTCCAGCCTATTATTCATATTACCATTCATTAGACCAACTCATCTTGTATGGAGAAAAATATTTGATTTTTGTCCACTTTTTAAAATGTAACTTGCTTTGTTGTATTTTGATACCCAAAATAGTTTGTGTCTAGCATTAAGATTTCGTGAACTGGGCCGTTTTTAAAAAATGTATATTTTTAGTTTTTCAAATAATTTTTTACTTTAACTAAAGACAAAGTGTACATATGAAAGGTTTTTTAAGGCCTGTCCAACGGCATATAAAACATGCCAAAGCATGACCAAAAATGCCCTTTTTTAGAGATATTCTGCAAAAAAAAGAATTTTTTAGTTTCTTTTTGTGGAGATTTTTGTGATACAAATGTCAAATTGACATATTTTAATCCTTAGTCTATTTAAGTAAAAACATGTTTGAGCTTTTTTCAAAAATCGCAATAGTTCGCGTTTTAGCAAACATTCAATAGGGTGGAAAAACTGTGTTATAATCAGTTGAATTAAAATTATTCTTTAGTCAAGTGCATATGTGTGGAAATAATTTAGATTGTTGCAAATTGAATGCATTTATCACGGTTGTCTAAAGTAAATTTAGAAAAAAATTTAACTAATACAATGTAAAAGCCGGCTGAGTTTCTATTTGAAGTAAGGATAAAAATTTAGCTTAAAGAATTAAAAATCAAAATTAAATTTTTTTTATGCAACAATTTAAGCTCGATATATATAAAAATGAAAATCAGCCTACATTTTTTTAATTCGAGAAAAAAGTTATGCCGAGAAAAAAAACGCATTTAATTTTTTTTTAAATCGAATAAGGATTCAAATATGTCTATTTGACATTCAAAAGACAAAACATACGTATGAAAAACATAAAAAATATCCTGAAAAAAAAAATTTCTAATATGTTTTATATACAGTTGGACGCATCTTAAAATAACCTTTCTCATGAAACTAATATTGTATACCTTATCTTTACTTAAATTAAAAAGTTCTTTGGAAAAAAATTCCTTTTTTGAAATACCAGTTCACGGCTTCTCAATGTTAGACGCGATATTTACAGCTCATCATAAAACAAACTAAAGTAAATTTTGAGGGGTAGACAAAAGAAACTTTTTTTCGTGAGTCGGTCTACTATTCATACAAGCGAAGGAGTTATTAAAATCAAAAAAACTATTAAGATTTAAACAAAAACAACATGAAAAAAATGCTTACAATACCCTACGGGAAATCAAGGGTCGATTCATCCGAAGTGACAAATCTGTGATACGTGAAAAGGAGACACGTCGCAAAACTGGTATAAACGAAGACTTCGGTGTATCAAAGAGTGGCAATTTCAGCAAAATATATAACCACGTGATTATTTAAATGGTGGCAAAACTTTGGCTAGTTTAGTCATGATATATCATGTAACTCGAAAAAAACTAACATAACACTTAAGCGGACCAAAGAAACTAGGGCTGTAGAAATTGTGAAGTAACTCTGGACTGGTGCAAAAAAATTAGGTGTGTATAAAAAAATGGCAATGTATAAAAAAATGGCAAACAACCAATCCATTGACTGTTACACATCGGACCTAATAATGAAATGATTCAAAAAGAACTGTAGAAATTATCACATATCGTAATTGCATGTGCAACAAAAGTCCATATCACAAAACTATTCTGAAAGACAACGTTCGGGGACATGTCCCAGGTTAGGTCTGTGACATGTTACATGATATCAATTTTCCCCTTCCATGACAGTGCCTTGTTAAATTGACAGGCCCGTTCCATATATGGTTCCACTTCGTCTTAATTTTCCATAGGTAGAGTCTGCAAAATTATATAATTATTGAGTCCGACCAAAGAGTTCGGCATTTGGACAATTCATGTTTCTGTTATTTAATAAAAAATATTTTTTTGGGACTTGCGCAATATTATAAAAACAGGTAGTGTGACATAATTTTTTAGGAAAGTTCAGTGATTGGATACTTATTTTGTCCTGTAACTTGTTCGCTTATCGCAGTTTAATGATATGTCACGAAATTATTAATTTTGTACAAGTCCGTACGATAAAGCATTGCGATTAATATTTAACTAGTGTTTTACTAAATAGTTTTCTTAAGTACTGTGATTTGTACGCTTAAACCAGTAACGTAATACTTCATTTCGAACTGGTCCTCCTATATATCAAATAATGCCTAAAATGAGACTAGTTGCATACTAGATACTTTCAACTCGTTCTGTTGCGGATTCACTTAAGCCAGTTCGGTGATATGTTATATTCGACAAGTTCTCCGATATATCTCAATTCGCTCAAAAGGTGGAAATTGTCACCTCCTATGACAAGCCCATGTTAAAAGTACCGGTCTGTTTCATATAACAGAACCAAAACTAAGACAGGTTCATGCACACAAAGTTGTAGTCACGTGACCATACCAGTGACTGGTCTATTTCCCGTTGGGTATATTTTGAAAAACTATGTTCAAAATCCATAAAAACTTTAAAATTATAGAGAATTTTTTATGAAATATTTAATCATATTAAAAAATTGTGTAAATTGTCATAAATAGTCATAAATACGGCATTAAATTTTAAGATTTATTTTTTACTTACGAGCAGATAATACAACAGCTTTGTAAATATGTTAATTAAAATATTTTTCAATAAATACGAGTAGTACAAGTAGTAGTGAACACTACCAGTTAATAGTCAACCAGCGCATAGTGTAAGATTTGGCCAATCTAGCTGGACGAAAGTCCATTTTTTGACTTTCAATTTTAATAAATATTTTAATCAATAATGAAAGAGGACTTGTTGCTGAGTAGGAAAATGCTAAAATTTCGACATATTTGCCAACAGTAACAAAATAACGGTACTTTGAACTTGAACATCTATGAGTAAATTTAAAATGGCAATAACACTTGTTTAAAATTGAGCATCTTTAAATGAGTATAACTTTTTTTTATATGTAAACTTATTTTTTTAAATTTTTTTTTTTTAGTTAGTAGCTAGTTTCTCCTCTTTATAAATCGTGTAAATACGCTTCTAAAACTTGGAACGTATTTTTAGTATTATTTAATTTAAGAAACAAGTTTTTTCGGTAATTTTCATAAAAAAAAAAAGTTCTCTAAGCTGCAAGTTTTAGGGAACACAACGGATCAGCACAAAATTGGTTTCAAACAAATAGCTAAAGTGTCTACTTGAAGCAACCAGTTAAATTGTCTGCCAAATTTGGCCAATCTTATAAATAATATACTATGAGTGACAACATCTCATACTATGAAATTTTTAAAATATCCCAGTGGTTTAAGGGTTAAGCATTTGTTGTCATTTATAAATCTAAGTATTTATTTTAAATATTTCAATGCATATTTAAGTTTTCAAACGAAATATTTTTAAAGGCAGTAGACACGCCCCTTTTTTGTACAAATTAATGGTTTTTAGTTCCTATTTAATCATCCAGTGCTTTTCAATATTAATCGTATCATACGCACATTTCTTCAATTATATGGGTGGTGGGCGTGGTATTTGTCCAATTTCGCCCATTTTTTTATCAAAGCTGCACCGTATTCCGATAACATTGTCCACCAAATTTTATAACTCTAGTTTTATTATTTTCTAAGATATAGAATTTTTTTCTCCCTAGAATCTTAAATCTTCCACTGTGCAGCGTTGCCAGTGGATTTTTAAAAAAATAACTACTCTTGAAAATAAAAATCCCTTTTGAGGCACTGTAATGTATATTAATCACAAAAGAAGAAATACATTTTGAAGGTTTTTACTTAGAAAAGTTAGCATTACTGGGTTTATCCCAAACCAAACACTTCCAAAAACACTCAAAAAACCTTACAACACATTAACATGATTGTTATTTGATTGTTTAGTGTCTGCAATTAATAATTTTAAAGAAATCATTGTTACAACAAATAATAAGTAAAACGTTCTTATACAATCACACATAGATTTATATAGCTTAATATGGATTTATGTGATGGCGCATATTATCATATATAATTTTATCTTGGATTTGGTTTTTCGAAAATTTTTGGTTGTACCATACATATTATTATCTAAATACATATCGATTGATATTACCGTAGGTGTGGCACATATGTGTTACTATCCGCGTAAAACGTTTATAATACGTTTTTAAAAATATATATATTATTGCATGCTATCATATGTGAATACATATGTTTATGTATACTTATATATAAAAAAAAAATGTCATCGAAGTTTTTTTTAATACGATACCACATATAATTACATCTTATTACATATCGACCAATATATAATAGAATATGACATATACAATTATTTACGAATACATATATAATTAGATAAAACACAAATAAAAATATATATATATTTTTTTCAATATAAAAAGAAGCAGTCCTCAGAAAATTCTTCCTATTTATCGATGTGTTGTTTTCTTTGGAAAGGGGATAGATTAGATATTAAAGGGGGAGAAAGGCATGTAGACATGGCAACCCTGTAATAGCACTAGATCTTGGAACAGTTGTTGCTCGCAACCTAATGGAGAGTTCGCGAACTTATTGAAGCTGTTTGGTTCATTATTTTTCTTTGCTATGGGAACACCGAAGGTGGACACTAAGGTGGGTCGGTCCACATACAAGAAAAAGAAGTCGAGCCTGTCACCCCCTATGATTAAAGATAAGTTAAAGACGATTCTAGAAATATATATATTTTTTTTTGTACCACTCACCTACATACCGCTCTTTTTGTTTTTGTGCACTGCGTCGGCATTTGAAGTCCGATCGTAACAAAATGCATATCGTTGTTCATGGATTGACAATAGCTACATTTCTCTCTGTTGTGATTTTTGATAACGTATGCGGAAAAAAATTGCAACAAATTTTGCAACGCTGGAAAAAAAAGTACTAAAACTATTAATTTTTTACCGTTATATTTGAATAACCACATGTTTTCTCGTGTTGCTTTGACAATTGTATCAATAAATTGACATTTAATTGTTTTAAAATGTCGACGAAAGAAGAACAACGTCGAGAAACAATTTGTAATTTTTTCAATAATGGAGTCATATTTTACGCTAGATGGCAATGAATGGCTGGGAAGGCACTTTTTCGAAGGAAAGAAACCTACTGATAACAAAAAAAAAAATTTGGAGCATACAAAGTTCCCTAGAAAAGTTTAACTAGTCCGAAAGGGAGGTCGGAACCAGTGTTGTTTGAATCTGGATTGGCCGTCAATTCTGAACGATATATTAGGCACTGTTTGCCAAAAGTGCAGGATTTCATAGAAAAGATGCATCGAGGCCTTAATGTGATCTTCTGGCCAGAGTTAGCATCTAGCCATTACGCTCGAAAAGCCGTAGAATCTATGGACACACTTTATATATCATATGTTCATAAAGAGGAAAACCCACCAAATGTCCCTCAAGTACGTCCAATCGAAGATTTGAGGGCTAATTTAAAGCGAAGAGTTTACGCTGGTGGCTTTACAAAAACTCTGATCGAAAAAATTAAAAAGAACTCCTTAAAATGCCAACATCGATATTTTCAACAGCTATGGAAAAAGTTCCCCAAAACTGCCGCAAAGCGGATCGGATGGGACCAAATTTTTTTTTACATTAAATTAATAGTATGTATTGTTTTTTTTTTAAGTGAAATAAAATTTACGTTAGTTTTAGAAAAAACTACAACATATTATATTTTGTTGCAATTTCATTCCGCATACGTTACTTATATATAAATGAAACTATTAAAAAACTTTATAAAGGGTCCGCCATCTAACGTTTTTTTTTTCAACTAGTGCTTATTTCGTGAATGGTAACACTTAGCTCATGTCTGATTTGACAGATAATTAGTTTTATGCTTCCGCTGAACGAATATGGTTGTGTATACGCTTGAACAACGCTGGAAAATATTGCGACATTACTTTGAAAATCATGGTAATGTTGCAGAATGTGTGCGAAAATTGCCATTTTTCTTCGAAAATGAGCAAGGAGTGGCCGTTCCAGTCAATGCCGATCGTTATCGGGCCATGTTGAACTAATTTTTGTTCACAAAAATTGAAGAGGAGGATATTGGCAACATTTGGTTTCAACAGGACGGAACAGGAAGCCATTGATGAAATACAGCTGCACACAATCGATAATGTGCTTAAAAATTTGACCGATCGTGTAGGCTACTGCATGGCCAGCCAAGGCAGCCATTTGAATGAAATTATTTTCCATTATTAACCGGAAGGATTGTACTTTCAAATAAAAAAAGAAATTTGAGAAAATATTCAGTAGTTTTTTTATAGCATTTTCAAAAAAAAAAGTTATTTGGCGGACCCTTTATTATTTTAAAATTGGTAAATAAAACTTATATTTTAGATAGAGTGATGGTGTTTTTGCAGGCGAGACTACAAAAACACACAATTTTATTTAAATTGTATATAAAATTATATATAGCCCAATACATAATTATATATAACAGAAAATGAAAAGCGTTTTCGGTCATTTGAGACATAATTATATATAATCCAAATTTGTAAACATTTTCTAAGTCAGTTTATGTATATTTGACAGACTCTCCTTATATGGAGAAAAAAGTGTGTTTTGTCCACCTCTCAAAATGTACCTTGGTTTCCTTTATGATTATTCAAAAAATATTTCGTGCCTAGCATTTAGATTCCGTGACGTGGACCGATTTCAAAAAGATATATTTTAGTTTTTCAACGAATTTTGAACTTTAACAAAATACAACATATACAATATTAGTATCATATGAAAGCTATTTTAAGACGCGTCCAATGGTACGCATATAAAACATGTACAGACATATCCTTTTTGAAGTGATACTCTGTAAAAAAAGAGGACTTTTAAATTTTTGGTACTGAGATTTTTGTGATTTAAATCTGGAATTGACATATTTAATCTTTAGGCGATTAACGTTACGATTTACGTTAGTACTTGTTACAGCTTTTTTCGTAGTTCGCATCAGTTTGCGTTTTAGCGAAAATTTAAAAACTTTATGCATGACACTGTTAGTGTATAAATATTTAATTTTTGTACATAAAACCTTAGATTTTGATATATTATTAGATAATGAAATGACATTCGAATTATCGTACAAGCGTCAGGTCGCCGCAGCAGGGATGTTTTTTATTTAGCCACTCGCATAACAACCCTCGTAAAAATAGATATTGCCTTGTTATGCACACACTATCAGCAATACTACACTCAGGGAACTTCTGCATTAAAAATATGTAGTTGTCTGGATTGTAATACATTTTCTTTATTTTTAATGTAAATGTCACTCATTTGTAGAACAAATTTAATTGTTTGCTAACCCTGTAGTTCATTTAAAAACCAAACCACATGAAATGACTGTTTTATGAGTTTACATTCATTTTTTTCGGTCGTTTTGTTATTTAGAAAAATAAAAAAAATAAATGGTTGTTTATTTTTTACTAACATTATGTGTTTCATTTTCACTACAATTGTTAGTCATTTTTTGAACAGTAAAAACAAATGACAAATGTTAGTTGAATTTAATAAAATGTTAGTCGACCTTTCTTTAAGTGAAATTTCATTTATTGCGGACTACAATTGCAGTCGTGTTTACCTACATAATATCCTTGGTGTACAATAAAAACTATAATTTGCGTTTTTGTTTTAACAAATAAAGGCTTTTGGCAACAATTAAAGCAAATAGATTTTTAATAAATAATGGACATGATATTGCTTTAATTAAATTGTTGTTTATTTTCAAATATCGACATTATGGCTCAGTTGATTTTAGAATTTAATGCGTACGTGATTGTGTGGCACAGACAGTTAATACACTATATGTTGCACGTTTTCCACAGTGGCTAAAGTTTATAATTTATGATTTCCCAGCAAGAAACTGACAACAAAATAATAAAAAATAATTGACCAAGAATGGGTTGAGACCACTATGCCAACGTTGGGAAAAGTCTTTCCTAGTGCTATCCAGTCAGAAATTACCAACGGCTTAAAACTCTAACCACTGTTAAAGCATTTATTTTATGAAAATGATGATGCTTTGCTTAAAAAAAATGTAGTAGGAACTTTTTTAATACTTTTTAATATTTTGTTTATTTAAAAATTATTTTTTTTTGTTTCTGGAAAAGCTCTTTTTTGTTTGTTTGCCCAGTGTTGATTCCGTCAAACCTTATGCCAGTGCTGACATATTTGAGCAGCCAACTGTTACCCAGTAGTCATCATTTATTTATGTTTTAAGCTATTAAATATTATATATCTCTTACAGTTTTATTAGTTTTTTCCTTTTGTATACATCGAGAATCAAACTTGTTAGCTAGGTTGATACTATTGCAATATTTCGATCTGGTTAAAGATCTCATCAGAACCCAAAGTTTTAGAAAAGCTAGAACTTTCAGAATAGGCAGAGTCTTAACAAAAAAACCTCTTTATCATCAATTTTGGTTCATAATTGTATTCTTAGTAATCAAACAAGCATCATGACGTTACTACACTTTGAGGGCCAAAAATGTGGTATGTATATAAAAGATTTTTAGTTTTCACTCTGACTCAAGTAATATTTTTTACAGTTTTATTAGTTTTTGTTTGTATATACATCAGGATTGTTTTTATGTTATTTTTTTAATTTCTAGCGCACTTCCAACCTCCACATATTTACAAAAATATAGCAAATCACACATATTAGCTAGGTTGATACTAGTTTTTCGATCTGGCTAAAGATCAGATCAGAACCCGAAGTTTTAGAAAAGCTAGAGCCTCCAAAATAGGCAGAGCTTTAACAAAAAACCTATTAATTATTAATTTGTTCTCGTTAGCAAATTTTTATACCACCTAATTCATGGTTTTATCAACATTTTGCCAAAGTTGGAAGTTTTGTTTCCCTAGTGCTTGTTAGACACTTTTTGAACAGACGGACCTTTTGTCTGATGGTGTTATCAGGATTGGGAAAGCACTTGTTGCTAGCACTTGTAGCACTAGCTTAAATATCTTGCCAGCGGTGTTCCATTTGTCCATTTTGACTGGGTTATTTTATTTAGACATAAAAACTTTTTTCTTGTGTGTGTACAAAATAATATGAAAAACTGGCTGAAAATTCAATTTAAAAGTATATTCTCATATTAAATTGTAAAATAACAATGAGTTATTAAATACCTTAGGGGGATTTTGTTTCTGAATTTGATAGATAATTTAGAATTTAATTATAATTTGCAATAATTAATATGGAACATAGTAGATGTGATTTATAATACTATAAACAACATTGTTTATTCTACACAGAAAAAAATTATCAATATAAAATATATAATTAAAGATTTGATTTGAATTAAATTTGTTTCTAAACAAATATTTAATAGAATTAATTAATATTTTAATTGACATTTAAATATATAAATATATATTTTATTTTAGCCGTAATTCTCAAATATTTTTTTCATACACTGTATGCTTGAATAGAAAGTTTACATAAAAAAAGCATTTGAATACAAACACAGTAAGCACACACACAAACATACGAACAGACGTAGCATTATAAAAAATACACATACAAAAGTATCGTTCGCACAATTTTTTATAACTTTTTTTTCCTTTTTAACTTTCAATAAAAGTTTTAATTGATAGTATCATTGCCGTGATAGGTGCAAAATCAATTAAAATATTAATTGATTCAATTAATTTTGTAACTGAAACCCGGTTTCAGTTTTTTCAGTGTATGAATAAATAATTGTATATCATATTTAAAATAAATTCCTATTATAATATTTTTTTCCCACACATTTTTAAAACAGCAAATCTAAAAAGATATTTTGTTTTAATTAAAGTTAAGTATATTCCATTAAAATACCTTCCTTCAAATTATGATATCGTTAACAGTATATTGCGCATTTATATAAAATTAAACCTAATTTTTATAATTCCTGTTTGTTAGTTAAAAACCAAGAGGTTATATAATATACCATTAAATAATAAAATCTATAGATATTTCCACTTCATTTCAAACTTATTTTACTCGAAGGCCATAATAGGAAAACAAAATAAATGCATAACTTTAAAATGATATGTTCATACTAAATAACAACCGTATCAAAAAAAAATGTTTTGAAATCTTGTTGTGAACGTCAAATAAAACCTTTTGGCAACCATTAAAAAATTGATAAAAGTGCCATAATATCGATATGAATTTTCTCACTTCAGTAAGTCTTTTGGGATTAAAAAATTTCACTCACTTGTGCATATATGCAATTCTGTTTTATTTTTTTTTTGCGCATGTATGGGATTATCATGTCGGCATTTATCTCAAGTTATTATTTACAAATAGTCATGTGTACTATGCACAGGGGGGTATATTGCAAAATGTTTCAAAATAGTTTGGCCATTTCTTATTTAGTGCTCCGATTGCAATGAAATTTGGAACAGGCATAAGTAACTTAATAAGCTTTTGTTTTGACGTTGAACATCACACAGTCACGGGGGCAGCAATATGACCCCTCAAACTAGGGCACTTTTTGCATAAAAAAAGTCGAGTACTCGCCATTTTTTGTTTCGTATTTGATTTTGAAAAAAATAACATACTTGCTATCTGCTAATAGAGGCATACTCTTACAGTTAACTAGATACACTATCAGACCACTGCAAATGTAGTTAAAAACAAATAAAATTTCACTTAAAGAAATTACGACTCATATTTCAGTAAATTCAACTAACATTGTTATTTGTTTCTTAATGTTCAAAAAATTACTAACAATTATATTAAAAATTAACTATATATTAGTAAAAAAAATAAACATTTATTTTTTTATTTTTTTAAATAACAAAAAACAACTGTAAGAAGTTAATGTAAAATCATAAAACAGTAATTTGATGTGGTTTGTTTTTTAAATGAAAAATAAAATAAAATAGGATAACGATGTCCTGGAAAGCACATATTTTTTTGTGAATAGTTGTCATCGAACTTAGTACAAAAAAGAAGATTTTTCATGTAATGGTCAAATTTGACATATTTCCATATTTTCAAGGCGTTTGAGGCACCCTTAAGCGATCACCATAATTTTTTGCATATTGTATTTTGATACTAAACCGAATACTTCTAGGGGGAGAGACGGTATAAAATCGAAAGTTGACATTTTTGGGGCACCTTAATATATATTAAAGGTTGAAAGCTCGTTATAAATTAAAAATAACATACAAATAATCTCAATGTGTATAAAAACAGAAAACTAATAAAACTGTAAAAGATATTACTTGAGCCAGACTAAGAACTAAAAATTATTTATATAAATTGAATATTTTTGATCTTCAAAGTTTAGTAACGTAATGATGCTTGTTAAGAAAAGACCCTAACCCTTACTAAGAAGACAATAGTGGAGCAAAATCGATGATTAATAGGTTTTTTGTTAAAGTAAAACTGTATATAATAATTTTAATTAAAAAACTAGTTAACTTCAACCTTTACGTTTTTTATAATCGTAATGATAAAAGCCTTGATATCACTGTTCTAACTGAAGTTATAAGTTGTTACCATTAAAATTAACTTTTCAATTCGGTTGGCACTTTATTCCTCCGTGTATTGGTTTGATGCCATTCGTATATCATTTTAAGATCTGATCAAATTACTCAAAGAATTGTTGTCTTTTATTCTACCTAAACAAATAAAGTATGCATACTAATATGAATGGTCTTTTCATTTAAAAGCGAGTTATATTAAAAAAAAAACCTTTGATTTGTATATACTTATACCATCTGCAGCTTCTAAAGTTGACGCATTTCTAAGGCAAATACCAATATTTCCGAAATTTACATGCCTTTAATTAGGTAACGGAAGCGGTTGTAGCTACTTCAAGGTATACCTAAATTAATGGCTAATTCCCTTGCAATCCCCTCCTTAAATATAGACTTGGCAGCAAAAAATTTAAAAAATCTAGTTTTTGTAAATTTTTATTTAATTTTTGGAATTGTAGGATTGCTTTCAGGTAATATTAAATTTTGAAAAAAATTTCACACTTGTGACTTTAAAGTCTATCGAAGTCCATAAATCATTGTATAATGTCTATTAATAAATGTTTTATTAAATAGGGAAAATTTACATTTTAACAAGAACCGAAATTTGTAACTTTCTATTAAGTTTTTGTTCTGCCATAAATGCTTATTGGGATACTTCTTAAAAATATCGTAATGGCCAGATTATTTCTCTTCCAAATTTAGTTGCAATCAGACCATTAAATAAAAATTTACCGAATTATTTCCAACATTTTGTAATATCTCCCACTGTGCCATGTGTTAAAGTTATTTGATCAAATTTTCATCCTGAAAAATTAGGGGCATTCATGGAAATGTTTGTAACATCAATTTTATATGTTAACGAATTAAAACAATTTCAAAACCAGCTGCGATATTTGACCACTGAATGACAATTCTTTCAACAATAGAGAAAGCTAAATATGTAGTTTATGCAACAGAAGGGAAGAAGAAACTTTGCAGCATTTCATGGCAAGATGCCCAATACTTTCAGAATTCAGATTCAGACATTTAGGCAAATTATATTTAGAGGAAAATAAATTGAGAAATATTTTAAACTGTGAAATGCCAAACGGATGGAATAGGCTTTATAATTTTGTTAATTATGCTATTAATTATAGAAAACTAATAATTGATGAATTCATATAATTTAATTTTGATTTTTTTAATTTTACTTCATACATCATATGCTAGAATACATGCATATATACAACAGACAACTTTAAGTCATTGTTGTTAATTCACTTATTCTTTATTTATTATATATTTGAATTATTTTATATTAAATAAAGATGAAAACACAAAAAAATAAGATATTTTCTAAATAATTTTTATTAAATTTATGAGTTATAAATAGAAATGAATTACATATGTCCTGTTACAAATGAAAAACTATTTTTTTAATGTTATGTCTGGCGCTGATTAAAATATTTAAAATAGTTGCAAGGAAATATTTTTTTAATATTTAAACACAGAAAAAACTAAAAACGAGTTTCAATTAAAAAATTTATTGAATCAATTAATATTTTAATTGATTTTGCAACGCCAATGATAATATCAATTAAAACATTTATTGAAAATTAAAAAGGAAAAAAAGTTATAAATAACTTCTACACAAAAAAACAATATGATACTCACAAAAAAGTGTGTGAACAATACGTTGGTATGTGTGTTTTTCTTAATGCTGCGTCTGTTTGTGTGTGTGTTTGTTTATACAGAACATTTTCTATTTAAGCATACAGTGCACAGTGGGATAACTCACAAAATTTGTGGAAATAATTCGGCCATTTGTTAACTTGTGGTCCGATTGCAATGAAATTTGGAACATGCATAAAAGACATAAAATGGAGTTTAAGTTTTGATTTTAAACCTTCCACACCCTTTGGGGGCGGTAAAATGGCTGCCCAAAGTTGGGTACTTTTTTCATAAAAAATTTTGAGTGTTTGCCATTTTTTTGTTTCTCATCCGATTTTCAAAAAATTAACATATTAGTAATCTTCTTGTAAAGATGAACAAAAAACATGCTTTAATGTGTGGGTTACCTCCAATAGTTTCCGAGATATTCCGATTTGAAAATGTGAAATTCCAAATTTTGTCCGACTCAGGTCCAAAGTTTTCCAAATATCGGGAGAAAATTGGGACCAATTTTCGTTTTAAAATAACGGTTATTTAGCCAATAAAATTCTTGATTGAATAAAAAAAAATTAGTTCAATATCTTGTTTCAGTCAAAAATTACATTATTTTAAAGTAGAAATTAAAAAAAAAAGTAAATTTTGGCGATATTTTCCCCAAAAAGCACCAAACTTTTTATCGCTCCAGACAAATATTTTTCTTCTGAACATATAAAGTATGTATACTTTTCTGGAAGGTCTTTTTATATAAATGCGAGTTGTGGTAAAAAAAATTTTGATTTGGAAATACTTTTCCCCCCATCCGCTTCCAAAGTTGCCATATTTTTGAGGTAAATATCAACTTTAACTCACAGTTAAAATTTGTGCACGCCTCCAATTGGTTTGTGGAAACCGGTTTTAGATACCCCAACAGATACATAATGTTGTGCGTAAGTCATTTCCAATCCCCGCTTTAAATGACGACATGGCAGCAAAAAACGAAAAAAAATCCCATTTTTGGAATTTTTTTTTATTTGTAGGAATTGTGGGATTGTTTTCAGAAAACCATAATTTCTGAAATTTGTTTCGATTTGTTGACCTTAAAGTCTAGTTAAATCCAAAAAATCATTCGATTATGTCTATTAATAAATATTTTATTGAATAGTGAAAATTTTCATTTAAACAAAAACTGAAATTTTTACCTTTATATTTGGATTACCTAAGTTTTTGTTTTACCAAGATGGCTAACTTCAACCTTTTTTAAAAAAAAATCGCAATCTACAGGTAATTTTCTTTTCAACGATACCAAACACTGGTATGTTATGTTCATAACTGCTAAACAGAAAATCTTCAAAAGTTAGCCCTTATTCATATACTTCTTCTAATGTGTCCTCGTATTCACATCTTACATAATTGGGTCAGGTAAAAAGGGTTTTATGATGTTCTTCATTAATGAAAAAAAAGACAAGCAAATAAGGTTGTTTCTTTATTTAATACAAAATAATCGGACACATCATTATTTATATCTAACAGATAAAGCAAATCTTTTAATTCTTCATTATTTACAGATGACAATGTGTTATAAGAAATCCATCGTTTTCTCATTGACGACAGGACGGGATCGGAAGACAGTAATAGGTTATTGGAAATATCTTCGTTCTGTGATTGCCTTGAACATTTTCTGGAACTGAACAATTGGGCATGTTTGAAATCTCGATTCCTTGCTTCCTGAGCTTCTTCTGTTAGTTCACCTAGAGGAAGAATGTTTGATTCAATGATGATTTTTCCATGGCACAATACCTTATGAACTGTGGGTGTCATTTCTTTCCAGCGATATAATGATAATAGAAGTTTTGTTATTTCGTCGGTATATACTCCAAATTTTGAGGAATTTAGTTTATGTTTTCTATTAATTGCCATTAACATGATGTTGATCTTTCGAAGCAACTCCTTGTCAATTCCTGTTATTATTGAAGTAATTTCAAAATCTCTAAAAAACCTTCTTGCTGTATTGCCATCGTTTGTACTTCCACAACTAGCAAGTGGTTTATCTATGTTTAAGCCTGTCTGCCTTTTAAAGTCTTCTTGTATCCTCCTTTTTTCATCTGCCCTCATTTTTGACATTTCTTCGTTGTTTCTTACTGATTTTGTTTCATTTCCTGCTATGCTTTTACTTTAAATCATATGCTATGTGTAAGAAGTGTTCCATGAACCGAATGCGGGCATATGCCAAAACCCAATACTTTTTTATTAATAGTCCTTTCTTTGGAAACATTTGAAAACTGTAATTTCTTTAACATTTCCTTAAACGTGTCAGAAACTTCTGTATTTGAATGCGTAGAAAGAGTAATCGATGTTCTTTTTTTTTAGATTTTGCACACAAATCATTATAAGGCTTACAGGGTGCACCAACAGCAGAAAAATTTATCTCCAGGCTATCATTCATCCACTTATAATATTTTGTTTTAAATTTCAGAATAGAGCCGGAAACGGACTGCATTTTTTTTATCAAATAATTTAAATAAATTGTCAATTTTAGATATTTCTGCAGTGTCCAATTTAGTGTGATGTGAAGATTCATTGATGCAACTACAACGTTAACCTTTTCAAATCTCTGTAGTTTTGAGTTGTCCCACAAAGTTAAAAACAATGCTTCATGATTTACTGTTATTACCATGATTGAGGAGTTTTTTATGAACTTAAAACTAAACCTATTCATATTTATATTTATATACAAATATTAGGTACAAATATTAGCTATCATAACCCAGGTAACTGGGTCTTCAAATACTAAGGCCCATAAAATATAAAAAGAGAGGGTATATTTAAAATAGCAATCATAAAACACGTATCTTTGGGTGGGCCCACAAAACCTTTAATATCATTAATGAAGAACATCATAAAACCCTGTTTACCTGTCCCAATTATGTAAGATGTGAATACGAGGACACATTAGAAGAAATATATGAATAAGGGCTAACATTTGAAGATTTTCTGTTTAGAAGTTATGAACATAACATACCAGTGTTTGGTATCGTTGAAAAGAAAATTACCTGTAGATTGCAATTTTTTTTAAAAAAGGTTGAATTTAGCCATCTTGGTAAAACAAAAACTTGGGTAATCCAAATATGAAGGTAAAAATTTCAGTTTTTGCTTAAATGAAAATTTTCACTATTCAATAAAATATTTATTAATAGACATAATCGAATGATTTTTGGATTTAACTAGACTTTAAGGTCAACAACTCGGAACAAATGTCAGAATTTATGATTTTCTGAAAACAATCCCACAATTCCTAAAAATAAAAAAAAAATTTCCAAAAATGGGATTTTTTTCGTTTTTTGCTGCCATGTCGTCATTTAAAGCGGGGATTGGAAATGACTTACGCACAACATTATGTATCTGCTGGAGTATCTAAAACCGGTTTCCACTACCCAATTGGAGGCGTACACAAATTTTAACTGTGAGTTAAAGTTGATATTTACCTCAAAAATATGGCAACTTTGGAAGCGGATGGGGGGAAAAGTATTTCCAAATCAAAATTTTGTTTGCCACAACTCGAATTTATATAAAAAGACCTTCCAGAAAAGTATACATACTTTATATGTTCAGAAGAAAAATATTTGTCTGGAGCGATAAAAAGTTTGGTGCTTTTTGGGGAAAATATCGCCAAAATTTACTTTTTTTTTAATTTCTACTTTAAAATAATGTAATTTTTGACTGAAACAAGATATTGAACTAATTTTTTTTTATTCAATCAAGAATTTTATTGGCTAAATAACCGTTATTTTAAAACAAAAATTGGTCCCAATTTTCTCCAGATATTTGGAAAACTTTGGACCTGAGTCGGACAAAATTTGGAATTTCACATTTTCAAATCGGAATATCTCGGAAACTATTGGAGGTAACCCACACATTAAAGCATGTTTTTTTGTTCATCTTTACAAGAAGATTACTAATATGTTAATTTTTTGAAAATCGGATGAGAAACAAAAAAAATGGCAAACACTCAAAATTTTTTATGAAAAAAGTACCCAACTTTGGGCAGCCATTTTACCGCCCCCAAAGGGTGTGGAAGGTTCAAAATCAAAACTTAAACTCCATTTTATGTCTTTTATGCATGTTCCAAATTTCATTGCAATCGGACCACAAGTTAACAAATGGCCGAATTATTTCCACAAATTTTGTGATTTATCCCACTGTGCAGTGTATGAAAAAACAATTTGAGAATTACGTCTAAAATAAAAAATGTATCTATTTATTTAAAAGTCAATTAAAATGTTAATTGATTCAATTAAATATTTGTTTAGAAACAAATTTAATTCAAATCAAATCTTTAATTAGATATTTAAGGTTGATATTTTTTTCTATGTAGGGTTAGAATTTTTTATTTTTGTAAATATAAAATTAAAAATATAATGAAACACAATATTACTCTTTCGCTATCCTCAAAGAAGTTTCCGCATAAACATTTTTGAAGTTCGTGAAAATTTTTTAGTTTAATTAAACTAAAAATTAATATTTTGCCAAAATGGTAATTAGTCTCTAACTTAAATTTGATGATTTTCACGTATTTTGATAAAAAAAAAAAATTATAGCGCTTTTTCGTAATATGGGCATTAAATTTTGCAAAACTCCGAGCACATTTTGCAGTAATTTTGGTCCACAAATGAAACTCTGATGTGCAAAAAAAAAAGGTAAACGTGAAAAAAACGCATATTTTGAAATTGGACTTTATGCCGGAGATTTTTGTGTAAAACTGACCCAAGTTAACAATTTTTATTATTATTACAATATTGTCACGTGGTGACAGATAAAAATGTTGCAAAAAAAAATAAGTCCCCACCGTATATTCTCGTAAATATTTGTGTAATGTGTTATTAAAAAAATTTTATTTCAAAATGTTAAGCTTTCGTGAACACTACTACTATGCCTATATTTCTAAGTGTGAATGATGGTGAATCGTTTTCTTTTTTTTTAGATTAACACTCTAGGATTAGTTTTTATACTTTTGCAAACAAATAAAAAAGCTTTTAATAATATTTATGTATTTCATTTGTGTATGCATAGATAAATAGATATTTTTTTAATCTTTAGATATGCATGCAAATTTATTTATTATACACAGAAAATAAAATAGAAAACTTAAGTTGTAATAAAAAGTGTTCTACTCTTAACCGGAAGCGCTTCTGGAAGGCATAATTTAATTAAGAAGCGCCTCCAAAGCAAATCCAGAAGACATGATTTTTGTTCGCTATGTCCCACTTAGTATGGCTCTTTTAAGCATGTAAAAAGCGTTTTCTTTCATGTGCTCTTAGAAGCAATAAAATCATGCCTTCTTAGGCAATAAGAAGCGCTTTTTTTTGTATGTTGACAAAAAAGCGATTCTTATCATCACTGCTTCAAAGAAGGCATTTTGGGAAGCACAATAGAATGCCTTTTATTGTATGCAAGGCGGTGAAGCGCTATTTAGGAAGCATACAAATGTAGTTATGTACTGTTTACAAAATCCAGGATAATTTTGTGCTGGGACAGCTTCAAACAATTTTTACGAAATTACAGTACATTTCTGTTGTTTTTCTTTTTAAATAAAATTCCAAAGAGTACATAAACAGTTTTTCTCGATTACTTCATAAAGTATATATTCTTTTACCAGAAAATGTTGTGAAATAACGGTAGTTTTAAAGCTACAAATTCAAAAAATCATAAGTTTGTTGTTTTTAAACAGATTTTTTTTAATTCAGTTTGAAAATGTCTTAGTTTCGGGCGTTTAAGTGTAACGAAACGTTATTTTTTTAACAAATTAAATTTTTTTTCACGCACTCGATTAATTGTGAGGAAGTAAACATTTTTTTTTTTTATTTCTTTTAAAAGGCATTTGAAGTATCTTTCCAAAACTCTAAAGTACATTTAAATCGATTAAAATCAGAATGAGTTATGTTTTATTCCGGCTTTTTTTATTTCTTTCTTTGAAATTTTAATATTATGCATGGTTTTTTATTGTAAAATCTGTAACAACTCTGAAATTTTGACATATTGCAAAATTAGGATTGGGATTATTCAAAAGGCCATAACTTTTTATATACATCGAGATTATTTTAATGTTTTCTTAAATTTATAACGAGCTTTCAACCTCCGTATATTTACAAAAATAAAGCAAATCAAACATATTAGCTAGATTGATACTAGTATTTCGACCTGACTAAAGATCTCATCAGAACCCGAAGCTTTAGAAAAGCTAGAGCCTCCATAATAGACAGAGCTTTAACAAAAAACCTATTAATCATAAATTTTGCTCCATTCTTGTCTATTTGTTGTTTGATAGTAGAGACTAACAAAACACATATTTACACCAAAGGCAATTAGCTTTGATAACAGTGCGCCGTGCCACACACGATCGAACGCTTTGGAAATTACTAGAGCAACTACCTTGTTCTCACCAAACATGTGAATGGACCGACTCCAACATTCTGAAAGGAACGCCAACAGATCTCCCGTAGAACGAGTTCTACGAAAGCCATACTGTCGATCACTAATAAGTGAGTTGGCCTCCAGATAATTTACAAGATGGTAGTTGAAAATGCCCTAAATCACCTTCGAGAGCGCAGAACATATTGCAATTGGGCGGTAATTTTCAGGATTATTAGCCGCACCCTTTTTAGGGATTGGTTGGCAACCTTCCAGCACGAAGGAAAGGCACCTGCACGGTATGAGGAGCTGAACAGGTTAGCCAATTTTAGACAATCGAATGTTTCGGTTGTATCTAACAAATTTTTTGGTTGTTATCACCGAATTCCTGGGGAAGCAATCTAATATTTAATTGATTAAATTAATTTTTAATTGACAGTTTTAAAAATTTTGAAAAATTTGAAATTTTGAAAATATTTGAAAAAGTAGGTTTTCTGTGTAAAAAAGATGTAAAAATTGATTTCTTAGTTATAGTTTTTAAATAACAAAAATCATCTAATTTAAGTAAAAGGTGAGTAGACCGGTTTTCAAATGAAGTTTAATTTCTTTTAAATAGTATTTTATGTTATTTTGACTTATAGACGTATTTAAGTGTATGTAGTAACTGCACAGAGAGAATTAACTGTATGATGTCAATGAATTTTGCATCAGATCAATGAAGTCTCATTGAAATTTGTTTATTTATTATTTCATTTTATTTATTATTAGAAAATTATTAGAAATTTTATATATCTAATGAAAAATTTCATTGAAAATTGTTTCATTGTAACTAAAAAGCTTTTTCATAAAGTTTAAGAAATTTTTAATTCGCTTTGTGAAGAAACCTTCATTGTAAAATTTCATTCAAACTCGGCCAAGAAAATTCTCTCTGTGTACATATAGTTTTAACTTAATCGATTTCAAATATCAATGGCAATTGTATAAATTAACCTAGCATTTGATACAAATTGCTTATGAATTCATCCATCGTCGAACTGCCCAACTAACAATAGCGTGTAGAAGGTGTCAATAATATCACCCAGTGCTATAAACATACACAGAAAAAATTTTGTTCATAAATAGAACGAATTGCTTTCAACAAGTTCATGCTACGTATGAACTTTTTTATTTTTTTTTTTTTTAATTTTAAAAACTTAGAAAGCCAGAAGAAAATTGTTTTAATTTTCATTTATTTTTTTTTTCTGTGAAATAAAAACGTTTCAAATTTTTCATTTATAATAAAAAATCGTTATTTATTCTTAATTCTTGTTGTGAAAGAAAATAAGAAGCTGTTAACAATTAGGTAATTTAAGAAGATAAAAAAATGAAGTGTTTTATGTGCAAAGAAATTAGCACAACAGCGAATAATTTAATAGTACACCTAAAAAGTGTGCATAAATTGAAAACCAATGGTGAATTTTATTGTACACATGGAAAATGGAAATTTTGTGGAAGCGCTAGCCTTATTGCTGATATAATCCATGATTTTTTTCACGATGTCCTACTTAGAACCTCTCTTTAGTGATTCTAAATCAAAAAAAAAAAATATATTAATTCGTCATTACGATATCTCATCCTCGAGGCAGCATTTCAGTAAAGCATTTCAAAAAACTCATCTAATTATGATCCGAAATCATGAGTATTTTCTCCCGGGATATAGTGGTATTGATCTATTTAACAAATTTGTAATTTATGTACATTATTTAATTTATTTATTCTGAATTTTTTGTATTTAAAAACAATAATAATAAAAATGCAGTTATTATGCATATAAAATCTAAAAAAAAAAACCTTATACTTCAATGGGAAAATAGATAAAAAATATTTTTTATTATGAATATTACATAATATAGATAAATTTGGTACATACATATTATAAACTTGCCTGGGTAACAATCTTAAGTGCAATCTACTGTTCTGATCTCCTGTGCTGGGGTAAACGTTGTATATGTCTTCACAGGTGGTCAAGAATACTGAAGGAATGCACAACTAAAGGTTACTCACCTTGTCATGATAATGAGGCGGTAGTGGGTATACACACTGTCTGACCCATTATCAGTACATATAATACTAGGTAACAGCCCGCGGGTTCGCCCCTTGTATGGTGGGGGCTTTACCAGTGGTTGGTACTATACACATGCACTTTAAGGTCAAGGTGTTGGTAGCGGTGCCGAGGGCCTGTGTGACTAGTTAGTGCGTAAAGAAACTAGTTGCTAACAGCTCCCCTCAGCGCCAGGGCAATGCGCTGTTGTACTTTAGTTGCCTAGTTCACGTACGCCGTCACTGCGTGGTACGGTCCGTCTTTACGTGCTTACTCGTGGGAACAAAATTGAAAGTTCGAATTTTATAAAAAAAAAGGATGCGACAGACGATGTGACTGACCAGGATATGGGTCTTTCGGACGTCTCGGTTGAGGAGTCGGGCAGTGCTTGTGGAGAGCTAACGCTCTCGGTTGTTCATGACAGCATTATTGGACATGAACAGCAAGTACTGTCCGACCTACATGTGTATGGTCTTCTAGGACTGTCGAGTGACTCCGCTGGTGAAACTGGAGCCACTCAAGGGTTGGAGAGGTTGACTCTGCTCTCTGACGAGGGGCAGGATATCGTAGGGATATCTGCTCACAGTCAGACCGTGGGCGCGGCCTCTTCAGTCAGTGAGGCTGGGGGACACCGGGGGGATCACTCGGTAGAAGATTATCCACAGCTTGTTCGGCAGGGCGCCGTGGAGGAGTTGCCAAGCGCCCCTTCACGAGATTTTAACAATACCAGCCGAACGAAGGAGGAGAAGGCGCGGAACGGAACGAGGAAATCACTCGCATATCTGGACAAGATGGCGAAGTGTGATCCTTTGTCGTTTACCGCGAGGGATAGGCACCTTCTGAGACGGCACCGGCAAAGCGTTGCTAAATTCGAGAGAATTTGCGGCCCTGTCAGTACCGTTCTGGGTTGGTCCTCTCCCTGGAAAAAGCAGGAGGATGTAACTGTCAACCCTTGCACTGCTCAAAAGAGTAAAGGGTTGGAGGTTGCATCAACCTGCCGTAAGGAGAATGGTGCTGTCCCTATGACCAATGCGCTCACGTCTACGGAACGAGTTGCGGAGGGAAAAGGGACGACACCGAAGGTTGGAGGTAAGGTTGCTAAGGCAATGGGCACGGGGAGGAAGACTGGAAACTCTCTGACCGTTTCCTCTAGTGGCTTCCGTAAGGAGGCCAGTACAGGAAAGGGAACGGGCAGTGACAGACCTTCCAAACCGGCGTTGCCAAGGTCACTGATCTCAATGAAGAGGGATTGCTCATCCTCGGCTGAAGCTCTTAAGGGATCTAATAAAGAGATCATTAAGAGGGTCAGATCTGGAGATGACCAGCCTTCTTCATCGAGCAAGAGGGTGAAGAAATCGGTGAGCCTAGAAAAGCATCTTCAGGTGGCTGTCGTCGATCTAAATGATCCAGACGGGAGGATCAGTACTGATCTATGGCAGCTAGTTGAGGGTAGGCTGATCGATGAACTGGCCGTATTCAAGGGCAAGGAGGAGGATGTATCCTTCAATGGTGCAGACTGGGCTAAGGGAGTGAAAATTGTCAATTGTGGTAACAAGAATTCCTTGGAATTCTTAAGAACCACAATCGGCAAGTGCAGCGACATTAACCCAGAAGCAAGGCTTGAAGTGATACAGGCCTCCGAGCTGCCACTCAGGTCCATAGTGACAGTGTGGATTCCACCACCCGTACGCACGGTGGAAACCATACTGGCGGTATTGGGCAACCAGAACGGCAGGCTCCTTACCGACCAATGGAGGCTTGTGGCCTCAATGGCTTGCAAGGAGAATGCTGGTAAGGACTTTCGGTTCGCCGTGGACCGTAAGTCGAAGGAATTCTTGGATGAGGTGGGGGGGGGTTGTTAAGTTCGGTCTTGGAAATGTCAGGTTTAGATACCATAAACATGACAGGTCCAAAGAGGTTGCTAGTGGTGCAAATAAACCTGCACCACTGTGAAGCAGCGTCAGCCTAACTAGCAATCTTCCTCATCAAAAATCAGGCGGACGTGGCCCTTATCCAGGAACCTTGGATTAATAAAAATAAGGTTTGTGGACTAAGGGTCACGGGATACACATTATTTGTTCCGTCTACAGAGGACAAGGTAAGAACGTGAATATTAGCGAAGAATGAATTGAATCTAATCATGTCTCATTCTTTCAGATGCGGTGACTTGACCGTCGTAAATGGAGAAGCCAAAGGTAAGAGAACTCTTACACTTGCTTCGGTGTACATGCCGTACGAAGCAGTAGACCCGCCTGGAACAGAGGTGAGAGAACTGACGGCACGTGCAAGAAGGATGGGTGCTATCCTCATTTTGGGATGCGATGCCAATGCACATCACAACCAATGGGGGAGCGCAGATATCAATAAAAGGGGTGAGTCAATGTTTGATTTTATAACTACCAACAATCTTATTATTTGTAATAGGGGCAATATGCCGACATTCAGAAACAGAGATAGGCAGGCAGTGATAGATTAACATTAGTGAACCGCGATGAGCAACTTGTTGCGGACTGGAGGGTGGCATCGGACTGTACTTTTTCAGACCATAGTCGTATTACCTTCACAGTGAACATTGACTCATCCAGGGGAGTTCCGTTTAGGAACCCCAGGGGTACGAAATGGGACTCCTTCAAAGAAGGAGTGCGTATTGGGTTGGAGCAAGAGGCCCTTGGCGATTTGCTGCCGACTGATTTGGAAGGTGCGGTGAACAGGTTCACTCACCTTCTAAATGAGAGCTATGAGCTATCGTGTCCGGTTACATTTCCGGGTAGGCGCAAACAGCCCAAATGGTGGACCAAGGAACTTCAGGTTCAAAGGTCGACGGTAAGGAGGCTATTTAATAGGGCCAAACTCACGGGAGCACAGAGTGATTGGAACACCCACAGGGTGCAATTCAGCAAGTACAAGGCGGATCTAAAAAGGGCAAAGAGGCTCTCATGGAGGCAGTTCTGTGATTCCATCGAGAATGTCAACGAGTTGTATAGATTCCGACGGATTTTATCCAAGGACCCTAAAGGCCTTGGGTATATCCAAAGGAATGACGGCTCATGGACTGAGTCCAGCTCTGAGACCCTAACCTTGCTTATGCAGGCGCACTTCCCCGGGTGTTTGGAAATTGGATGTATAGACGATCGTCAAGGGGACGGAATGTCTGTGACATTGGACAATACATCCGACCTCATCGAGGAAATAGTCACAAGGGAGAAGCTAGGATGGGCGGTCAATACCTTCGACCCATATAAATCACCGGGTCCGGACGGTATTTTTCCGGCTATGCTCTGCAACATCCCGGACGATGCACTATTTCTGCTGGTGAGCATATACAGGAAATGCCTTAGTGGCGGGCATCTGCCTAGGGGGTGGAGAGAGGTCAGGGTAATTTTTATACCCAAGGCTGGTAGGGCGGGCCACTCGAAACCGGGAGATTACAGACCTATCAGTCTGTCTTCATTTTTGCTGAAGACACTTGAGAGACTGATAGATCTGTATCTTAGAAGTAAAATTGATACCCATCTCATCAGCAACGCTCAACACGCTTACCTGAAAGGTAAATCAGTTGAGAGTGCGCTTCACGAGGTGGTGGGCTACATTGAGCACGGCCTGAGATACAAGGAGTATACTCTTGCTGCGTTTCTGGATATAGAAGGGGCCTTTAACAACATTAGGATCGAGGCCATTAGGGATTCGCTGGTGGGGCTGGGTGTTAGGGGCTTTCTGGTTGAGTGGATAGTCCGTATGCTTAGCAGCAGGATCATCAACTCGAGCCTGGGGGATCAGAACGTAAGGAGAAGGGTTACCAGAGGGACGCCTCAGGGGGGAGTTTTATCTCCTCTTCTGTGGCTGCTAGCGGTTAACGGAATTCTCAGGACATTTGACTCCAGGGGAGGGAAAGTCGTTGCCTACGCGGATGACATAGTACTGCTGGTCAGGGGGAAATTTTTGCCCACGATCAGCGAGATTATGCAGGTGAGGCTGGGCGAGCTCTCGGCATGGGCGAAAGATAGGGGACTGGGGGTAAACCCCAACAAGACTGAACTGGTGCTTTTTACCAGGAAATATAAAATAGAGGAGTTTAGGAGGCCAGTGTTAGATGGTGTCGAGTTGCCTCTATCGGACTGTGCGAAGTATTTGGGGTGCTTCCTAGACAGCAAATTGTCTTGGAAGAGAAATACTCAGGAAAGGATGAAGAGAGGCCTCAATGCCTACTACACATGCAGAAACTCCATCGGTAAGAATTGGGGACTAAGACCGGATATGGTAAACTGGATTTACACGTCGGTAGTTAGACCTATTCTCACTTATGGATGTACTGTCTGGTGGGATGCATTGAGAGTGGATAGCTGTAGGAAGTTGCTCAACAAGGCCCAAAGGAGTGCCTCTCTTGGTATCACAGGTGCGAGGAGAAGTACTCCACAGGCAGCGTTGGATATCATACTGCATCTATCCCCAATTGAACATTATGTGAGGAGTGTGGCTGCTCGGAACTTATTTAGGCTCTACGAGTCTGCGCTGGTAAGACCTAGGAGAGATGACCACACAAAAATATTGTACGAAGTAGGACTGCTTGATCATGGTAGTAGTCTCGAGGGAATATCGGATCATATGATATTGACCTTAGACTTCGGTGGAACACCTCCGGTGGACTTCCCGATTAGGGAGGTCTGGCGTGGATCCAATGTGCTGTTTGAGGGGTGGGCAGTATTCACGGACGGATCCAAAATGGACACGGGCACGGGTGCCGGTGTTTATATTGCTGGCACTGACGTGAAAAGATCATACAGACTCCCAGATGAGTGCAGTGTCTTCCAAGCGGAGATCCTGGCGATCTGGAGGGCGACGGAAGTGATACTGGGACACATCGTTGGGGGATCTAGGGTGACAATCTATGTCGACAGTCAGGCGGCACTCAAAGCACTGACAAACTACACGGTGCGCTCGCGCCTGGTCGCACGGTGTAGGTGTGCTCTGAGGGAGCTCATGGAGGCATTCACGGTGAGGCTGTGTTGGGTACCCGGACACTGCAAGGTGGATGGCAATGAGTTGGCGGACGAACTTGCGAGGGAGGGTTCAAATCTGGACTTGGCGGTAAGAGACGGGGGGGTAAAGCCCCCTTTATGTTACTACTTTGAGGTTATACGGAAGGGATTCCGCGAAACCGTTAACCAATCATGGAGGAACAGAATGGACTGCAGGGTGTCTAGGGCGTTATGGCCCGCTTTGGACGCAGGGGCAACCAAGGTTCTTCTGGGACTGGACAGGGAAGGTCTCAGGACCCTTACGGGGTTCCTGACCGGTCATTGTGCTGTCAGGGCTTTCACAAGCAGATGGGACAGGGACATACCGGATTTTTGCAGGCTGTGCGAGGACGTTGAGGAACTGGAGACGGTTGAGCATATAATGTGCCACTGTCCTAGGTTACAGGGTCTCAGACAGAAATGGCTAGGAGATAGATTTCACGACGAACTCGGGTGTGTCGCTGGATACAATCCAGTTGATTTGCTGAGATTTGTCAGGGAGATAGAACGGCTGTTTCTAGTAAGGGGACGTTAGGATCCGGTTTCTGGGGAGTAAATATATACTTTCTACCTTTCTTTATTTTTATTTTTCAAGCTATTTTTTCTGTCTATTTCTACTCTTTCTCACCGTTTTTTCTCTGAAGGGATTCACAATGGACCGTATTGGTCTCCGAGTGGAGTTGTGCCCTTGGGTACATAACCCTTCCTAACCTAACCTAACCTAACCTATTATAAACTTGTTTCGTAATATGTATGAACACATTCATAACTCGAATGAATAGTTTTTTGGAAACTAATTCAGGTTCGGTTTCATATTATGTATGAACAAGTTCATACTATAAATGAAAAATTTTTGGGAAAAAAAAATCATGTTCGATTCATACAGTTTATGAAAAAATTCATTCTGTGAATGATTTTTTTTTTTCTGTGTATATGAATGTCTATAATAATAAATTCATTTTCTTTTTGTTTAAAAAAAAAACAAATTTTATTTATGAACTGTTTTAAATGACAAATTGACATGTACCCTAAATAACAACAACAGAAAAGAAATCACAAAATTGGCAAAACACATGTAATTAAATTACTCGGTGTCAAATGGTCGTGTGACATATAAAATTAGACCAAATGTAAAATCTTATTGATCCAATAAGGTTTCTTGAGTTAAAAAATAAAAAAAAAAACCTTTGCTTAAGACATCAGTAATAAGGTTACATATATAATTTAAATTTTTCCCGAACACTTTAATAACCTAAATATATTATTGTTATAAAATCAAATTTCAACTAAAATATTTGTAAATACAATAACAAGTTTAATTGAACTGGGACCAACAGAATTATATTAATTACAAATTTTCCACATATCAATTAAAATTTTACTTATAATTAAATTATTAAATAAAAAGTTTCCAAAAAAAAAAAAATGCGACTTTTTAATTAATTATTAAAAGCTTAAAATAAATCTATCCAAATATTTTGAAATTAGTTCACATTTTTAATCAAATTTTTAACTGATACCATTAAATATTTAATATTTTTTTTTTTTTAATTTACTAAAACATTAATTGAATCAATTAAACTTTTAATCCAAAACAAATTTTTTTCCTACACAGAGAGAATTTCTTGGGCGAGTTTTAATGAAATTTGCTCACTAAACTGATGAAGTTTTCCTTACAATTTGAATGAAAAATTTCTTAAGCTTTATGAAAAATCTTCATGAAACTATTTTTAATGAAACTTTTTCGTTAGTAGTATGAAATTTTTAATAAATAACATGAATTTTTTTCACCAAATTCTATGAAAAAACTGCATTAATTGAATAAAAAGTTTCAATGGGCGAGTTCCAGAGACATTTCATAGATCTAATGCAAAACTGCATTAATATCATGCAGAGTATTCTCTCAGTGTACCAAATCTTTAATTAAAAATTTTAATGCAATTATATTTTCTGTACACTTATGGTACACAAAACATTTCAAATTCATAAAATTTGTAAGATAATTTTAGAGTAATCTTTAAATTATGATCAACTTAGAATAAAATGTTTAGTTTTCAATACACACACTGAGCCTGGATTGTTAAATTTTGGATTTGCATTAAAATTGTACGGAGGTAAAGTCAGAAATTTAAGAAACATCAAAACAAATTTTTTTTATTTTAAAAAAAAAAGCACAAATTATAAAAAATCAAAACATAAAAATCCGATTGAAAATCGGTCCATCCGTTAAGGCTGCACAGTGCCGGTTTTGAGAAAATGTCGTTTTCAGAAAAATGCCAAGGGAAATATCGCGCAAGTGAAATATGAACAAGGACGTTGTTTAACACGTTGTATCTTTTTTATTTTACAGGATATTTTACAGGATATAGAAAAATTTCAAACTACCAAAATGTGAAACAAAAATGTTCACTACAAAAAATTTAAAGAGAGTAAACCGCATAAAAAATATGGCTACATTTTATATTTTTGTTGATAAAGTTTTTTGTAAATTATTATTGTAAACAATATTATGACGAGAGATTCTAACTTTTACACAAGCAATGTTTATGCTATAAACACATAGACGACTGCAGCTACACGACTACAGCCTGTCAAAATTAAAATACACACGTTTATATGAAAACGATTATTTTGGCACCAACACAACTACACAGCTACCCGACTACTTTTGCCGCTGTAGTCAACTTAGGTTAATTTCTATTTTTGTTGGCTGCAAAACAAAAATAGTGTTGACAATAAAACAAAATATGTAACAAATTAGTGCTTAAAAATATTTTATTTTGTTAAACACAAAAAACGTCGCAACATCAAATGGTATAATTGCATTAATATTCAAGAGGGGTTATATAAATTTATTTTCACGTTATAATAATGTATTATAAATAAGTAATTGTATTTTTAAGTGAACTTTATATACGTGTCTACAACCAAGCATGTTGTTCTATTTTAATAAAGAAAAAAAAAGATGTAATTGGCACTACTGAAACAAAAATGCATTTGGATCAGGGATGTTAAATGGAGTTTTCAATTTTGTACCAACATCCAAAAAAAAATTGTACTTTTTGGACGTTGACGGTACCATTTTTTTTAAATTTATTAAAACAACAAAAAAAAATACATAAAAATTCTCTTGTACAGAAAAAAAAAACAAAACCTTCCAATAACATACATTATATGTATGAATAAAATAAGGCATAAAAAGTCTTATGAATATATGAGACCAAATCATTGAATTATTTGTTTAGTTAATAAACTATTTGGAATTTCTACATCATAGCAGCATAAATTTGTCGCTCTTAACCAATCCTTAGTCTGTATGAGACTTGATAATGTTGGCTAATGTAGTCTGTTTCTTTCCTTAGTTTTATTATATTTTGAAAAGAAAAAAACTCTTTCCACATTTGCAGACCAGTGTGGAATGGATAAAATTCCAGCAACGACTAGAAATGTCTGGAAACATATTGACATTCAGTTCATTTTGAAAATTAGCTACTACCGACCAAAAACTACAAACGTTTTATTTTTTTAACGACTTCATTTAAAAAAATTTTAGTTTTTACTCTGGCTCAAGTAATATTTTTACTAAGAAGACAAGAATGGAGCAAAATTAATGGTTAATCGGTTTTTTGTTAAAGTTCTACCTATTATGGAGGCTATAACTTTTCTAAAACATTGGGTTCTGATGAGATCTTTAACCAGATCGAAATACTAGTATTAACCTAGCTAATATGTTTGATTTGCTTTATTTTTGTAAATATACGGAGGTTAAGAGCTCGTTCTAAATTAAACATATATAAGATTGATTGGAATTTTCTTTCATTTCTTTAACAATAATTTAATTTTCGTTTGAGTTTGAATTTTAACGTCTTTTTCAGACAATTGCAGTTAATACTATAATTAATATGCAATTTTATTTAATTTAATTGTGAAAGGCGTGGTAGAGAAGAATGAGTGTATTTTCTAAAAATCATAACTACAATTTTTTTTTTTTTTTTTTTTTTATAATTTAACCAATACTCAGGGGATGCCCCCTACTCATGCAGTGCATTGTATTGATCAGGAAAATAAGGTATGGGAAGGAGGAAAGAGGGAGTAGTGTTTGTGGATATTTGATTTAAATTTTTCTAAATTGTAAGTAACGTTCGTCAGTGACCCTGTTTTATTGAATTTTTGAATAATGTAATATTTGTTATGTTTTTATTTGTTCGATTGCGTCTATATGAAATTTTTCTGTGCAATCACTGACCGTGGTATAGATAAACTGATTTCTAATGCCACATGCACTCGCACTACACGTTAGACAGATCGCTTTAGCCCTCTGAGCTATAGTTAGGTCGAGTTTTGTTGTGATTAAAACTAGTTTTATTCAATACACGGTGTTTTTGTTCTTGCATACATAATCTCAGAAGTACAACTCCAACAACACAACAGTTCTATTTCTAGAAACTCACCTCACTCTAATGTCCACTGTTTTCCCATATGTTATAAGTGATGCCATATCTATATATCAATTTTCACTTCTTCAGAATTTTAATAAATTCAAAATAAAAGTGAAGTTGGCTGCAACAAGTGTCAATATATGTAAGAGCTGCCAGATAAATTTTGTAAAAAATCGTAAATTTTTAATCGATATTAAAAAAAAAATTGCCAACTATATTCTTCAAAATCCTTAAAATGATGATAAATCGTAAAATCTGGCGGATATAGTCGCATATATTTTAAGAGCTCATTACATAAAACGAATAAATGCAATGAAAAAGGACACAATAACAATTTGTTTGCTATACTAAAAATTCAAAAAGGGGAAAAATTAAAAATTTTTAAATTGTACCAAATGAGTCGCGGTAGTACCACGGTACTTTAGAAGGTCAAAATGTACCAAAAAAAGTACAATTGTACCAACTTTAACATCCCTGATTTGTATAAAAAACAGCTATTGATATTTTTAAATTGAATCGTGATCAGCTGTTTACTATGCTGCTGTCGTTTCCAAAATAATAAGTAGCTGACCACACGGCGACGATTGCAGTCAACGGCATTTGCAGTCGTGTAGCTCTGCAGTCTGCTGTGGTCTATGTGTTTATAGCATTACTAATTAAAAATGTTATGCTTTTGATTTGATTTCAATTCTTCCAATTTTTTTTTGTACTTCTCATTAAGTCATCAAAAATTATAATTTGGGTAAATCTTCTACTTCTTCCGCATTGGTCTTTAACTTGAATAATCTTGCTCACATCATAGTTTGTGATAAAAGATCGAAGAATACAATATGGTTTTAATTTTATTAAAATTGAAAAGTAAAATATTTGAAATCTTTAAATTTTAACTTACACAAAAAATAAAAATAAAAATATACATTGTTGTTATTATTTTCTACTAAAATTTTGTTATATTAACAAACCAATTATTTGTATTGGGAAATTGAGCTTTCAAAATATAGTGGTTGGCAATTTGTTAATAAACTTTTTTTTGGCATTGAAGTACTTATGATTTCAGCGGAAATATATAAATATCACCCCAATATTTAATTCATACAACATAGATTTTAAACATAATATTACTTATGACAACCCGGCTAAAAAATTTCATACATGGATCCATCAATGTTCAATGCATGTGTGTACATGCTCATAAACATGCATGAATGGCATGTTCCTACATGGATGCATAAATCTACATACATGTGAAATTTGTATGTGCATATATGATCACACATGAACATTCATGTACACTTATGATCATGCATATAGTAAATATTACTTCAAATTTCGTTAATGCACAAGTATGGAGGTATATGGAATCATGTATGCATAGTTATGTATCCATGCAGGAACATGCGTGCATGTTTATGAGCATGTAAAACCAGACGTTGAACTTTTATGGATCCATATATGAAAGTGTTTACCTGACAAGTTGATAAAAATCATAAAAAAAAATACCACAACAAGGCATTGCAACAAATAATAAAAATCATTTATAGTAATTAAATGTGCTAAAGTCCCAAAACTTATTAACAAATTGTGAAAAGCAATCTGATGTAGGCGTGTCCCTATCCGGATTTCATTCCTGCCCAAGGAAATCTTCAGGGGACTTTTTTATTAGAATTTCTAGAGATATTTGTTATGTTAAATCACAAACTCAATGAGAATCTATTTTAGAAATTATATTTAGAACTAAAATCTAAATACAGAATGGTTGCAGCATAACTAAAATGTATGAAAAGTACTACAAAACTATAGTTTATTTTATGAATAATTTATTCTTAAATTGTGCAACCAGATTTGGGTATATTATATGTTTGTTTCTTGTCACAAAACAAAAAATCTGTCATATTATATAAAACACTTAACTACAAAATAAAAAACAAATTTGAGAGTTGTTTTTACATGAAACTCGAGTTCACACAAACAATAAAATTTTCCAAAAAAAACTTCGTTGTCACAAATTTTCAATTCACACACAAATAAAATCATTCTGGTCGATCTTAACAATAAGTGAATTTGAATATTAAGCAATTATAATAAAAATCATCACCTTTATTATTTTGACAAAAAAAAAAATAGTTTGATTGTTAAAAAATCATAGTTGGAAAAAAATTTAATAACTATAAACAAAAACCTCAGAATGCCTTAACGTAGAGTGCAAAAAATGTATAATAAATGTTTCATAAATCTTCAGTATTTCATAAAAAAGTTTCATAAAACATGTGAAAATATGTTTTATGTTTTTATATTGTAGAAATGTTGATGTTAAGAAAACCAATAAACGTTTTCCTCTAAAAATTATAAACACTATTAGTTTTGAAATCAGACTAGACTAGTTTCTGCCTTTTTATGGACAGGCGTCATTAGTGATTTTCCATTTAAGTTGTAATAGTATATGTGTCTTATAATTGTCAGATTGTCTCTATATGATAAATTGTTTAACAACCTGCGGCTGAAAAATGCAAACCTGCGCTTCTTCTTACATTACAAACGTAACAATACCATGTCATGACCGTTTAGCGATCACACCCAAGTATGGCCTCGAATCTAATGCAGCTAAATTGCAGTTTTCTTTCCTATTAGCTTTTTCTGCTATTGTTTATTAGACTCAGAATTCTATTTTTAGATTTTTGTTTATTTTTCTAATCTCCTCCGTCTCTATTTCATTTTTTTTTTTTTCTATGCAATAAAATTTAAAATTTCCTTTCGATCTTGTAAAAACTTTAATATTCATAAAATTACTTCGTTTTATTTTTTAATGCAAAACAATTTTCTATTTTCTTCCAACAACAAAAAAATTCAATAATTGATTTGCCAGTGCTGCCATATTACAATTTTGAAAAATTGTCTAAAAACCCCAATATTTTTAAAAAATTCTCAAAAATCGTGAAAATCCGATTGATCTAATTGTATATTACGGTTTGATAGATGTTTGCTTTAACAACAAACAAAAATTGTAATTTAAAAAGAAATATTAACCCGTTAAGTACATACAAAGCACATTTAAATTTAAATTGCACATACCACCACTAGAGGGCGCAATAAGTGTACAAAAACTTCGAAAAAAGCTTGTTGAGATACCACTTCTTCTTTCTAACAAATATCGTCAAAAAATTCCCACTTGATCGATGAGTGGTAAAAAAAATGGTTAAAAGTCAGAAAAGAAAGGTGTGTTCTAAATTTTCCATGGAGTTTTGTTAATATAAATGTCAGTGGAAATAAAAATTCTAAATTTCATTTAATATTTTTAAATTCCAAGCGAAAATTCTCAATTTAAAATTATTTTTTCAAAATTTTAAAAAATCTGGTATGTGACTAATTTTATTTTCAATTGAAATCAAAAAAATTTGATCTCTGATCTGATTTTAAATTTAAACCACATTAAATGTAGTAAATTTAAATATTTGATTTAACTAATTATAATCGAATTTTCTGAATTATAATCAATGAATTTTCAATTTCGATCGAAAGTGAAATTCATCACATACCATAATATGAGTATCAGTTGATATTTTCTGAATTTCAATTTCAAATTCTGCATTTTGTGATATATTCTGAATTATAGATGCACAAAAATTGGGTATTTAAAAAAATATGAAGTTTTACGTAAGAGGAAAATAAGTGAAGTTTTTCGTCATAATTTTTCATAAATACAATATGATGAAGGTTTTTCTCTGAGTATAGCTAAGTGGTTTGGAGGAACTATTCCTATGGGCTTTTCAAAGATAATAAAGTGTAAATGCAGAAATAGAGCACTCGACTCTACTGCTTTCTAAAACTTCTTCATATTTATGAAATGTTGAAAGCTTGTCATCAATTTGAACTTTTATGAAATAGCTTCATCATATTTATGAAGTTTTACATAAAAGGAAAATAAGTGAAGTTTATCGTCATATTTAGGAAGTTTTTCAAAAATATGATGAAGCTTTTTCTCTGAGTGTAGCTTTGTGGTTTGGAGGAATTATTCCTAAGACCTTTTCAAATAAAGGGTGATTAAATTTCAAGGGCCGATGTTGATTTTGAATAAAACACAAACTATTTAGGAAATTATTGTAATTTTATTTTATTATGATATATTGGTATTACTCAATTATGTATGGAATAAAATATCGGCCAAATGGGCGCCGCGACCACGGCGGCACACCTCCATCCGATGGTCCAAATTTTCGATGACGCTGAGGCATAATGGAGGTTCTATGCCGTTAATGTGCCGAATTATCTCATCCTTTAGCTCTTGAATTGTTGCTGGCTTATCGACGTACACCTTTTCTTTCAAATAACCCTAAAGAAAAAAGTCCAACGGTGTCAAATCACATTATCTTGGCGGCCAATTGACATCGCCATTACGTGAGATAACACGGCCATTGAATTTGTTGCGCAAAAGAGCCATTGTTTCGTTAGCTGTGTGGCAAGTGGCACCGTCCTGCTGAAACCACATATCGTCCACATCCATATCTTCCAATTTGGGCCATAAAAAGTTCGTTATCATCTCACGATAGCGAACACCATTCACAGTAACTGCCTGACCGGCCTCAGTCACTCAAACAGTCACTCTTTGTGGGTGCATTGGTTTTTCGACAATCACTCTTGGATTCTCATTCGCCAAAATGCGGCAATTCTGTTTATTGACAAATCCACTGAGGTGAAAATATGCCTCATCACTGAAGATGATTTTCTTCGAAAATTGATCATCCACTGTTGCCATTTCTTGCCACCATTCTGCCCATTCACGACGTTTGGAATGGTCAAGAGGCTTTAGTTCTTGAGCCAATTGCACCTTGTAAGCGTGTAAATGCAAGTCTTTATGCATAATGTTCATCAACGACGAGCGTGAGAGGTGCAATTGTTGGGCACGACGACGAGTTGAGGTGGACGGCTCTTCAGCCACACTATCGCGAACAGCAGCAATATTTTCTGCAGTATGAGCGGTACGAGCATGCACTGGTGTTCTCACATCTTCTACAGACACGGTTTGCTCGAATTTTTCCACGATTTTTGCGATTGTACGCACATTTGGACGATCAAATTGACCAAAAAAATCACGAAGTGCACGATATGCATTTTGATTTGAACGCCCATTTTCATAATAAGTCTGGATAACTTTAACACGTTGTTGGATTGTGTATCTCTCCATGGTTCAAATTGAGTAAGTCTGAAATAGAGAAATGTCAAATAAAATTCGGAAAAAAACTTGGCGTTTAGGTGTGGTTCACATTCAACATCGGCCCTTACAATTTAACCACCCTTTATTATAAAGCGTAAATGCAGAAATAGAGCATTCGACTCTACTGTTTCTAAATAAAGAACCTAGATAAAGAGAACTTTTACACTCTTGCACTTTGAGGACTATTTTGATTATCCAAATCTAAAGATTATAAGGATTTTATACAATACGGAAATCAGCATATTATAATTATGTATATCAAAGAAAAGCTCTTGGATTCTGCAGAAAAGCTATCAAATTATAAAAAAGGTTACGATATAAAAACCTTCAGATTTCAAGACTTTTATCGATAAAAAAAATCCTACAAATTCTGAGGGTTCTTTATATAGAAAAATTCTTATACTTTGAGGATCTTCTACTTAAGAAAATGTACAAATTATAGGATTTTTCTTAAAGAAATCTTTTCAGAATTCGATGATTTTTTTAATATAAAAACAGATGCATTCTGAAATTTTTTTACAAGAAAACCCTCAAGGACAGATGAATTTTCATGTAAAGAAACCTCAAAGTTCGAAGGACTTTGCTCCGTTAAATACCCTAAAACTTTTTATGAGATATTGAAAAAAAATTTATATAAAAGACCCTTAGATTCTATGACTTTTTTCTGTAGAAAACCATTAGACTTTAACCCTCTAACTAGCTACCCCAGGTGGGGTACTTTAAACCGGCCATTAATGCGCCAAATTAGTGTTTTGTAATAAGAAGTAAAGCTATTTCGATAGTAAACCAAATTTAAAAAATATTTTGTGAAGTCATTTTTTTGTGCAGTACACGGCTTGGAAGCGAAAAAGTGTTTAAGTTAAAATTTCGCATAATTTCAACAAATAAATATTGCGAAATTAACACAATTTTCTAAATTGTTAAAAACATATTTATCTTCACTAAAAACCATTGATAGAAAGCACAGAGTAAGACTGGAACTTAAGCTTTTTAAAAAAGCTCTTATTTTATTTATTTATTTATTTTATTACAAAAAAGCATACCATTGCAACAAGAACAAGTCTTTTTAACAGCACATGGAAAAATAATGTTACAAAAAAATTGTGTTTTTTTAAAAAAGTATTTAAAATTAAACTTAAACAATTATAGTATTATCATAAAAAAATTAAATTAAAAGTTGTGAAAAAAAATGTTGATACTAGTTAAATGCATATTGTTACAAAAAATAAATAACTTTCATATTACATAAAAAATTAATTTTAGAAAGAAAAAAAAAAATATATATATATTAAAGTTTTGAATAATTTAATTTTAATTTAAAGCTTTTGTCAGCTAAAATGTTTAAAAATTTCACGTTTAAAATGCTTTGCATTGCTTGTAGTTTGAATATTATGAGGTAGGTGGTTCCAAAGATGGATAGTGTTTATAAAAAAGTGTCTTTTTGATATTTGAGAATGATGAATGATTGTTCTAATTTTATTCCCCCTGTTTGATTGGAAAAAATTCAGTCGTTGGTAGAGGTAGTCTGGTTTTTTAGTGTATATTACCTTATGTAAAAAAATCAAAGAACGACATTTTAGGAGATTATCGAACGATATGTTGTAAATTTGTTTTGAGTACCGAGATATTGTTGCAAAACGTTTAAGTCCGAAAATATATCTGGCAACATTATTGAATGTAACATTAAGTTTTTTCTTGCATAATGAATCGCAGTTTGAAAAAAGTTCACAGCCATACAATAGTGTTGGCAACACATAAGTTTTTGATCCAAGGACATACAGGATTCCAATAAAATACTTCTAAAGGACATCGTCTTAACTTGAAAACGAATAGACGAAATTCTATGAAATTTGGCACAAAGATTAAATTGTATAGTAGTAGCAAAGCCTCTAAGTTGACCCAATGTATATCAAGGTTAAGTTAAAAGTATCAAAGTATCCTTTATTATTTTATATATCTCCAATATTTCTTTATTCTTTGAATGACATGAACAACAAAAACAATATTAAACACTAAATTTACTGCCACTGCACTCCACTCTGGTCCCCTTTTTGAAGTCAAGCTTCATATAAAAAATATTGCTGGTATCAGGAAACTTCTGCTGTGAATATTTGTAGTTGGTTGAGTTGAAATACAGTATCTTTATTTTTAGGTAAAAAAAAAACAGTCATCTATAGAAGAAATTTAATTTTTGACTACATCTGCAGTTCATTTAAAAAACCAAACCACTGTAAATTACTGAAACCTGATTTTACAGTCATTTACTGCAGTTATTTTTTTTTATTTAAAAAAATAAAACAACTAAATCTTTGTTTATTTTTTACTACATCTGCGGTTAATTTTTACTATAGTTCATCTTTTGGACAGTAAAAATCAAATCACAATGTCAGTTGAATTTACTGAAATGAAAGTCGTAATATTTTCCAGTGAAGTTTCATTTGCTTTTAACCACATTTTCAGTGGGGTTTACCTACAAGTGTACATATTTTCATATTTTTACTTGAAATTGAAAGGCCTCAAATCGTAATTTAAATTGTGAAAGTAAACAATATTTATACAGTTTTATTAGATTTTTGTTTTTATATACGAGGGCGGATCAATAAGTCCGTGACTTTTTGAATAAAACAAAGTTTTTTTTTTTTAAATAAAAGAAAATATTTTTCAACATAATCTCCTTTTAGCTTAATACACTTAGTCCAACTTTTCTCCAATTTTGTATCCCTTCCAAAAATAGAATTTTTCGAGTTCCATAAAATAGACATTAGGTTGATCAATAATTTCATTTATTGGCCGTCCAGAACGTTCAGCGTCATTTGTAATGTTTAATAAGCACTCGAAATTTACTTTTTTCCATTTTTAAAAAAATCCACGAGGTTGTATGTCTATTAACAGGTGGTACTTGATGGGTGCAGTGTTGCATTTCATATAACTACGAGGGAAGTTCGAAAAGTCACGGACTTATTGATCTGCCCTCGTACATACGGCATGATTATTTTTATGTTATTTTTAATTTATAACGAGCTTTCAACAATATACATTATATACAAAAATCAAGCAAATCAACCATATTAGCTAGGTTGATACTAGTATTTCGATCTGGCTAAAGATCTCATCAGAACACAAGGTTTTAGAAAATTAATCATTATTATTAATCAATAACTTTGCTCCTTTCTTGTCTTCTTAGTAATCGAACACGTGGAATTCATGATAATATAATATTTTCCAACTGGGTTTTAATCATTAATGATTTTTGATGATTTTTTTTTTTTTGTTTGTCTTTTATAATGTCATTTCTTAAGAATATTACAACGGAAATTGAAGTCAAATGTACACATCTTAAAAAATCATTGACTTTTTAGTTTTCGTCTTGCAAACATACATAAGAAAAAAATCAACCCATTAACAACACCTTTTATTGATTTATTTTTCATAAGTTTATATTGTAAAAGGTTGTTGCGTGGTTGATTTTGAGTTTTCTGTTCAAGGTACTACAATCCGAAAAATAAAACTGAATTGAATGTGCAAAGAAACATAAAAATAAACTAAACATATTGAACACTGTATGCAAAAAAATAAGGACAAGGATGAATAAATTTTAACAAATTACTATGAGGAACAATAATTAATTGCCCTCACAAAACCTAACCCGTGGCTAGTTTTTCTTAGTTTTTTAATTTATTTGAAAACTGTTTTAGACACACCTTTTTACACGTCACGAGGTGTCTCAATTGTACCAATTAACAATTTCATAAAAAAAAATCCGACCAATGACCGGATCCTTTGCCCATGAGGAATTATAAAATGGAAAGTTTTGGATCATTTTGAAAATTAAAAAATAATATTTTCCAAATTTGTGTTAAGAAGCATCTCTCTTATTTTGCCTTGACTGTTATCATAACAATTTGCTTAGCAAAAATTATATTCTGGTAAATTTTACTCATTGAGCATTGGTTTCGAAGATTTTTTGTACCATTTACCCTCAAACTTGCCTAAGCTTTTTTGCAATGAAATTTATACTACGTGTCGGCACGAAAATAAATAATATGCTCTTCTATCAATTTTTTTTTTTCGTTGTCTACTTAAGGTGATATGGAGCAAAATAGGTTTGGAGCGAATCCCAAAAACTAATCCGTATATATAAATAAGTTTAGGCATAGTTAATTCCTCTTCCCAAGATATAACTGCAGTTCAGTTACTGTTTTCGTTCTTTTACTTAAGAAGATATGGAGATTTTAGTGTTTTTAAAAAAGCTAGAAATTGAGCGGAAAAACGTACCTTAACGTCAATATATATTGCTTTGCTACACCTACTAAATTTAATATTTTTGACAATTTTCATAAAAATCCGTCCATACGTTTTCTAGTTAAGGCCATTTCATTCAGAGCAGGCGCGGATGCTGGAAAAGATTTTGGGGAGGGAAGTAGAAGAATGTTTTTGACAAATTTTTTAAAATTTTTTTGACTTTTTTGTACTGAAAATTTTTATTTTGGGGGAGGAAATTTCACATTTTGGAATCGTGCCTTATTTAGAGGTATCTTATTGGAATCCTGTATGTCCTTGAACCAAAATAAGTGCTCTGTTTAAAAGCTTAAGCTTCGCTCTTACTTTGTCTTAACTATCAACAGTTTTTAATGAAAATAAAAAACTTTTTAAGATATTTGAAAATTGAATTCATATCACAATTTTTTTTTTTTTTTTTGAAATTCCACGAAATTTTAACTTTAACACTTTCTCGCTTCAAAACCGTACACTACTCCTACTTCACAAAATATTTAAAAAATTTGGTTTTCTATCGAAATTTCTTAGTTGATTATTACGAAACACAAATTTGACGCATTTATGACCAATTTAGGAAACCCCACCTGGAGGCGGGCTTGCCGGTTAGAGGGTTAAGCAATCAATTTTTGATATTGATTTTTGCAATGCAATGTTTGAATCTACGCTTTTGGATGATAGTTTTTATTTATGTGATATTATTTTACAGATAGCCATACAAAGTTAGTTTTACTAGACGATTGTAAGTAAGTATGTAATATAGCAAACATTTATTAATGAACAAAAGCGTAGGTTTTCACAACAATTTTCATTCAATTTACAGAAGCATAATAAAGGTTCAGGCAAATACATAGAAATTAATTATAAGTAAGTATACACTTCAAATAATTTAGGTGTAAAAATTACTGAACAATTGTAAATTAACAGGAATTGATTTAATGTAGAATTCTATTGTTTCCGCCAAAAAATATAATTATATAAATTCAACGGCTGTTAAATTTTAATACAAATTCTAACTAAACGTGAAAATGTTTTTACTTTGATCATTGATCAATTGACACACTTTGGACTACTTGTGGCGTGTTATGTGATGTTAATAAATATAACAGAACGTTCTGTTTACAATGCAAATGCTTTACCTCTGAGCTAATGTTGCTTGTGCAATTGGCTAGCTAACAGCAAAGTTATATTTTTTGCATGTGTGTTTAATTACAAAATAAAAACGTATACAAAGTGAAAAATGGAAAAATATACCTGCTCTACACAAAAAAAACAACTATTAACCTTATGATAGATAGGTCCTTTGAGGTCAATTCACTACTTTGTTTGCTGTTCTCCAGTTTAACTAACATTAAAGAGAAAATTTATATAAAGTTTGACTTGTTTTCAATTATTTTACATAAAAGTACACTACCATTAAAAAATTTTGAAAATACAAAACTTAAACACCTAAGAAATTATCTAAAGTAAGAAAAATAAACCGGCCGAAGCTGTTTTGCAATGAATTTTGTAGCAGGTATTCGGCACTAAAAATAAACAATATCTTTGTCTAGCAATTTTTTTTTTTTTCGTTGAGCAAGTTAGGCGATATGTGTCATTTAGGCGATATGTTTGAGGTGTATCTCAAAAACCAGTTCATAAAAATAAATTTATTTAGTAATAAATTAATCTTCCAGTATATAACTACCGTCCAATAATTACACCTTTTGTACTTTTATTTAAGAAGGTATGACGATTTTCGTTTTTTGGAAAACGTGAAATAGGGCGAAAAGGCACCTTAGCTTGAATATATATTGTTCAAACTTAAAAGCTTTGGTACTACTACCAAATATAATATTTCTGATAAAGTTCATGAAAATCCGTCTATACGTTTTAAAGTTAAGGCGATGGACTTTAGAGGTATCCAATAGGAATCTTGTTTGTCCTTGGGAAAAAAATAATAGCTTTTTTTTAAATGCCTAAGGTTAGACTTCACTTTGTGTTTAACACCAACGCACAGTGGGATAAATCACAAAATTTGTGGAAATAATTCGGCCATTTGTTAACTTGTAGTCCGATTGCAATGAAATTTGGAACATGCATAAAAGACATAAAATGGAGTTTAAGGTTGGATTTTGAACCTTCCAGACCCTTTGGGGCGGCAAAATGGCTGCCCAAAGTTGGGTACTTTTTCATAAAAAATTTTGAGTGTTTGCCATTTTTTTGTTTCTCATCCGATTTTCAAAAAATTAACATATTAGTAATCTTCTTGTAAAGATGAACAAAAAACATGCTTTAATGTGTGGGTTACCTCCAATAGTTTCCGAGATATTCCGATTTGAAAATGTGAAATTCCAAATTTTGTCCGACTCAGGTCCAAAGTTTTCCGAATATCGGGGGAAAATTGGGACCAATTTTCGTTTTAAAATAACGGTTATTTAGCCAATAAAATTCATGATTGAATAAAAAAAAATTAGTTCAATATCTTGTTTCAGTCAAAAATTACATTAGTTTAAAGTAGAAATTAAAAAAAAAAGTAAATTTTGGCGATATTTTCCCCAAAAAGCACCAAACTTCTTATCGCTCCAGACAAATATTTTTCTTCTGAGCATATAAAGTATGTATACTTTTCTGGAAGGTCTTTTTATATAAATGCGAGTTGTGGTAAAAACAATTTTGATTTGTAAACACTTTTCCCCCCATCCGCTTCCAAAGTTGCCACATTTTAGAGGTAAATATCAACTTTAACTCACAGTTAAAATTTGTGCACGCCTCCAATTGGGTAGTGGAAACCGGTTTTAGATACTCCAACAGATACCTAATGTAGTGTGTAAGTCATTTCCAATCCCCGCTTTAAATGACGACATGGCAGCAAAAAACGAAAAAAATCCCATTTTTGGAAATTTTTTTTTTTTTTTAGGAATTGTGGGATTGTTTTCAGAAAATCATAAATTCTGACATTTGTTCCGATTTGTTGACCTTAAAGTCTAGTAAAATCCAAAAAATCATTCGATTATGTCTATTAATAAATATTTTATTGAATAGTGAAAATTTTCATTTAAGCAAAAACTGAAATGTTTACCTTCATATTTGGATTACCCAAGTTTTTGTTTTACCAAGATGGCTAAATTCAACCTTTTTAAAAAAATTGCAATCTACAGGTAATTTTCTTTTCAACGATACCAAACACTGGTATGTTATGTTCATAACTTCTAAACAGAAAATCTTCAAATGTTAGCCCTTATTCATATATTTCTTCTAATGTGTCCTCGTATTCACATCTTACATAATTGGGGACAGGTAAACAGGGTTTTATGATGTTCTTCATTAATGATATTAAAGGTTTTGTGGGCCCACCCAAAGATACGTGTTTTATGATTGCTATTTTAAATATACCCTCTCTTTTTATATTTTTTGGGCCTTAGTATTTGAAGACCCAGTTACCTGGGTTATGATAGCTAATATTTGTACCTAATATTTGTATATAAATATGAATAGGTTTAGTTTTAAGTTCATAAAAAACTCCTCAATCATGGTAATAGTAAATCATGAAGCATTGTGTTTAACTTTGTGGGACAACTCAAAACTACAGAGATTTGAAAAGGTTAACGTTGTAGTTGCATCAATTGAATCTTCACATCACACTAAATTGGACACTGCAGAAATATCTAAAATTGACAATTTTATTAAATTATTTGATAAAAAAATGCAGTCCGTTTCCGGCTCTATTCTGAAATTTAAAACAAATATTATAAGTGGATGAATGATAGCCTGGAGATAAATTTTTCTGCTGTTGGTGCACCCTGTAAGCCTTATAATGATTTGTGTGCAAAATCTAAAAAAAAGAACATCGATTACTCTTTCTACGCATTCAAATACAGAAGTTTCTGACACGTTTAAGGAAATGTTAAAGAAATTACAGTTTTCAAATGTTTCCAAAGAAAGGACTATTAATAAAAAAGTATTGGGTTTTGGCATATGCCCGCATTCGGTTCATGGAACACTTCTTACACATAGCATATGATTTAAAGTAAAAGCATAGCAGGAAATGAAACAAAATCAGTAAGAAACAACGAAGAAATGTCAAAAATGAGGGCAGATGAAAAAAGGAGGATACAAGAAGACTTTAAAAGGCAGACAGGCTTAACATAGATAAACCACTTGCTAGTTGTGGAAGTACAAACGATGGCAATACAGCAAGAAGGTTTTTTAGAGATTTTGAAATTACTTCAATAATAACAGGAATTGACAAGGAGTTGCTTCGAAAGATCAACATCATGTTAATGGCAATTAATAGAAAACATAAACTAAATTCCTCAAAATGTGGAGTATATACCGACGAAATAACAAAACTTCTATTATCATTATATCCCTGGAAGCAAGGAATCGAGATTTCAAACATGCCCAATTGTTCAGTTCCAGAAAATGTTCAAGGCAATCACAGAACGAAGATATTTCCAATAACCTATTACTGTCTTCCGATCCCGTCCTGTCGTCAATGAGAAAACGATGGATTTCTTATAACACATTGTCATCTGTAAATAATGAAGAATTAAAAGATTTGCTTTATCTGTTAGATATAAATAATGATGTGTCCGATTATTTTGTATTAAATCAAGAAACAACCTAATTTGCTTGTCTTTTTTTTCATTAATGAAGAACATCATAAAACCCTTTTTACCTGACCCAATTATGTAAGATGTGAATACGAGGACACATTAGAAGAAATATATGAATAAGGGCTAACTTTTGAAGATTTTCTGTTTAGCAGTTATGAACATAACATACCAGTGTTTGGTATCGTTGAAAAGAAAATTACCTGTAGATTGCGATTTTTTTAAAAAAGGTTGAAGTTAGCCATCTTGGTAAAACAAAAACTTGGGTTATCCAAATATAAAGGTAAAAATTTCAGTTTTTGCTTAAATGAAAATTTTCACTATTCAATAAAATATTTATTTATAGACATAATCGAATGATTTTTTGGATTTAACTAGACTTTAAGGTCAACAAATCGAAACAAATTTCAGAAATTATGATTTTCTGAAAACAATCCCACAATTCCTACAAATAAAAAAAAAATTTCAAAAATGGGATTTTTTTCGTTTTTTGCTGCCATGTCGTCATTTAAAGCGGGCATTGGAAATGACTTACGCACAACATTATGTATCTGTTGGAGTATCTAAAACCGGTTTCCACTACCCAATTGGAGGCGTGCACAAATTTTAACTGTGAGTTAAAGTTGATATTTACCTCAAAAATATGGCAACTTTGGAAGCGGATGGGGGGAAAAGTATTTACAAATCAAAATTTTTTTTACCACAACTCACATTTACATAAAAAGACCTTCCAGAAAAGTATACATACTTTATATGTTCAGATGAAAAATATTTGTCTGGAGCGATAAAAAGTTTGGTGCTTTTTGGGGAAAATATCGCCAAAATTTACTTTTTTTTTAATTTCTACTTTAAACTAATGTAATTTTTGACTGAAACAAGATATTGAACTAATTTTTTTTTATTCAATCAAGAATTTTATTGGCTAAATAACCGGTATTTTAAAACGAAAATTGGTCCCAATTTTCTCCCGATATTTGGAAAACTTTGGACCTGAGTCGGACAAAATTTGGAATTTCACATTTTCAAATCGGAATATCTCGGAAACTATTGGAGTTAACCCACACATTAAAGCATGTTTTTTGTTCATCTTTACAAGAAGATTACTAATATGTTAATTTTTTGAAAATCGGATGAGAAACAAAAAAATGGCAAACACTCAAAATTTTTTATGTAAAAAGTACCCAACTTTTGGCAGCCATTTTACCGCCCCCCAAAGGGTGTGGAAGGTTCAAAATCAAAACTTAAACTCCATTTTATGTCTTTTATGCATGTTCCAAATTTCATTGCAATCGGACCACAAGTTAACAAATGGCCGAATTATTTCCACAAATTTTGTGATTTATCCCACTGTGCAACGGTTGCGGGAAAAAATAAATATGTTTTTATAATTTTTGAAAAGAATGTTCATTTCAAAATATTTTTTTTTTTTAATTTTACGAAATTTTAACTTTAACACTTTTACGCTTCTAAACCGTGCACTACATAAAAAAATACTTCAGACTATGTTTTATAAATTCGGTTTACTATTTAAATATCTTAATTTTTAATTTTTATAAAACACTCATTTGTGACCATTTTAAAACTCCCCGCCTGGTGGCGTGCTTACCGGTTAGAGGGTTAAACGAATTAAGTAATTTTTAATGTATAATTTAAAGTGTTAATTCATAAATATTTTAAAAAGTTAATGGAGGTTCATGGAAGATAATTTTTTGCAGTAAAAGCTTCTATTTCCTTATAATTATGAAAAAACACATTAATTAACTTTAAACTTTATAAGGTATTTATATATTAAGGGGTAAAAAGTTTGACAAATTAAGCAATTCCCCATATAAAAATAAATTAAAAAGGCAGAAAAGAAAATAAACTAAAATTAAAAAATGTTTTTAAAAAATATTGCGAAGATAAAATAAAATTATTAGTGTAGCATGTTCCCTTTTCACCAGACCAGGGGCTGAATTACGACACAGTTTTGCAGAAAATATTGCTACTCTACTCATTTTAAAGAAAAAAATTTGTGTACTGAGTTGGGCAGAGCTCGACTTTATTTGAAAATGCACGAGAGAGGTATAATGTCACCTTTAAAGTAATTACTCTATGAAGCTGGTGAAGAAAAATAAAGAGGGGCGAAGTGAGCACGTAAGAATAGCATTGAGCTGCTCGCCTAATGTACACGTTCTTAACCGTATTAACCAAAAAAGTTATTGAACTCAAAATTGTGTGCATTATTAATTTTGAAACGATAAATTTGCGATTGATATTTAACGCTTTATCTATCAGAAAGATTGACGGATAGTTAACGAACGATATTATCAATATTTGTCGATTTTTTTTTGTATTTATAGATTTTATTAATAGTAATCAATAGTTATCAATTTGAAAGATTTTATCTATATTTATCGGTTTTATCGATATTATTTATTCAACTTCAAAATAAATCACTCAATTGCAAACGTACTCTTCTTGATCTGTATTGAACATTACGAGTATATGTCTTAAGTCTTTTGATTAATTCGTAATATCATTTAAGAAATTTCTTAATTTGTGGCAAATATGTTATGAGTTCTTGTCAAAATTTTTTTAAAAATAAGTTATTAAATAAAAAATGTATTACTTTTAAATTAAATTAAAACCAAAAGTTTATTTTAAGTTTTTAAATAAATTTATATTTAGCTTAAGTAACACAGTGCAACACGAAAAAAAATAACCATATACGGACACCACTACGTGATAAAAGACTAAAAAAAAAAAGACCAGTGTCTTCCAATTTTTCCGAAAGTCATCTCCTTTTTTGTTTATGGGCCGCCAAAGATTTGGGGCCTCGGTATCATTTTCGCAAAAAAGTGATCATTTTCTCAGGCTCATATCTTGCAAACCGTTCAGAATTTCGATTTACTCTCTATGGCAAAGTTGTAGCTCTTGTCATAAAGAAGAAAAATTGCGAATATATAAAATCAAAAAAACTTCACCTTCCAGATCAAAATTGCAAAAAACTTAAAAAAATTCGATTTTGTTTACCTTTTTTCCCGTGTTCAGGTCCATAGGTAGCAAACCGTTCAAAATTCAAGGAAACAATCAACTACAACAATTTACCTAAGATCTCAATAAACCTGAACACGGGAAAAAAGGTAAAAAAAATCGAATTTTTTTAAGTTTTTTGCGGTTTTGATCTGGAAGGTGAAGTTTTTTTTATTTTATATGTTCGCAATTTTTGTTCTTTATGACAAGAGCTACAACTTTGCCATAGAGAGTAAATCGAAATTCTGAACGGTTTGCAAGATATGAGCCTGAGAAAATGATCACTTTTTGCGAAAATGATACCGAGGCCCCAAATCTTTGGCGGCCCATAAACAAAAGAGAAGATGGCTTTGGGAAAAATTGGGAGACACGGGTCTTTTTTTTAGTCTTTTATCACGTCGTGGTGTCCGTATATGATTATTTTGCCATGACTTAAAAAATTACACACAGTGTAATCTTAATATTTAACCAAAAGCACAGTCAACCAAACAAAAATAAATTAAGTTAATTTAAATAAGATTATTAGTATATTCAAAAAACTGAAATGTTTTTTGGTGGCAAATAATTAATAAGCTAGAGTGTGAAAACATAACTAATAATCGAGTGTAATGTATTAACTCTAGCTTTTCAGCAGAGTATAAATAATAGACTCAGGTGAAAATGTTCATATATTGTAATATATGGACACATATATGAGTTCATATATGAATCCATATGTGTTCGGATCCGAAATTTGAGGGTATATGGACATAAATTGATATATATGGTCATATATGAATGTTCATATATATTCATATATTATTACTTTTCCTACATGCTCATATAAAAAAATTAAATTTTTTAAGGTTTCAGCAAAAATATTGTTTTTTTATTAAAATATAAATTGCCTATTATACTTCTAAGAACATGTTACTAATAATTCATACATTTCATATTAAAATTGAATTAATAAATATAAATAGTTTAAAGTGACATTTTTTAAGAAATTACAATTAGGGAAAGAATTTAATGAAAATTAATAAGATTATGGATAATGGAAAACCAACTAGTACCAAAAAAATAATTTCGATGATTTAGAAAATGATGATGATGACGATAATAATCGTAATCAAGCCAACCGACAAAAGAAGTCCTTTGTTACGAATTCTTATGAATTTTATAAAAAAAAAACTTTAACTCAAATGGTTGTGTTTGATTCACACAAAAAATCATTGGAAGCATTTCAACTTATAAAGCTTTTCACAAAAGGCGGGGCGAAAAATCGTGCAAAAAGCGGGATTTATTGGCTGAAAATAGGATTTTAACAAATTCGTAGTTTCTTAGTTTGAATCGCTTAAATGTTACTTCAAAAATTGATAGTTTCTTTGAATTATTTAAAAAATCAGTACTGGCACATTAGACTTCGATTCGAATTTTGAAATCCTATTGCTGGCTCCGAAAATTTATTGCTATCAAAAAGCTCCAAAATTTATAATATGTTGAATGTTTTTAAGTAATTTATTTTTTTGTAAGAATAAAAAAAATATATTTTGAAAAGCTGGATAATCCCGATTCAGAATTAAGCAGATTCGGGTTATAACTCATTCTCGTCTTTATAAATTATACAAACTTTAAAATCTATTTTCTTTTATATATTTTTGTCAGGAATTCGTACATCAGAGAGAAGAGGTTAAAAATAAAAACAATTTCGTCCTCATATCTGGTCATATCTGATCAAAAATTAAAACATATTGCTCATGTATGGAATAACATTTGAACTCATATATTTAGATATATGGCCTATATGAAACAATATATGAACCGAAAAATGCAATATATGGTGTCATACATATCCATATATGAACGTTTGCTTTGAATGTATTTACCCATATATGCTTCCATACATTACATATATGTTCATATATGCCAATACATGGAAACATATATCATCATACATGAAACCATACATAAAAATATATGATCATATATGAATTCTTTCAGCAGGTTAGTAATGATGTAAAGCCTGATATGTCCTTAAATATCAGCATATATAAAAATTTCCCATTTTCAATAAATATGCGAAGTAAGAGAAAAGGCGACTAGTCGATTCACATACAATTTGTCTTTATTTTTTAAGCATGTCGCTTATCAGTTAAATATCTTACAATCATGTTTATTTATGCATTATTTGTATTTTTCTTTCGATTTTATCACAAATAGTGAGATATTCACAACTTATCTACACAATGTTTAGAAATATGTACACATATCCTTAAATAAATTCAAAATTTATGCTGTCTTCGTCTACATCAGTTTAAGCTTAAAGCAGGCATTAGGTGCTAAAAAGTTTGATGTTTGCGTTTACTTTTTTTTCTTCTTCTCCTGATGACTTTGAGTTTATGTAATTATTTACTTGAAACATTATTGCGTGCCATCGCGTGTTAACAACATTTAATTGCTGCTTGTTGGCTGTCTTATTCAGCAATTTTTTTGTCTTTCGTAGTTCTGTTTTTTATCTTTATTGTCTGTATGTCCATCCTTATGTTTGTCTGCCTGTCCGTCCATTTTATTTTTATTCATTTACCTTTTCAAAAAATAAAAAGTACTGAAGTTTTATGCCACCCATCGATATAATACATAATGCATTATTTTGTTGTCTCCGTTAGTTGTTTAACAAATAAACACATTCCATTTATAATATCTATTAAAAAAATAGAACAACCCCTTATTTTTATGTGGTAATTATTACAACAATTTGTTTACCTTAATATGTTTGCATATAACAAATACTAATTTCAATAAAAAGAAATATTTTTGACTTGCAAATAAATTTAAAATGAATAATATTGTAGAAAACAGTATCAAACGTATCAAATGTCAAAATTATAAATTCTTAAAAGTTACGTAGAAAAAATTATCAACCTAAAATATATAATTAAAGATTTGATTTGAATAAAATTGTGTTTCTAAACACACAGCCAAATATACAAACAAACGCAACATTAACAAAAATACACATATGTACCAACGAAGAAGAAGAAGTTATTTACAACCTTTTTTCCTTTTTAAACTCCAATAAAAGTTTTAATTGATATTATCATTGCCGTGATAGGTGCCAAATCAATTAAAATATTAATTGATTCAATAAATTCTTTAATTAAACCCCCGTTTTTAGTTATTTTCTGTATATTCGAATTTTATTAAAACAGTTTAGTTAAATCGACAATGAGGCCTGCGTATTTATCGTAAACTAACAAGAGATTTGAGCTTAGCCAGAAATATTAAAATATGTGCAATGTCCGTAAGGCATTCAATACGATGTCGCTTAAATAGCGATTTGTCAACCTATTACAAATGCTTCCAAATGGAAGAAATTTAAAAATCGGAATTTCAAAAATATGTATAATATCTTTTATTACATTTATTCCTTTGAAGTAATCAAAATTACTAAGATATGGGATTCTGACTTCATTGAATTTCATTCAAGGATACAAAAATTTAATAACAACACAAAAATTTTTTTTTTTTTTGTAGAAATGTTGAGGTTATGAAGAAGAAAAAACGTTTTTCTCTAAAAATTATAAACACTATTAATTTTTAAATCAGACTAGACTAGTTTCTGCCTTTTTATGGACAGGCTCATCAGTGATTTTCCATTTTAAATTGTATTATTATTTGTGTCTTATAATTGTCAGATTGTCTCTATATGATAAATTTTTCAAAAAAATGCGGCTGTAAGAATCAAACCTGCGTTCATCTGACATCACAAACGTAACAATACCAAGTCATGACCGTTTAGCGATCACACCCAAGTATGGCCTCGAATCTAATGCAGCTAAATTGGAGATTCCTTTCCTATTAGCTTTTTCTGTTATTGTATATTATACTCAGAATTATTTTTTTAATTACTTTTAAAAAAATTTTTAATGACTAATTTAGAGACATCGACTGGTTTTTTTTGTAACTCTATAGCTGTTATTGAACAATAAAGTAAATAAATTAAATACAATAATTCGTATTTGTGTGTGAAGCTTGCTAGGACATTTTATAAAAAATAATTATTATATTTACTTTTCCAGCCCACACATTTCTAAGCGCTCCGAAATTATGACTCCTAATAGACTCGTAAATATAATAATTTTCGGAGCTCTCAAATATAAGAATTATAAACGAATCATAATTAACTCTTATTTATAAGCCTAATTGAAATTTTTTTTTTAATTTTTTCAACATCCACATATGACTCAAAAATGAATCATAAATGACTTATAAATGGTCGAAAAAATTATGAAATTTTCAATAATGCTCATTGTAGGTAAGACCCACTGCAAATATAATTAAAAACAAATGAAATTTCACCTGGAAAAAGGACGACTTTCATTTCAGTTCATTTCAGTACTTACATTTTCATTTTGTACACCATATTTAATGCATTTCCGCGCGAAATTCATTGAAATTGCGAAAAAAATGTTGTTCATATAACATAATGCCGCGCTTAAAACTGTGTTTTTAGAGCTGGTTTTTTGTTTTGTTTTTAAATTTTTTATCAATTATTATTTGACTGTATTTAGAGTGACTGTTTCAAAAGCCGAACCAGGTTTGAATATTTTGCATTTTCGAAACCGTTTTATTTTGGCACTGCTAACCAGTTATCTTTTTAACAGGATATTTTACTTGAAAAGCCATCAAAGCGCTAAAAATGCTTTATTTTTATACGATATTAAAAATTTTGATTTTTTTAATTTTTCGCCGTTTTACAACATTATAGAAAATTTCCATTCCCGTTAATCGTTTATCTTTAACTGCACAAAAATAATGTCGTTTTTTAAGTTCCATTAAAAATATTAAAATTACAGTTTTTGCTTAGATTAAATAAAAGCTTCATAAATTTATAGATCTCATTGCATTTATCACATTTTAAGATATATACATACAGCAAACACATAAAATTATATTAATTTTTTTTTTTTATATTAGGTCTTAAAAAGGAACACGCGAATATTTTGGAAAACACAAATCTTTTGCAGGTTTACGGATATTTAGTTGGGTTTAGGGTTACTTAGTTACAGAAAATCATATAAAATACTTTTAAATTCGCAATATTAAAAATTTTATATAAGGATAATTTTTGAGGTTATGGAAATTTTGTTTGCTCCATCAAATTTAAAGTTCTTAGAATTTTTTTATGCCATTTCGATTTTAGTATTAAGCCGTTGAATGAAAAAATTTAATTTTTTTGTTTTTTATCATAAAAGTCTATAGTAACAATTCACTTTAGATGTCAAACTATGTTTTAAAAAAAAAATACGCAACACTAAATAATTACACTTCGAAAATTTTTTAAAAAGTTCGTAAAATTTTTGCGTTTAAAATTTTAAAATGCCGTTTTAAGGAGTCCTAAAATATGGCAATTGATGAAAGCGATATATGTGAAAATTTTCTTTCCAATTTGTTCTCAACACATTCTGTGTAAAGTTTTTTCAAGTTTTTGATTATCGCCATAAAATAAATTATTTTGTTGTAAACTTCTTCGTAATTAGTTTAGGAAGCTAAATCCGGTAAAAATTAATTTTTTTAATGAATATTTTAAACAATGAAAATGAAAAATTATTCGAGTTCGAGGACATACTCTATATTTCTCTATTATGATATTGTCCTAACAATTAATGTATAAATTTTTTCGTTTAAAATTTATTCTTTGACCCTTTCAGGAATGTGTTGATAGATCTATTTCGGGAATTTTCCAGGTTCCCATCATCTGAACACTTTTCGAAAGAGGTAACAGTCCCATGACAAACATCAAACATTCATATATACTAGTTTACTTACTATATGAGAACTAATATATATATATGAGCTCGAAGTAAAAGATTATCACCATCGATCAAAAAATAAATTGAAAACTTGTTTTTTGTGTGTATGTCTACCTTTGGTAAATATTCAATACACGTTTTTGTTTCTTTTCCATTTGATTTGTGCATTTGTTTTTAAAAAACAAAATGCACAGGGGAAGTAGTAAACAAGACCATACTTTGCATGTATAGTAATTAAATGTGCTAAAGTCCCAAAACTTATTTAACAAATTGTGAAAAACAATCTGCTGTAGGCGTGTCCCTATCCGGATTTCATTCCTGCCCAAGGAAATCTACAGGGGACTTTGTTATTAGAATTTCTAGAGATATTTGTTATGTTAAATCCCAACTCAATGAGAATTTCTTGTCCTCGTCTAGGAGCGAGATTCAAAATTTAAAATATCAAAGAAAAAACAAAAACAACAACAAAATATTATCAAAATTGGCTTTGTCATCTTCCAAATACTACTCTGCCTTTAATACAAGTAATTATTAAAGGCAGAGTAGTATTTGGAAGATGACAAATACAAGTAATATAAATACTACTTTGCCTTTAATACAAGTTTGATATAATTTTTATTAAAAATAAAAATTATGTTTTTTTCGACCTTTTTGATCAATGGTGTTAATCTTTTACTCTGAGCTCATATATATATAGTAGTTCTCATGTAGTGAGTAAACTAGTTTATTAGTTCAAACTTTTCAACAATTGTCAAATTAATTAAACAAATCTTTTAAAAAGTCCACTTAAGGAATATCTGAATACACCTTTTAAATGACAATATGAGCCTTCTGAAAACAATCTGAATAGTAAATTTATGAGTAAGACTATCTTTATACGATATTTTAAAAGTATTTTCTGATTACAAAAGAAATAATAAATAAAAACACTGCGGAAACTTAAGTCATAAATGTACATCTTTGCTTTGAATTGGCATTTAGTAAAAAAAAAATACGTTATTAAGAAAAATGCTAATTTTAAAACTGACTGAGAATGAAAATTGTTTGGCGGTGCACAATTCCCAAATATAAAAATAACTAAAACTTTTAGAACTAAAAATTTATACTACGTTCATACTGAACCCCAATATATAATTTTTAGTTTTTTCAAATTTTCGATTTAAAATTAATATCCAACTTGAAAGTCTTATGAACGCAATTAATGAGCACCTTTTGCAAATATGAAATTACATATACCTCCATGAAGGACTACCCTTGGCATATACGAAATCTCACATACTTCCTTATATGAAAAATATATATCGAAAGTTGTCCACATACGCAACCATATATATCCATATACGAACATATTTGCACATATATGAACTTTTTATATATACTATTGTATAATATATTATCATATATCTAATATGATATTGTCATATTTGACTTTAGTTGTAGCTTTTTAAAAAGTTGTATCATGTTCATGATAGACAATACAGTTGTTTCATTGGCATCACCCAAATCTTCAGTTGTCCGCAATAGAAAACGATAATTGGCTTAACTCAAACCGCGACATTACATATAACATTAGTGTATAAACTGGCTAAATGTATAAACATAATTATAAAATCAAAACTATTTGAAAAGCAACAATTTTTACATATCAATATGCTTCGTATATATGTATTTGTATGTAGTATGTGGGTTTTTTTTTTTGATTTTAATACAAACATTAAAACATTTATGAGTTTATAATATTATTTAAAATTCCATTATTTAAAAAAATATTTAGTAAAATTCAAATTATATAAATCTTAAACCATAAAATTATGTTTTTTGTCTTTGCTTATAATTTGCGCAAGACACCAAATATGTAATAATATTTGCAATTCATTTATATGAATAGAAGATATAAAAACATTCATACCTGTTGCTTTTGTACTGCAAATCAAATTATATTTCAGAGTATTAATATCAAAGCTTAAAATGCCGCACATGTTTAAATAATAATATCCATGAAAACAATTGACCAGTTAAGAAAGAAACGCAAAAATTAAATGCTAATAACATTATTGTACTCATTTCATTTGATATTCAAACAAATTCAGACGGACTGCAAGCGGGCGGATAGTCAAATGGACGAACACACATACTGAAAGAATATGATACCGATACTGTGTATTTGCTCGATTGTAATATAATTAACGTCATCAATTGGCACTCATAACAATGGTGAAGTCATTCATTCGCTCCATCTGTCAGTCAGTCTGTTTGTATAGCTTTGCCAACCCAACTATTCCACAAAACACTTTGCACAGCAGGAGTTTTAGTTTCTGTTTTATGTATCTTGTATTCTTGGCAAGACAATGTTTGCCAACACTTATGTTACATACAACAAAACACTTTTGAGATATTTTAAATTAACATACATTGAGCTTTAACTCTCATATAAATAGCAAATAATAATAATATTAATAAAAAATGAATTGTTTAATAAAATAATTTTAATAAAAAAAATGAAAATAAAAATTATTCAAGTTTGAGGACATACTCTGTATTTATTAGGATATTGTTCTAAAAAATACTCTATAGAGTTTTTGTTTCCAAATTCATTAATTGACCACTTTCAGGAATGTGTTGATAGATCTATTTAGAGAATTTTCTAGGTTCCCACCATCAGAACACGTTTTGAAAGAAGTGGCAATCCCATGCAAAACATCAAACATGCATATAACCTAGTTATCCCACTAAATGAGAACTAATATATGAGCTCGAAGTTCAAGATTATCACCATTGATCAAAAATAAATTTAAAACTTGTTTGTCTATGTGCGAGGTAGATTGCTAGATTGCTAGATGCACGCTTTTTGTTTTGATTTTTACACTTGTTTTTTTTTATTTAAAAATAAGATGTAAATGGGAAGTAAATTCAGACCGTACTTTGTCTTTTTTACAAGGTTGATGTAATATAAATATTATGTTTTTTCGACCACTAATTGTGCAATGAAAATGAAAAATGAATAACTGTGCAATGAAAATGAAAATTATTCAAGATCGAGGCTAAACTCTATATTTCTGTATTGTAATATTGTCCTAACAAATACTCTATAGAGTTTTTGTTTTTAAATTTATTAATTGACCACTTTCAGGAATGTGTTGATAGATCTTTTTTCGGGAATTTTCTAGGTTCCCATCATCAGAACATGTTTTGAAAGAAGTGACAATCCCATGCAAAACATCAAACATTCATATAACCTAGTTTTCCCACTTAATAAGAACTAATATATGATCTCGAAGTTAAAGATTATACCCATTGATCAAAAATATATTGAAAACTTGCTTGTTTATGTGCAAGCTCTGCCTTTGGTAGATATACAATACACGCTTTTTGTTTTTATTCTCCTTTTTATTTTCACATTTGTTTTGTTTTATTTAAAAACAGGATGTAAAGGGGAAGTAAACTCAGACCGTACTTTGTTTTTTTACAATGTTAATATAATTTTTATTAAAAATAAAATTTATGATTTTTCGACCATTAATTGTGCAATGAAAATGAAAAATTGTGCAATGAAAATTAATATTATTTAGGTTCGAGGCCATACTCTTTATTTCTTTATTAGGATATTGTCCTAACAAATAATCTATAGTGTTTTCGTTTTCAAATTTATTAATTGACCACTTTCAGGAATGTGTTGATATTTCTATTTAGGGAATTTTCTAGACCTTACACATAACAAACAAGTTTTTAATTTATTTTTGAACATATATCATAAATTATGATGTGAGCATGATTATTCAAGTTCAACATTTCATTATTCAAGTTCAACATTTCATTAAAGCAGTGAAGAGCTTCCTCTCAATTTCCAATTTAGACCAGAAATTGCTGCTTGCGCCACGTCGGCACATGTACACACTAAAAAAAAAAAAAAATAAAATACACAAAAATACGGATTTTAGTAAAAATTTTATGTTAAAAACAAATAGTTGTTATATCATATTGTGTATTGAATAAACGATTTTGCAGATTTTGTGAATTAAATTGAAAATAAACGCAAAAATACTACTGCTTTAAATGAAAAGTAAGTAGTCCTTTTTTTACTCATTTTCAATAAATTTAATATTTAATATGCACATATTCAGTAGATTTTAATGAAAAAATATTGTGAGTTTGTATATTGAGTTTGAACTTAAAATTCCGTCAAATAAATAAACGCAATTTCAGTTTTTCAATTATTACTTGCTTTTTCAACTTGCTTTTTCTACATTACAAAATTGAATATTTTTGAAGATTACTTTATTAACATACATATAATCCTTGAAATTTCTATAAGAAATTAAGATTCAACTTAAAAAAAAATACTAAAAATGCAAAAATTCAAATTTTTGAAAACACAAAAATCACACACTTGAAAATTTTAGGATCTCTTAAGATTAGTTAGGAGTAATTTATAAAAAAAAATTCAGCAAAAAAAAATTAGTTTTTGAGATTTTCGATTTTGAAAATTTCAAAGTGTTAAAAGTTTTAATTAAATATCTTTTAAATAGCCCCAAGAATCCTCTTTAAAACGACATAAGGACCAGTTTTGTAACTATAATAGTTTTTGAGATATTAAAAAAAGAAACTCGCAACAATTCGAAAAATTCGAGGAATTATGAAATTTTGTATATTTCATAACTTTCGAAATAAAATTTTGTAATTTTTTTCCTTTGGCAGAACATTTTTATTTGATAAAGTAAAAGTTCTCCCCCAAAATTCAGCCAAATCGAAGTGGGTCTTGTCCAACTATTGGTCGATTTGAGAAATAATTACCCCTATACGATAAATTTTTTAACAACCTGCGGCTTGTAAGAATCAAACCTGCGTTCATCTTACATTACAAACGTAACAATACCAATTCATGACCGTTTAGCGATCACACCCAAGTATGGCCTCGAAACTATTGCAGTTTTCTTTCCTATTAGCTTTTGCTGTTATTGTATATTATACTCAGAAGTGACGACACTAACAACACAAATATTCTATTTTTAGATTTTTTGTTTATTTTTCTAATCTCCTCCGTCTCTATTTCACAATGTTACCAGAATTAAATTTTTTTAATTTAAAATCAGCAATTTAAAAATTTTTTAGAAAACATTTCTGTTGATTTTAGCAATACATACATATAGTAAAAACTTGGTTGATATTGCAGTTTTGTTTGCTACAAATTTTTAGTAAAAGTTTTCGCCTCTTTTAGCAGAGTAAATTGCTATTTTTAATTAACTAAAATTCAACTCGAATATAACTAAAATTTTATAAAGTTAACCGTTTTATTTTATAAATGTTTAGCAAAAAAACTTACTATTTTAGCAGGTTTTTCTGCAACGTCATTTTAACTTATTTTTAGTAGCTCCTTCTGCGACTCAATACCTCAATACCAAGTATGGTATAACTTGATAGAAATTTCATTTTTGTCAAATAATTGGTAATGCACAATAAACCATTAATTTCATTTAATCAATAAACACAATAAAAAACTGTCCAAAAATGTTTACTTTAGCTCTCGAATACACTTTCGGGACAGTCACCTCCCTATGGGGAATGACCTAAAAGTGACTGAATGAAGAAGGACTTATCACAGGACTGGTATAATTTAATACTGAAGTAGGTTAAGCAGTGTCAACTGTCCTAAAATTACCAACCCTGTGACTGGTAAAGGGAGGACATACCACTTACACAGAATGCTTATTAACAATAAAAAAGCCAATTGGCCAGAATTTTTTTTTTTTTTTGTAGTCAATCGAACATTTCGTTTGCTACTACCACATTTTGCACTTGTGATAACAATCGTTTGATTGAACAAACAGAAATTCGGTGGAACTACTAAATAATTCGGGAGCTGCAACCTAACCATTCGATTAGCTACAATTCGTAGCCTACAAATACTGTTGCTACGGCCGAGTATCATTTCTAGGTGTATAACAACCAGTGTTGCCATATATTTTTTTCAAAAAACTGTAAAAAAAACTGTTTTTTTAAGAAAAAACTGTTTTTTTTTTAAATAAAAAACAGTAGAAAAAACTGTTATTATGTGCATTTTGAATTCAATTGCATTTTATATAAACATAAAACAACATAAAAAACATTAAACACATAACATAGAGCATTTTATATACACAGAAAAAAAATAATTTTTGTTGTAGACTAACTTTTAATTATACTAACAAAAAAAAATATTTTCAAATTTATGTTATTACACAAGTTGTGCTCTGCTATAAAACTAGATTTTAATTAACAATAAGCCTAATATGTTTTTTTTCTGTGTACTTGTTTAAAGTAAAAAAAAATATAATATAAAAAAACATATTTATATTAATTATTTAACATATCGTCGATTGATTATTGGAGAGCCGCACCGACCAAAAACATTTTTGCGAGAAAAACGATAAAGAAAGTTTTCAACAAAATTATTAAATAGATAGGAACCAAACCCAATTCCCAGGAAGTTTATATGTTCTAGAAATTTGTTTATTGAGATCTTAGGTAAATTTTTGTAGTTGATTGTTTCCTTGAATTTTGAACGGTTTGCTACCTATGGACCTGAACACGGGAAAAAAGGTAAAAAAAAATCGATTTTTTTAAGTTTTTTGCGATTTTGATCTGGAAGGTGAAGTTTTTTTGATTTTATATGTTCGCAATTTTTGTTCTTTATGACAAGAGCTACAACTTTGCCATAGAAAGTAAATCGAAATTCTGAACGGTTTGCAAGATATGAGCCTGAGAAAATGATCACTTTTTTGCGAAAATGATACCGAGGCCCCAAATCTTTGGCGGCCCATAAACAAAAAAGGAGATGACTTTGGGAAAAATTGGGAGACACGGGTCTTTTTTTAGTCTTTTATCACGTAGTGGTGTCCGTATATGGTTATTTTGCCATGACTTAAAAAATTACACACAGTGTAAGTTTTGTTTCTTAAGTCTTTTGTTTGTCAAAATAAATATTTAATTCTATTTTTTATTTATACTTAAAATGATAAATGTTTGGTATCAAAAGAGAAACAAACATAACATTACATGTCATTAGATTTTCATATTTTATTAAGTTTAATGTTTTCAACCTACGCTTAAACTAACAACAACTAACAAACTCTAATTCCGTCATAGTTATTAAAAAAATAACAAAAAATAACAAAAAAAAACAAAAAACTATGCCAAAATCTAAGAAAACTGCAACTTCCTAGAAACAAAAGTTAAAAGTTCAACATGTTCCAGTTTACTTGTTGAGATGCGTTAATCCTTTAAATTTTTTCTTGTTTTCCATATCATTCATAAAAATAAAATGTCCAAAATACCAGCAACAGCAATATCCGCACGCAAAAACCACTTTTGGTGCATAAGTCGCTTAAAAGCTGGTGAGACAAAATGTTGCTTTTAGAAACATCAAGAAATAAAATTTACAAGTGTACGTTTTTTTTTCTTAAATCGGTTTGTTGCGGTACGTGTTGTTATGTTTAGATTGCTTTTAAGAACTTCCTTTTTCATGGGGATTTTGTTCAAGATTTTTATACCCTCAACCATATGTGGTCATATAAGTTTGTCATTCCGTATGTAACGTATTGAAATAAAGGTCTAAGTACATATATTCTTGATCCTTATATAATTTTAAGCCGATTTAGCGGTGTCCGTATGACTGTCTGTGTGTCCGTCTGTCTGTTGAAAAGGCGATCACGGCGCGAAAACGCAATAGAGACTGCACACCCACCCCAAAAATTTGGTATTAAAAATGAGCATAAACTTTAAATTTTTTTACAAATTGGATATAATACACTGGTATACTACTACAATTTCTTAGTAGCGTCTGGTGAATAATATTTTAAATTCACCTCAAACTTTTAGAAAATTTTTTTCACCACAAAAACATTTTTTCACCTCAAATTTTTTATTTCACCACAAAAATATTTTTTTACATCCAGAAAGGGTTTTCACCTCACATAAAATTTTTTTCATTATTTTTTGTTTTTTGTTTCATTTGTAACATTTGTAACATATACATGGTGTAGGGTATAAAAAAAAATGGAAAACCAACTTTAATGCATGTAATTGTTTGGTTTAATATTTACGTGTTAAAAAAAAATTTAACAAAAATGGTTTTATTTATCTAAGCTCAAGATTCTAAAATGTTTGTACGTACATCACTAAACACATGTATCTGTTATGTTTTTAAGAATATGTGAGTATTCTCTTGTAAAAAAAAATATGCCTATGGTGCCTTACACCATGTCGTAATAATGTCGAACGAATGATCTAAAAAAAAGTAAGGAAATTATTTTCGGTCAATGCCGATGAAAAATAAAACACATATTTAGTGAATAATTTTTAAAGGGTTTGAGGCCACTATATATCTGTTTTTTAACCGTATTTTGTAACACGCCTCGCCTGGAGAGAATTTAACATAAAAATCCGAACACTAAATATTTTATTCTTGATTATGTATTTAGGTTGTCTCAAAACAATTTTGCGATAAAAACCTAAACTTTCTATTGAGCACTTTTTGCAAAAATCTGGTTTGGATTTGCAAATATTCAAATTTTCCAGTTTTCTCGAAAACTATACGAGATACGAAAAAACAATACAATTACCTTACAAATCTACAAATTTGATATGTCGAAAGAAAATATAGCGAATTTTCGCTTTTTACACTGAAGCGAATACACTTAGTTTTGAACACTTTTTAAAAAAAAAATCAGAGGTTGTTGTTAGCTGTTTGAAAATAAAACGGTATAATCCAAAAAACTAAAAGTTGTGTTATCTGTCTGTTAGAATGGTTTATCCAAATTCCGAAAACCTCAAATGGTTGGCTATAAATTGCCTTTTAGACAGCAAACCAGCGACAAAAAATAAAAAAATCAAAATGTTCCACCTTGGCGAAGAAATCATCCATTAAATGTATTACATCGACTAACAACAACCAAAAATTTAAATTTTAATGAAAGTTTGGATTGCTCTTTTTAATTTAAGTCACAAATCGGAGCATGGATTGGACATAGAGATCAATCAGCAAGCGTGGAACTGAATAACTAAAGAGCACTCTAACCTGTATATTAGGATGTTCCTTAAAATTACGATTTTTTTGATTTTCGTTCATTTAAATGGATAAAAAAAAATTTTTCATCAATTTAAAATTTTTATAATCTTGAAGTCACAATTTAAATCAAGTTTCATGTGTCCTTTTTGTCCCCCGCCAATGAGGGTTAAAGATTTTTTTAATAAATGTAAATTTATTTGCTAGAACAATATCCTAATAAAAAAATATAGACTATGGCCTCGAACTTGAATAATTTTCATTTTCGTTGCACAATTAAAGGTCGAAAAAACATAATTTTTTTTTTTTAATAAAAATTATATGGAATTTGTAAAAAAAGGACCAGGTACGGTCTTTGCTTACTTCCCCTTTATATCTTGTTTTTAAATAAAACAAAACAAGTGTAAAAATAAAAAGGAGAATTAAAAAAAATGTTTTCAATTTCTTGTTGATCAATGGTGATAATCTTTAACTTCGAACTCATATATTAGTTCTCATTAGTGGGTTAACTAGTTTATATGAATGTTTTATGTTTCGCATGGGACTGTCACTTCTTTCAAAACGTGTTCTGATGATGGGAACCTAGAAAATTCCCGAAATAGATATATCAACACATTCCTGAAAGTGGTCAATTAATTAATTTGAAAACAAAAACTCTATAGATTATTTGTTAGGACAATATCCCAATAAAGAAATATAGAGTATGGCCTCGAACTTGAATAATATTCATTTTGCTATATTCTAATTTTTTTATATATATATTTTAACAGATTAGTCATTTTCGTTTTTTTTTTTCATTTCGTGTTTTGAGTGTTGGCAATCAAAAAAAGTCAATTGCTTACAATTTTTGTTTTAGTTTATTTTGTAAGACACATTTTATTTAATATCGTTTACATGTCATTGTAAGACATATTGTCAACCAATTGTAACAAGACACATAAATTTTCTTTCAGTAAGTGTAATGTGTGCATTCAAATTCAAAGTATGTGTTACCAAAATACATATAGACATGTGCCATATGGCCAATCAATTAAGTTTTGTCATGGTTGAAATATACAAAGTTGTATTTAAAAAATTATATGTCAAGCAATTGATTGGTTTGTTTTTTTAAATATATGGTAAAATCTACGAAACATTTTAAAAATGAAAAATTTCAAATTAGTGGCACTTAATTTTTTTCTAGATAAGCTTATTTAAAAAAAAAGCAATACTGCGTTCTCGTGGATAAATTTTTCGAATGCTTAAAAAGTTATATGCGAAAAACCGCAAAAACTTTCGGTTGTAAAATTTTTGGATTTTTCGGACATGCGACCACAAGTTTTCGAGTAACCTTTCCGTCAGAATTTGGTTTCCAAATTTTTCTAACGTATCTGCACTAAAAAACAAAAGTCCATAAAGCTAGCCAAAGAGTTAGTTGAATCAGCAAAATTTTTGCTTTTAGGATACTTGCAGAAAAACTGCTAATATCTGCAAAAGTGTTTTTCTGAAAATCAATTCTTGGCTAAGAATTAGTAAATTCAGCAAAGTATTTTGCTGACACTTAGCTCAATGCAAATTAAAATCGCCTTGTTGAAATCAACATAAATTTTTTGCTGGATTGAAAAACCCTAAGTATGTAATTTTTACTTTAGTTAATTTATTTTGCTGAAATTTAAATCTATTTCTTTTTGTGATATATAAAAATTTAAATATATACAAAAATTTCAGGATCTCCATTGTTCAAATTTCATTGACATCATTCAGAGAATTATATCAGTGTCCATGTTTAGACAAAAATATTTTAATTTGAAAAGTATTCAAGTTTAAAATTGAAAAAAAAAACATATTTTAATTGTGTTTAGAACAGAGGTAAAATAATTGCCTTACAAATAGAAAGTTTGCCTGTTTACTGTTTGTTATTAGTAAAATAAATGTTGTGTAATAGACTCACACCTATTTATAAAATATTACAATTCGTAAACTTAAATTATCAATTGTTACAATAAAAATTCGAGATTTGTAAATAAATGTTGGTTGTTGCAATACTATAGAAATTAAATAATAATGGTTGCACGTGGAACCACAAGAATTCGATTGGCAAAAATTTCGGTTGCAACTGCAAAGCTGTTTTCTGTGTGTACAATATTCGCCAATTTTGATTAATCTCAATATATTTACTTATAAGCGCATGTGTTCAATCCATTGTAATAATTCATATTTGATTTAGTTAATACTTATTAAATTTATTAAGGGCTAGTAACTTTTCCAAAAATATCAAGAGTTTATGAGGGCGGTCTCAAAATTAGCCGACTTGGCGTATAGTAGTTTGAAAAATATTACTTCGGTGAAAAGTGGCAACTTTATAAAACATATGTTTTAAGTTTCAAGGCGCCGTGTTGTTTAGTTTTTTTTTTTTGAGCCATGAAAATAAACGATCTCGGTGAATTTATAAACATGTAAAAAAAATTATTCACCGTTATGTAATTCAATGCTTTCATTTGAAAGATCTCAGTCCAACAAATATTAAAGCTAGATTCTAATCTGGGGGAGTCTTCTCTTCGTTTACGACTATAAAATATTGTGTGGCAGAGTTTGAATGTGGCCGCACGAGCTGGTCAGACGAACACCGTAGTGGTAGACCACTTGAGGTGTCCACGCCAGAAACGGTTAAGAAAATCCACAAAGTCTTATTGGTTGATTGTCGACTGAAGGTGCGTGAGCTCGTTGAAATGATAGGCACTTTAAAAGTGCATATTGACCGACAATTTGGAGATGAGGAAACTGTGCGAAAGATTGGTGCTGCCTTTGCTCACAATATAAAAAAAAAAAAGTTCTGAAGATGTTTAAATACAGTGTTGGCGATGTTTTACCGTAATAAAGACGAGTTATTGCGTCGATTCGTAACTAAGAATGAGACATGAGTCCACCTCTTCACACTTGAGACAAAGAAAAAGTCAAAGCAATGGACTGGATTAGCAGAATTGTGCACAAGGAAGTCGAAGACAGTTCCATCTGCAGGCAACGCTATGGCGTCTGTTTTTGGGATGAGCGACGGATAATTTTAATTATCTTCAAGACGGAAACGCAATCAACGGCAAGTATAATGCTAACTTATTGCAGCGTTTAAGTGACGTAATTAAGGAAAAAATGCCGCATTTGTCGAAAAAGAAAGTGGTGTTTCATCAAGACAATGCACTAGTTCAAACATATAATATTGCGACGGTCAAAAGCAATGAGTTAAAGTTCGAATTGCTTCATCACACACCTTATTCGCCAGATTTAGCGCCCACGGATTATTTTCTATATACAAACTTGAAAATTTGACCCAGTGGTAAAAACGTTGACAACAATGAAGAGATAGAGTCCGCAGTTGATGGCTATTTTAAGGAGCTAGACTGTTCTTACTATAAACACGATGCTATTGAATATCGCTGCGAAAAGTGTATCGAGCTAAAAGTAAACTATATTTAGAAATAAAGAAAATTTATCCCAAATTTGTTAAGTTTTCTTTGTTAGGTCGGCTAATTTTGGGGACCGCGCTAGTAGCTTTAACCATAGAAATTTCCATAAAAATTTGATATTCATAACTATGGTAAAGCCCTAACATTTGTTTACTTTGAGATAACTTATCAGGTCTAAGTGTTTCTTAATTCCTTAATTAAACTCATATATCCTAAAAATGGTAAAAAAAAACTCGGAACTTATAACATGTTCCAAATATATCAAAGTGTCATAAATATGTCATGCTACCCAAAACAGAAACAAAACAACAACTTTTCCACACATTTTAAATTTTTATTTAAAAATCATTATTTAGACAAATAACAAACTGCAAATAACAAACAAATAAAATCTTTAATCTGATATATTATTAATTGTCAAAATTATCAACAAACAAAACTGATAACAATACGGAATTGAGAAAAATTATTTAAACGCCTGTTTTGTTTCTTGAACAATTTTAATTAATTTTATAAAAAAATTCTAACAAATGGATATTTTTCTATAATATGAATTATCATAATTCATAGATCTTATAAAACTATTATGTGATTTTTTTATAAATTAATAAATGAAACAATACATTAAACAGGCGTGGATCCAGAAAAAGTTTTTGGGGGGCGGTGGGGAACTTAGAGTATTTTTAATTAATTTTTTAATTTTTTTTACATGTTAGTATTGAAAAATATAATTTGGTGGGGGATTTCCCATTCCCCCCCCCCACTCCTTGAAACCGCACCTGCATTAACGGTAGTTGATTTTAGTTATTGTTATGATTTTTTTTCAGTTGTTTTCTAGCCATACAAAACGTATAAACAGCCTTATGAATTATTGACTTTGAACTTTGATTTAAATTTTGCTGCTGTTTTTATAACTTTTATTATCATGTCAGTAAATTGTGGTTTGTTTCTTATATATTTTTGTTGTGTTTGTTATGCTACCCATGTTTTACAACAATTTGTTTAATAACTCCTACAATACATATTTATTGAAAACTTAAACTTGGCCAGAAATACTGACTACAGCTGCATTGTAATTTAAAATTGGTCACTATTTAATTTTAAAAATATATATATATAATATAGAAGACAAATGTAGTTAACATTGGCCATCAGAAGTGGCTTTCAAGACAAATTATTAAAAACAAATATATATCACAAACAATCTTAATTTTTTTGTATAATCCATTATACGAGTTGTTTGTGTCTTAAGTCTTTTGTTTATAATAAGGAACTTAAAAAAATTCGGTTTAATTAGTTGAATCAATATTATTACAAGACCTGAGAATATTTCATTACCATTGAAGTATCATTATAATTAGTTGAAACTATTGGAAATGCAAAAAAAAAAATATTTAACGGTACAAAATGATATAAAAAAGCGTCAAAAATCGACTCTGGCCTATGAAAATTATCAATTAAAAAAATATTTAGATCGTTTACACTCTAAATAACATGTCTGTGGGTTAAATATAAAAATTTGTTAATTTAAAATTTTATTATTTTTAATTTATAACGAGCTTCCAACCTCCGTTTATTTACAAAAATAAAGCAAATCAAATATATTTGCTAGGTTGATACTAGTACTTCGATCTGGATAAAGATCTCATCAAAACCCGAAGTTTTAGAAAAATTAGAGCTCCCTATGCTATGCTGTTATATAAATTTGAGACATATTTTGAGTTTTGCATATGAACCACACTTTCTGTTTTTTTTTTAAGCAAAATAATTGCTCAGATTTATCTTTTTAAGCAAAAAATGCTTCTATCTTGTGCGAAATGGGATGATAAATTGTACAAAAACGGTAAAATATCTCAAAATGTAAGAAACACCGAGTATCTAATTGATAATTTTTATTTATTATTTTTTTTAAATAACAAAAAACAAATGTAAAAAATTAATGTAAAATGATAACACAGTCATTTGATGTGGTTTGTTTTTTTAAATGAACTACAAGGTTAGTAAAAAATTTAATGGCTGAAATTTACATTAAAAATAAAAAAAACTGTATTATAATCCAAACAACTACATATTTTTAAAGCAGAAGTTCCCCTAGTGTATTAGCCTTGTAAATTACACTAATGACAATAGGCAAATATTATTTGAAATTTATGTGTCACAATTTAAAATTTTATTTTTACTGAAGACAACGGAATGTTTTTTATTTTATACACAAATTTTTTTTTTTTTTTTTGATGATGGGAGGTAATGTAATTTATATAGATGTGTTTGGGGGCAAGAAGGTCATGAAATGCGTCATCTTCCCTGTTATCTTCTATGGTGGAAAACGGTTGAATAGAGTTGATGGAAAAATATGCATCGGAAATGTTGTGAAAGTTGTTAGAAATATTATTTTTATATACGTTCCTAAATAAACTGTTTTTTGTTTTTAGTTTTTTGTTTTTTGATATTTCGCTGCAATTTTACGACATCAATATTATACTCTTATTAATTTGGTGTAATGCAGATAATTAAACATCAATATTCATACTGGACTATGTGGCACCAAATATGAAATATTCTTTTATATTTTATAATTATTACTCCATATTCTGCACCAATTGGTGGTGTATTGTCTTCAATAGAAACCCACAGTAATCATAACACATTTTTTTTAAGAATCTGAGATATGTTTCCTATATCAAACCATTTAGACTCTGAGTAATTCTTCCTATAGAGAATAAATTCCCTTAGATTATAACTTTTTCCTATAGAAAGAATGGGATTTTATTACGGGAAAAAAATTTGAAAATCTGAGTGTTTTGCTTTAGAATCTGACATTTTCTCAGATTAAGGGAATAAGCTTACATGTAAGGTACTCATCAAAATGATAAGGTCACTTGTATTTTGTGTTGTTTTTACAAATATACAAAAAGTATTGAATAGTACCGTTGCTAAAAAAAGTTGTTGCTCAATACCTGTTTATATAAACATCATTTGCTCTCATTTATTTACCGTTAGTTCAAATTAAAAATCAAAATGTGAATGAAGTTAATTTAAAAATGCTTCAAAATGATAAGGTCAGTGCTAAATTGGACGGAGAAAACCTTTGAACTTGAAAAGAGTCAGATTGAAGCATTTTTCGAGCAGAAATTGGGGATGCGAGAAATTGCGCGAAAATTGGGTGGTTCATTTTGTGTAGTGCAAAATTATACTGTACGTAATATGATAAAAATGAAATGAGTTTGTTTGAAAAATGAGTTTGAATGCGTCGACAAGTACGGTTTTGAGAGTCATTAAAGCACAGACCCACATTATCCGAGCTAAATTTAATAAAGCTCAATATTTAAATTAGAACCAGCAGATAAAACGCTTGCAATTTGCGAAAAAAACACATGTCAACTGACTGGCATTAGGTACAAATTGTAATAATTTTTTAAACTAACTGGCTATAGGTACCAATTTCACTAATTTTAAAATTTGTTGTTTTGAAAATTGTTTTTTCTAATAAAAAAAACAGATGGCTTAAGAGACTATTGGAGATATTTGAGAAAGAAACCCAAGTATTTCTCAAATAGAAATTACGGCGGTGGTTTGCTAATGGTTTGGGGTGCGGTTAGCTCACGTGGAACCCTTTCCTTAGCGTGTCCTTTAACTAGAATGGATAGTATGGAGTACCAGCGAGTGCTTTAAAATCATTTGTTGCCATATCTGGTAACACATCGCGTAAAAGAATCCTTTTTCCTTTAAGACAACACTGCAGTCTATGTCAGTAGATCAACTAAGGCCTGGTTTGAGGAACATGGATTATAAGTTATGGAATGGCCAGTACGTTAACCAGATCTTAATGTTATGGAGAACATGTGGAGACTGGTTGTGCGTTAAGTTTACGCCGAAAACCAGCAGTATAATTCAGTGGGAGCGCTAAAAGTGGTAATTTTGAAAGCTTGGCGTGATATAAGACTAGAAACACTAGACAACTTGATAAATCCTATGCCAAATCGCATTTGTAAAACATAAAATAAAAATGGTCTATGTTTAAATTGAAAAAAAACAAATCGATGTATGTTGTTTTATTGAAATTATATGCACTGACCTTATCATTTTGACGCATTTTAAAATGCACCACATTGATATTTTGATTTATGATTTAAACTAACGGTAAATAAATGAGAGCAAATAATGTTTATATAAACAACTCTAGAGCAAAAAATTTTTAAGTAACGGTACTATTCAATACTTTTTGTATTTTTGCATAAATACAACAAAATATGAGTGACATTATCAATTTGACAAGCACCGTATTTTTATATATTTTTTAAAAAATAAATTAAGATTTAAAAAAAAATAAGTTTTTTTGTACGAAAGTACTTTTTATCACTATTTTAAATATGAAGTAATGATATAAACATTTTTGGAAATCTATTTTTGGACTCATTAGTTTTTTAAGTATAGTAATTACATATATAACTACTTATTTTTAATTTTTTGATAAGCTATAAAGTAATGACATTTGATGCAATCAAGTCATTTATATTTTTATCTATCAAGTATAATATGTCGAAGGTTTCATTAAGAAGAAAAATTTCTATAAAAGAAATATTTTCTTACTAAATTTTGTTTTCTTTTAATTTATTTATATCGAGGGCTTATATTCAATACCGTCTATCTACATTTGCACGAAAATTTTTTTTATGCCAAACTCATCTCTGACCCCATCTGCATGTACTGTAAAAATTTCAGTGGAAAAAAACTATTTTTAGTACTATATATCCTGTATTTTATCATTTGTCTATCTACAAAGATACTTATTTATGAATTTTATGACGGCAATACCGTCTATCTACATCATAGAATTTTGTCGTTTTATTTAATTTCAGGCTATTTCTCTGTTTGATATCTATTTATTCACTGTTCGTTTTTCGGATACATACTTCTCTTGTCGAACGATCACTACCTACCATAATACGCTGTGTATGCGGTGGTGTGCCCTTTATGTTATTTTCCAGCACAAGTGCACAACTTTACCGTGTACAATCTCGCCACGCATCAATGTACAAATTACTGGTGGAACGAGACTGATGGAGACCTCTCCGCTCCGACGTTTATTTCGTGCATAATGCACCATTTGTCAACACACTGTCTAACAGATACTCTACCAATAATAATTTACTCCGATGGTTGCAGTTACCAAAACCGTAATCACTTTTTGTCGAATGCTTTGTCCAATTTTTCAATAGAAAACAACAAAATCATAGAACAAAAATACTTGCAGAAAGGACACACCCAGATGGAGTGTGGCAGTGCCCATGCAAAGATAGAGGCTAAGTTGAAAAATCAAACCATATATTTGCCATACGACTACGTCATTGTAACCAAAGATGCCCGCAAAAGAGTCAAAATCAAGAACAAAATTATTTAAATGCCATTTGATGCATTACATTTAAAGTATGATTTTTTTAAGAACTATAAGGATACGAACCTTATTCGATTTTCCAGTATTAGACCTGGTCGAGCAAAAAATGATCCGACAGTATCCCAACTAAGATCTCTCTTATATTCCCCAAGTGGTACCATTAAGTTTAAAGTGAATTTTGATCATAATTACACTGAACTACCTATTAGAATAAAGCAATATGAAGGTCACATAGAACCAAAACAATTGTATACCGGTCGACTACCAATTCAGCAAAACAAATGGAAACATTTACAGGAGTTAAAGGCGGTAATTTCAGAGGAGTATCACTACTTCTAAGATAATCTTAGCCACGCGCAGTAAAAATTATAATAAATTATAATAAAAAAATTATAAAAAACATTGTCTTTAAATTTAAACTGGTTAAACAATTCTTCTGAACACACCTACCCTCTATCTGACACCCTTTTTGAGACACCAATGCCAAAAACAAACAAAAACTAGTCAAAAACAACCCCTAGCTCCCTGAAGGGTTCAAATGTTAGAACAGGTCCTACTATTTTTCTATCCCCAACATTTCTTGTGAACATATCTACCCCCTATCTCCCACCTTTTTCGGGGTCCCCATACAAAAACCGTAATACAAACTTAATTTTAAAATAAGGCAATACCGTCTATCTACATATTATTTTCATACACAATGATTTTATTTTTGAGGCAATACCGTCTTTCTATCATAGAAGCTAAAATAACGCGAATTTCAAGAAACTTTTTAGTTATAACGTTTGTTAGACACATTCTGTTAATATTGTAGAAGATGAGTTCATCGAAATTGTTGCTTATTTGCGAATAAAACAGTTTTTTGGCTCTCCTGAAAAATTGTGTTTTTGTAGATAGACGGTATTGAATATAAGCCCTCGATATACTCATTATTTTATCAATACTAGTAAGCATAAAATTATATGCGACATATTTTTTGATTTTCGTAAGGTGTTTAGTAATGATATGTCATTATTTTGTATGACATCCTCATATATAAGTAAAGAGATTAGTAATGACAGTTGTAAGTACTTAACATTACCAAATATGTACACTTAGGAAATTATGTTGGTAAAGACGACAGCAATTGTAGTCAAAAACAAATGAAATTTCATTTAAAAAAAGGACGACTTACATTTCATTAAATTCAACTAACACTGTCATTTGTTTTTTATGTTCAAAAAATGACTAACAATTGTAGTAAAAATGAACCACATGGTAGTAAAAAATAAACCAAAAATTTTTTTTTTTTTTTTAAATAACAAAAAACAACTGTAAAAAATGAATGTAAAATCATAAAACAGTCATTTGATGTGAGTTGTTTTTTAAAATGAACTACAAGGTTAGTTAAAAATTTTATTTGTTCTACAAATGACTTACATTTACATTAGAAATATTACAACCCAAACAACTACATATTTTTAAAGCAGAAGTTCCCTGAGTGTACTTATATAAGCACTTATATGGTAAGGCTTTTCTACACTGGGTTATCATGAGTGAAGACTATTTAAAATGCATTGTTTTAAGTTTCGAAGCGTCTTAATTAACCAAACAAATTTAGCAATTTAAAGTTTATCGCAGATTTTAAATTCCGCTTTTCCCGTTAATTACGTTTGGGAAGAGAAAAATCGTTTAAATGTTATGAAATTATGTGACTAATAATAAAGTTTTTAACTGTACTTTTGTAGTTAGAAAAAATTCTAGAAATTTTAAAATTAATTTTCATTAAAGAAGTGCAAAAAGTGTTTAGTGTATTGATCTTTAAAATTTGACTAATAATAAAAAACTGTTTAAATTGATAAAAATTTGTTATATTTTCAAAAAACTATACCCAAACAAAAATAAAACACAAATATCGACCTAATATATGAAAGTACGAGGGCGGCTCAATAAGTCCGTGAATCCGTTTTGAATGAAACACAGTTTTTTTTTTACCAACTGAAATTCCGTTACTATGACTCAAATTCGGTTATTACGAATTTCAGTCGGTTGGCACAACTTAACATTAGTTTTCACAACGAAGTTCGGTTAATTCAACAGAATTTTAGGGGTCGTTTTTTTTTAATCCTCTTTAAACCGGTTCAATAAGTTGACATAATATTCGCCGTTTATTGTTTTCCCCTTTTGAAGGTAATCGATGTGGATTATCCCGCGTGCATCCGAAAAAAACTGTTGCCATCACCTTATTGGCCGACAAACTTACCTTGGCCTTCTTCGGAGCCGGTTCACCCGGAGAATCCCACTATGTAGACTGCTGCTTGGTCTCCGAAGTGTTGTAATGGATTCATGTTTAATGCACAGTTACAAAACACCGCAAACAATCCTTTGAAGTTGTCACACGATTTCGTTTATGATCAATTGAGAGCGAACGCGGCACCCATCTTGCAGGCAGCATTCTTAAACCCAACTGATCATTTAAAATCGAAACCACACTGCCATATGAAATGCCTATGGCATCAACAATCTCACGCACTTTTACTCTTCGATCGGCCAACATCATATCGTGGATTTTTTCGACATTTTCGGGTGTATTGACCTCAATTGGCCGTCCAGAACGTTCAGCGTCATTTGTAATTGTGCGACCACAACGAAAGTCAGTAAACCACTTTTTTACCATTAAAATCGATGGTCCCCATAGTATTATCAAGCTTTTCCTTGGATTGATTGACGGCTTTTTTTCGCAAAAAATAATATTTAATAAGCACTCGGAATGCACTTTTTTCCATTTTTAAAAAATACAAGAGGTTGTATGTTTTGAACAGCTGTTAAACGCAAAGTAAATGACGGAACTTGCTCAAAATTTGAAAGTAGTCTATTAACAGGTGGTGCTTGATTGGAGCAGTATTGCATTTCATATAACTACGAGGGAAGTTCGAAAAGTCACGGACTTATTGATCCGCCTTCTTATGCAGTGGTGCTGGACTTATCTTATTTTAAAATTGTGATTAGCTATAAGAGGTAAAATGTCCCATAACAATAATAAACATTTATAACAAATCTCAACAAAAAAAAATTAAAGACAACCTATTTATTTTTTAATAAAACAAGTGCAGCTACAGAAAAATTTGCAAAACAAAATTTAATGCATAATATTAATGTTTTGTATAAATATGTGAGTATAGTATGGGTATTAGGGTTATAACTTTTTTGTTGTAAATAGTTTACAGGATACTACCATATTTACAATATATTACTGATAAAAAACAGTCCGCACCGAAAACTATTTCCAAAAGCCTTTTTTATTTAAATATTTATTAAAATTGAGTAACACAATATGTATGTGTGTATTGGAATGGCGGGAAAATATTTTTAATGATTTGTGCGCCGCGGTAGGCTAGTTGGTAGCGTACTGGCTTATCAGTGCGGGGGTCTTGGGTGCGATTTCCACAAGAGACACTGGTCTGTTTTCGCTACAACGAAATAGTAGCTAGTGCTCGGATAGGGTAATAGTATATAATTTGTAATTATATGGTTATTAATTGAAAAAAAAAATATTTTTATTGTATAAGTACATAAAAAAAACTATGAAATTTTAGGTAAAATGTTACATTTAAAAAAAAAAAATTAAAAAACCAACCACCTCGAAAAGGCAAGATCATGGTTCTTAAAATTTATTCAATGCCTACACGGCTATGATATGTAATTTTTGATAGTTGAAAGGTATAATAATAATTATGTAATTTAATACTTGGAAAGTAGTATGTTATCACAACCTAATGTTAAATTCACCGATGAAAATGCCAAAACATAAAATATTCCTGGGAAGTTGTTATAGGTATATACTAGCTATTTTCGTAATATTAAAAACATTTTTTGAGATTTTATGTAAACTACATGATCGAAAATGATACAAAACGAATAAATTTTAAATAGCCTTCACTCATAATAACCCAGTATAGAAAAGTCTTAGGTATAATAATAACTATGTAAGTTAAGTACATACATTAATTTGATGCATTAATTGTATGCAGAAAGCTATAACCCTAATTTGTATATTAATGACTTTATTATAAAAATATTTAGTTTTTTGTAAGTCACAGTAAGGTTTGAGATAAAGTTTTTTGTGAAATTATATAAAGTTTATTCGGTTTAAAAAGTAATTTTAACACAATACCCACGCACTTAACTAAACAAAAAAAAAGATATTGAGCAATTTTTTAAGGTTCATTCTGTATGCTGGACAAAATATACAGATATCGAGCTATATCCGCCAAAAAGACGTAAGCGCCAAAATTATTCACACAGAAAATTAAATAGTTGGAATTCGGTTAGCACTACGCAAAATCATTCGCAAAACTAAAAATTTAGTACCAGTTATATGTTTATTTTTATTTAAACCATTAAACTATTATTATAATTGATAATTTTATAATACCATCATAACTATAAAGGCTATAATTAATTATTTATAATTGGTGAAATTAACCCACACTTTATCAACAAACTAGTTATAGGAATAATCGGTAGGTCCTACCGAATCATAAATTTGAATTAGTCATAAAAACTACAAATGGGTTGTTGTTTTTACCGATTATTTAGTACTACCCTTCAAAATATAAATTTAAAAATTAAAAAGAATAATAAAAACTAATTTTGTTTGCGAATAAATATAACAAATTTGTTCTTCTTAGTTTAAACGAGCTTAAGATCATTTATTTATTAATTATTTATTTCCAATATTTCGTCTCCACATTGCGTGACTTCTTTAGCGAACAAATATTACAATTTGAAGAACTAGTTTTAATAATTAAAAACTTATATACATATAATAATTTTTTTAAAAAAGGCGGGAAATCAAAAATATTTTCTGTCAATATGAAAAAAAAAAAAAATATCCCAGAAATCAATATTAAATAAAAATAAAGATATCACAGAAAACAAAAATAATTATAACAATATTTAAAATCTTAACTAGAATATTGAAATACATATATTATTAAACATCATAAAAATTAGCTGAGTTTCTATTAACTAAATGTCTGTAATTTTGTGCAACATTTGCTATGTCTTTCTTATAGTTAATAGTTCTCATGTAGTGAGTAAACTAGTATATACATATGAATGTTTGATGTTTGGCATTGGATTGTTACCTCTTTCAAAACGTGTTCTGATGATGGGAACCTAGAAAATTCCCGAAATAGATCTGTCAACACATTACTGATAGATCTATTTCGGAAATTTTCTAGGTTCTATTCATATAAACTAGTTTACTCACTACATGAGAACTAATATATGAGCTTAAAGCTAAAGATTATCACCATTGATTAAAAAATATATTGAAAACTTGTTTGTTATGTGCAAGGTCCACCTCATTTTTCATAAAATTGTATGAAAACTTGCATTAGTTTAATGAAAAGATTTAATGGCCAAGTTCAAGTGCAACTTCATGGCTTCTATACAAAAATTTATTAATATCATGCAAAGAAGATTCTCCGAGTGTAAAAAATTACCCTGAGGGAAATGGACCAGTCACTGGTATGGTCACGTGACTAAAACTTCGTGTGTATGAATCTGTCCTAATTTCGGTTCTGATATATAAAAGTGAATGGTACTTTTAACATGGGCTTGTCATAGGAGGTGGCAATTGCTACCTTTGGAGCACCTTGTGACGTGGCGAATAAAATGACAGATGTTACCTATCACCGTACCGACTGAAATGAATAAGCTACGGGACAAGTTAGAAATAGGCAGTGTTAAAGTAGGATCATTTTAGGATTTATGTGACATGCAAAAAGACCAGTGGGAAAATAATTATCAAGTGACTGGTGTAGGTGTACGTATCGTAGAACTGGAGATAAATTTTTGATGGAAAACTAGTCACATAAAAAGAGCAATATGTGCTGTCACAGGGGTAGTTTGATAGAATAGCTTTGTGAAGTTCTACTGCACTGGTCTAAGGTTACATGTCGCCGGGAATGCGAAAAGTTATTAGCAAATAACCAGTTACTTTTTATTCGCCGTGTGTCATATTATATTCTAGTTGCTAAATTGCCCGTCCGGGACCAGTCACTAAACTTCACTGAAAGAGTGTGTCATATCACCTGGTCACAAAACCTTAAAACGGGCACAACAAATCAAATTTAAAAAAAGTTTATTTTAGTGTTATGTCTGCTTTGCAGCAGTCAAGGGACTGAATCATTTGGCACTAATTGTCATGTTTTCATCCACTGTTAACGGGATTGATCCAGTTTAATGACCAGTATCATCTTAAACTGCAACGGCCCTAGTTGCTTCAGTACAGTATGATATTATGCTACTTTTTCTTCAGCTACATGATATACCTCGTAACAACTTTTCAATATTTTAGCACTTTTTGGTACATCACAATTTTGGTTTCACGTGCCCCCCAATCATATATCACAAAATCGTCACTTGGGATCAATCGACCCTTCATTTCCCTCAGGGTATCGACATAAGCTGTTTTTTATTATAAACTAGCGGGCGTTGCCCGCTACGTTGTTAGCGTGCCTTAGACCTAGTTTTTGGGATGATGGATAACTTTTCAGTTTGCCCACTATCTGTGTACCAAAATTTAATAAAATCCTTTAAGCCATATAAAAGATAATAAAAAGTGTGCGTAAAACTGCCACGCCCACCAAGTCTTAATCTATTATAGCAAATAGTGCTTATGAGTCATCCCAATATCTGTGTACCAAATTTCAATAAAATCTGTTCAGCCATATAGAAGATAGTGAAGATGTGGGCGTAAAAGTGCCACGCCCACAATATCTAAATTTGATATAACTTAAAGTGCTTATCTGTGACATCTCTTTCTGGGTACCAAATATCAATTGCATCGGTAATAGCAGCCTTATTTGAGGTATTAGAAATATGTGTAGGTAAATGAGCCACGGTTTAGAGCCCCCTTTGTTTTTCAAAGCAGCCACTGATAAATGGATGCAAATATATGATGATCATCTATTTTACATCTTGTAAAGCCTATAGTTTATTTAAGAACTCGCATTATATGTGTACCAAATATCAATGAAATCGATTAAGCCGATTAGAGATACTTAAAATGTGCGACGCAGATAATATAAAAATCCAATAAAGCGTATATCGTTTCTACCAAATTTCAATAAAATGGGTATACCATTTAGGAGATACTGAAAAAGTGAGCATACAAATTAAACGAACATCATATGGAAATCTTATTTACCCTGTTTTGGCTAACATTGGTCCCATTACACATATTGATAGTGAGGAGATATTGAAAAAGTAGGCATAAGAGAGCCACGTTAATAATATCGAAATATCAGTAGTCTCATTATCTACGCACCAAATTTAAATAAAATTAGTTCAGCCGTTATGAAGATACGGAAAAAGGAGGCGTAAAAGTGCCGCACCCATTGTATCGAAGTGTAATATAGTCTATAGTGGCTATTAGTGGTCGCAATAACTATGCATACAATTCCAATGAAATCGGTTGTGTCGTTTAGAAGAAACGGAAAATGTAGGCGTAAATGTGTCACGCCCATCGTATCGGATTCTAATATAGCCTATAGTGGCTGTCAGTAGACAGATTATCTATGCACCAAATTTCAATAAAATCGGCTTATCCTTTTATAAGATACGTAAAAAGTGGGCATAAAAGGGCCACGCCCACCATATCGAATTTTTTTATAGAATATATTACCTTCCGGAGTGGGCATAAAATAGTGGGCATAAAATATCCACGCCCACCATATCGTAATTTTTTTTTCACTCTCTATGTACCAAATTTCAATAAAATCCGTTCAGTCGTAATTTTTTTTTCACTCTCTATGTACCAAATTTCAATAAAATCCGTTCAGTCGTTTGGGCGTGATGGGCGTAATATTAATTAGACAGATTATCTATGCACCAAATTTCAATAAAATCGGCTTAGCCTTTTATAAGATACGTAAGAAGTGGGCATAAAAGGGCCACGCCCACCCAGAAAAAGATATTACAGATAAGCACTTTGTTATTCGTAATATTAATCAGGATATGCCCACAATATCTAAATGTAATATAACTTAAAGTGCTTATCTGTGATATCTTTTTCTGGGTATAAAATATCAATTACATAGCATAAGCCATATCGAATATAGCGAAAAAGTGGGCGTAAATGTGCCACGCCCACCATATCGAAATCAAATACAGCACATATTACTTTTCAGTTTGCCCACTATCTGTGTACCAAAATTTAATAAAATCTTTTAAGCCATATAAAAGATAACAAAAAGTGGGCCTAAAACTGGCACGCCCACCAAATCTTAATCTATTATAGCAAATAGTGCTTATGAGTCATCCCAATATCTGTGTACCAAATTTCAATAAAATCTGTTCAGCCATATAGAAGATAGTGAAGATGTGGGCGTAAAAGTGCCACGCCCACAATATCTAAATTTGATATAACTTAAAGTCCCAGCAAAATAAAGTGGAAGTAGTGCTTTAAGAACCTCTTTAACTTGACTTCCAAAGCATTAGCATACGCACATTTTCACTTTAATAGAAGTTATTGTTAACAACTGCCAAAAATGGTAAATTAAAGTTATTTTCAACAGCATTTGCATCACCATATAAATTAATTGGTATCTAAATTAATAACATCATAAGAAGTACTTTTTTATAAGTTCATATATATTTTTTTTATATGGAGGTTGAGGTGGTAAGTGGTTGGATTTGCAATCAGAAGGTTGCGAGTTCAATTCCGGGCCGGGGAGATAATTTTTTTTTTTATTTTTTTTTTTAATTCTAATTAATTTTTTTAGTATTTTTTATTTAATTTGGTTTTTCTGAGTATTTTAAGAGAATTAAGTAATTTAAAAAATACCAAATAATTAACATCTTGACTTTAATCATAAAGAATTAAATTAAATTAAATTAGAAAATTGTTATCCAGAGTGGACAAATAATTATTTGATAAAAATCTATTTTTTGGTCTTTGCGATGGAACTTTTTGTAAAACTTATTTAAAAAAAAACCTAAGGTTTAATATTTTTTATTGTTATGTTGATAAGAAAATGCAAAGATGTATTTTACTGCTAAAGATTATTTTATCGAATTTTTCATATTTGTTGCAAGATATACTTTTCAGGTGTGCCTCAATTGAAACGTGTGCAATATTCAAAAAAAAATTAGGTAAAAAAATTTAATTTTGGCTTCAAAAATCTAGTTCAGTTTTTAATTCTATTGTTTCGGATCGCAAAAAATTAGCAAAACCAAAAAATATCGAAGCCAAATTTTGAAAGCTAGTTTATTAATAATAATAATTAATTAGTAAATTAATTAATTAAAACCTTTTACTTAATTTAAATATATCACTTTAATTTACCTATAGAGTTTTTACCGACCTCTTCTTCAAATCTTTAGAAAAAAATACGGGAAACATTAAAAGATCTTATTTGCAATGAATTCAAAAATGTTAAATGAGCATTTTTATTATTTCTTAATATTTTTTTAACCTCATCAAAACTTAAAAATATTTTAAAAATAATTTATATCTCAGTGATATGAAATCACATAATAAAAATGTTTTAAAAATCATTATTTTATCTTTTTTATTATATATTTGTGTAGCATATTTTTCTTGTTTTCATAAAAATATATCAATATTTTCAACTTAAGTTCGTTTTAAGTTTGTAGTACTGCATAAGTAACTTTGGTGCAAATGGTAGCGCGGTCTACTTTAATTCAGCAGATTGTAACTCAGATTCGTGTGTTCAATACTCGCTGGCACCAAAAGATTTTTTTTTTTAATATTTAAAGTTACGTCCCTAAAGTATGCTGCACATTTTTATTAAATAAAAATGTTAATATATATTTGAAAAAGACCTTCCATGAACTATTGAAAAATAGCATCCATGCACTGTTTAAAATGCTATTAAAGAAGTTATATATTCACTCCATTCGCCCAATGACACGACAATGTTAAAATCATTAATGATTCACCTAAATTTGCACCACATCCGACTCAGTAGATGTGGTGTTTTTACTACTTCTTCCTCAGCTCTTATTTTGCTGGGGTGCTTATCTGTGACATCTCTTTCTGGGTACCAAATATCAATTGCATCGGTAAAGCCATATCGAAAATAGTGAAAAAGTGGGCGTAAAAGTGCCACGCCCATCATATAAAAATTTCATATAGCCTATAGTTCCTTCCAGACCGCCCACTATCTATGTGTCAAATTTGAATAAAATCGGTACAGGCGTTTGGACGTGATGCTCACACAAACAAACAAACAAATAAACAAACAAACAAACAAACCAACAGTCATTTTTATAATATTAATAAGGATAAGGATTGTTAAAATGTTGTATTAGAGTTTAACAAATACTGAGCGGTTAATGTGGAGTAATATTCCACATATTCCGCCTTTAGATATTCCGCATTAGCCGATATGCACCAAAATTTTTGAAAAAATTATTAAAAATTGTTAAACGTAATATTAGCACACATAAATGGCATTAAAAATTCCATAATTCATATTCTTTCATAAGTAATATTTTTTGTAACAAATAAAACAGCCAAGCATACAAAGTTTTTCTTTTCAAATAATTTAAAACAAACGGCTATGATTAGTCTCAAAAATACAAGCGTGACATTAATTTATATGAATATGTAATAGTTTCAGCAACAAACATTTCTCAAATAGTCTTTAGTTTCCGAAATAAAGGGATGTTTCACATTACCCGCCTACTCTATATACATATATAATTAAAAAGAACAATATTCTAACTAAATATAAGAAAATATAGAAAGTCCGAAAAATGTATGTATTTTTAATACAAAAATCAAAACACTTTTGAACAACTAGCAAACCGCGACTCTTCTCAACAAACACAGTTTGTTGGTATATATGTTGTTTTTACAAATTGTAATACATCAATCACATATACATGTACTGACATACAAAGTATATCGACATGTAAAATTGTAGTTTTCAAATAGTTTGGTTTTTTTTTTACTTAGGGATACCAGATCAAGCAGTTTATACACTAAGGCAGACAAAAAGATTCTCATAGAGTTTATGTAGACTGTTGTTTGTAATGTCTCGGTTTGAGTTAAGCCAATTATCTTTTTCTATTGCAGACAACTGAAGATTTGGGTGATGCCAATGAAACAATTGTATTGTCTATCATGAAAATGATTAAACTTTTTGAAAAGCCAAAAATAAAATCTAATATGACAATATCATATTAGATTTTTGGAAGTCCGAAAAAACAATTTTTGTGTTTTTAATACAAAAATCAAAACATTTTTTGACAAAGCTAATTTTATGCTGGGTGGGCTAATTTGGAGACCACGACTGTACATATTGCTTATCAAGAAAACTCTTTGTAATTGCGAATCCAATGCTACATAATACATGCTCAAGCGTGTTTAAAATTTTATGTTATTAATTAAAGAAAAATAGAAAACAATCTGTAGATTTTCCTATATTAATAAGCGCTTACGTCTATTTTTGTTGTTTTCTGAAATTCATAACGGAACTTCATAGAGTTATGAAATTTTGAGAATGATGCAAATGAATAAAAAATGTAGATTTACATCAAAAACCGAAAATAAATATCGTGGCTCTTGTGTCTTTTTGCGAAAAGGGCTCAATATATTGCTGCAATATTTACCAACTACTTTTTGTGTACATATAGAGAGATTTGAACTTATCTATGTGTGAACCCAGTCAAAAAAAATACAAACGGACCACCGCTAGCAAGGCACTTTAACAGTTAATACAAGTGCTGGCAATAAGTGCTTTCCCAATCCCAAAGTGATAACATTATTAGACAAAAGGTCCGTCTGTTAAAAAAAATGTCGGACCAGCACTGGGGAAACAAAATTTCTAGTGTTGGAAAAATGTTGGCAAAACCATGAAATAGGTGGCCTAAAAATATATTTTTCAAAATAAAATTTAAGAAAAGCACCGACGGGATTCGAAATCTGGCCGCCACATTGGCAGCTCTACCCACTGAGCTAACGAGACATATAATACTTAATAGCTTAAAACATAAGTGAATGATAACTGCCGGATAACAGTTGCTCAAATATATCAGCACTGGCATAAGGTTTTGTGGAATCAACTTGCCAACGTAGAGAAAACAAACAAAAAGTTGGTCATAAAAGAGCTTTACCAGAAACAAAAAAAAATTCATTTTATATTCAAAAAATATTAAAAAGTACAAAAAATCACAAAAAATATATGCCTGGAAGCGGGATCGAACTCGAAACCTTTTGACTACAAACTTGTTAAGCAAAGCATTATAATTTTTATAAAATATACGCTTTACCAGTTGTTAGACTTTTGAGTCCAGAGTTGGTCTCAGCGAATTCTATGACAATGTTTTTTTTTTGTGGAACACTGAAATTATTGCAAAACAAATACTGGCAAAACTATTTTTGGAACCACTGGTAAAGCGTCTTAATCAAGCGTTCTGACAGTAATATATTTACAATTCCTCGGTTAGCCAGTGGTGTGCTAGTCCTTGATGCTGGTGTGCTAGTCCACTGACAGTTTCTGACTGGGCACGATTAACCACATGTGTAAAATATCTATTGTTTAGTTAAAAGCAATTCAGTTTAGTGCAACATACCGCCAAAATATTATAATGAAGACATCAAACTAGACACTGCCTACTTTTATGTTTTAGGTTTTTTTCGTTTTTGTTTTTTGGAATACAAAAACCCAAAAGAAGAGGCGGTTTTTTTATGGATTTCATAGGCAATATTTAATGGCATCAACATATAATGCACATTATAGTAGGTTTTTCCTTTTTATGAATGGAACATATGATAAAGTACTCAGTGTAAAGTTTTAAAGCCTAAAGCTTAACTTATGTTCAGATTTTACTGAATTTAAATATGATTCATAGTTTAGAATAATGTGATTGAAATTGCTTAAAATTAAATTTTTTGTGCAGATTTCGATCTACAAATAGATACGTCATTATTACGAGCTTTTTAACCTCCGTATATTTACAATAATAAAGCAAATCGAACATATTAGCTACACTCAAAAAAATAAGTTAGTAGAAAAGTTAGTAGAAAAGTTAGTAGAAAAGTTAGTAGAAAAGTTAGTAAAACGTCTTGTAAATCAGGTACACTATTTTTTAGCAAATTTTTTTACTAAAATCGTGTTTTCAGCTAAAATTTTGTTATACTTATTCAGCACTTAACTGTTTCATACTAATGCTTTACTAATATACTAATGTTTTAGTAAATAATTTTGCTAAAAAAAATTGTGCTGATAAGCACATTAATAGTGTGGACGACCACCAGATTGAAAGATATACGCAGAATGAAGTAGATGTCGCGGCATGTCAAGATGTAGTAGAGAAGAGGAAAATTATACTAAAAAGTACAACTCTAATAAGACATATAAAAAAATCAACCATGGAAGTTTTTGTATCTGTTTTTCATACATAAAACAAAATTGAGGATTAAAACAACTTAAATATTGCGTTGTCACCGGCTTGTGAAAATAATTGTCTATTAATTAAATAAAAGACAAAATAAAATATTTAAATTTAATATGTATTTCTAAACTAAATGTTTATAGATTAACAATCTAGTGTGGTCAAATTGCAAGCAAACATATACAGACATGTAAACAGAGTAAAGCGAAAGACAAAGACACACATCTTAGGTCGATTTTTATGGTTCCCTTTTCTTATTGCAAAAAAAAGGGTTTTTATTTTTTCGTTTCGTTTCTATAATTATCTTCGGCAGTTGCGTCCTTTAAAAGATAGCATCATTTAGACAATCATTGATGTAAGTAAATGAAAGGCATTTTTTTTATGTTATATATATTTATTTCTATATATTTTCAGATATTAAATTAATTCATGTGGTCAATGTGGTAAAATGAAAATTTTTATATTTCGCAGTTATTGTAAATTATTTTTAAAAGAATCCCAAAAATATGTTTTCAGCAAATAAATTAACTAAATTACAATTTTTCTACAAATTTTTTGCGTTTTTTTCAGTCTACTAAAATTCAGCAAAAAATTTATTAATTTTTAGCAAACCTCTTTTAAGTGTTAGCAAAACTTTTGCTGACATTAGCAATTTTTTTGCAAGCACCCTCCTGACTAAAATTTTGCTGACACAGCAAAATTTTTTGCTGACTTTACAAACTTTTTTTTTTTGAGTTTAGGTTGATACTAGTATTTCGATCTGGCTAAAGATCTCATCAGAACCCGAAGTTTTAGAAAAGTTAGAGCCTCCATAATAGGCAGAACTTTAATTTGTTTAGAGTGATATTATTTAAAAAAATTCAAAATTTTTCGATAAAATTTCGTAAAATCGGTACAGGCGTTTGGACGTGATGCTCACACAAACAAACAAACAAATAAACAAACAAACAAACAAACCAACAGTCATTTTTATAATATTAATAAGGATAAGGATTGTTAAAATGTTGTATTAGAGTTTAACAAATACTGAGCGGTTAATGTGGAGTAATATTCCACATATTCCGCCTTTAGATATTCCGCATTAGCCGATATGCACCAAAATTTTTGAAAAAATTATTAAAAATTGTTAAACGTAATATTAGCACACATAAATGGCATTAAAAATTCCATAATTCATATTCTTTCATAAGTAATATTTTTTGTAACAAATAAAACAGCCAAGCATACAAAGTTTTTCTTTTCAAATAATTTAAAACAAACGGCTATGATTAGTCTCAAAAATACAAGCGTGACATTAATTTATATGAATATGTAATAGTTTCAGCAACAAACATTTCTCAAATAGTCTTTAGTTTCCGAAATAAAGGGATGTTTCACATTACCCGCCTACTCTATATACATATATAATTAAAAAGAACAATATTCTAACTAAATATAAGAAAATATAGAAAGTCCGAAAAATGTATGTATTTTTAATACAAAAATCAAAACACTTTTGAACAACTAGCAAACCGCGACTCTTCTCAACAAACACAGTTTGTTGGTATATATGTTGTTTTTACAAATTGTAATACATCAATCACATATACATGTACTGACATACAAAGTATATCGACATGTAAAATTGTAGTTTTCAAATAGTTTGGTTTTTTTTTACTTAGGGATACCAGATCAAGCAGTTTATACACTAAGGCAGACAAAAAGATTCTCATAGAGTTTATGTAGACTGTTGTTTGTAATGTCTCGGTTTGAGTTAAGCCAATTATCTTTTTCTATTGCAGACAACTGAAGATTTGGGTGATGCCAATGAAACAATTGTATTGTCTATCATGAAAATGATTAAACTTTTTGAAAAGCCAAAAATAAAATCTAATATGACAATATCATATTAGATTTTTGGAAGTCCGAAAAAACAATTTTTGTGTTTTTAATACAAAAATCAAAACATTTTTTGACAAAGCTAATTTTATGCTGGGTGGGCTAATTTGGAGACCACGACTGTACATATTGCTTATCAAGAAAACTCTTTGTAATTGCGAATCCAATGCTACATAATACATGCTCAAGCGTGTTTAAAATTTTATGTTATTAATTAAAGAAAAATAGAAAACAATCTGTAGATTTTCCTATATTAATAAGCGCTTACGTCTATTTTTGTTGTTTTCTGAAATTCATAACGGAACTTCATAGAGTTATGAAATTTTGAGAATGATGCAAATGAATAAAAAATGTAGATTTACATCAAAAACCGAAAATAAATATCGTGGCTCTTGTGTCTTTTTGCGAAAAGGGCTCAATATATTGCTGCAATATTTACCAACTACTTTTTGTGTACATATAGAGAGATTTGAACTTATCTATGTGTGAACCCAGTCAAAAAAAATACAAACGGACCACCGCTAGCAAGGCACTTTAACAGTTAATACAAGTGCTGGCAATAAGTGCTTTCCCAATCCCAAAGTGATAACATTATTAGACAAAAGGTCCGTCTGTTAAAAAAAATGTCGGACCAGCACTGGGGAAACAAAATTTCTAGTGTTGGAAAAATGTTGGCAAAACCATGAAATAGGTGGCCTAAAAATATATTTTTCAAAATAAAATTTAAGAAAAGCACCGACGGGATTCGAAATCTGGCCGCCACATTGGCAGCTCTACCCACTGAGCTAACGAGACATATAATACTTAATAGCTTAAAACATAAGTGAATGATAACTGCCGGATAACAGTTGCTCAAATATATCAGCACTGGCATAAGGTTTTGTGGAATCAACTTGCCAACGTAGAGAAAACAAACAAAAAGTTGGTCATAAAAGAGCTTTACCAGAAACAAAAAAAAATTCATTTTATATTCAAAAAATATTAAAAAGTACAAAAAATCACAAAAAATATATGCCTGGAAGCGGGATCGAACTCGAAACCTTTTGACTACAAACTTGTTAAGCAAAGCATTATAATTTTTATAAAATATACGCTTTACCAGTTGTTAGACTTTTGAGTCCAGAGTTGGTCTCAGCGAATTCTATGACAATGTTTTTTTTTTGTGGAACACTGAAATTATTGCAAAACAAATACTGGCAAAACTATTTTTGGAACCACTGGTAAAGCGTCTTAATCAAGCGTTCTGACAGTAATATATTTACAATTCCTCGGTTAGCCAGTGGTGTGCTAGTCCTTGATGCTGGTGTGCTAGTCCACTGACAGTTTCTGACTGGGCACGATTAACCACATGTGTAAAATATCTATTGTTTAGTTAAAAGCAATTCAGTTTAGTGCAACATACCGCCAAAATATTATAATGAAGACATCAAACTAGACACTGCCTACTTTTATGTTTTAGGTTTTTTTCGTTTTTGTTTTTTGGAATACAAAAACCCAAAAGAAGAGGCGGTTTTTTTATGGATTTCATAGGCAATATTTAATGGCATCAACATATAATGCACATTATAGTAGGTTTTTCCTTTTTATGAATGGAACATATGATAAAGTACTCAGTGTAAAGTTTTAAAGCCTAAAGCTTAACTTATGTTCAGATTTTACTGAATTTAAATATGATTCATAGTTTAGAATAATGTGATTGAAATTGCTTAAAATTAAATTTTTTGTGCAGATTTCGATCTACAAATAGATACGTCATTATTACGAGCTTTTTAACCTCCGTATATTTACAATAATAAAGCAAATCGAACATATTAGCTACACTCAAAAAAATAAGTTAGTAGAAAAGTTAGTAGAAAAGTTAGTAGAAAAGTTAGTAGAAAAGTTAGTAAAACGTCTTGTAAATCAGGTACACTATTTTTTAGCAAATTTTTTTACTAAAATCGTGTTTTCAGCTAAAATTTTGTTATACTTATTCAGCACTTAACTGTTTCATACTAATGCTTTACTAATATACTAATGTTTTAGTAAATAATTTTGCTAAAAAAAATTGTGCTGATAAGCACATTAATAGTGTGGACGACCACCAGATTGAAAGATATACGCAGAATGAAGTAGATGTCGCGGCATGTCAAGATGTAGTAGAGAAGAGGAAAATTATACTAAAAAGTACAACTCTAATAAGACATATAAAAAAATCAACCATGGAAGTTTTTGTATCTGTTTTTCATACATAAAACAAAATTGAGGATTAAAACAACTTAAATATTGCGTTGTCACCGGCTTGTGAAAATAATTGTCTATTAATTAAATAAAAGACAAAATAAAATATTTAAATTTAATATGTATTTCTAAACTAAATGTTTATAGATTAACAATCTAGTGTGGTCAAATTGCAAGCAAACATATACAGACATGTAAACAGAGTAAAGCGAAAGACAAAGACACACATCTTAGGTCGATTTTTATGGTTCCCTTTTCTTATTGCAAAAAAAAGGGTTTTTATTTTTTCGTTTCGTTTCTATAATTATCTTCGGCAGTTGCGTCCTTTAAAAGATAGCATCATTTAGACAATCATTGATGTAAGTAAATGAAAGGCATTTTTTTTTATGTTATATATATTTATTTCTATATATTTTCAGATATTAAATTAATTCATGTGGTCAATGTGGTAAAATGAAAATTTTTATATTTCGCAGTTATTGTAAATTATTTTTAAAAGAATCCCAAAAATATGTTTTCAGCAAATAAATTAACTAAATTACAATTTTTCTACAAATTTTTTGCGTTTTTTTCAGTCTACTAAAATTCAGCAAAAAATTTATTAATTTTTAGCAAACCTCTTTTAAGTGTTAGCAAAACTTTTGCTGACATTAGCAATTTTTTTGCAAGCACCCTCCTGACTAAAATTTTGCTGACACAGCAAAATTTTTTGCTGACTTTACAAACTTTTTTTTTTTGAGTTTAGGTTGATACTAGTATTTCGATCTGGCTAAAGATCTCATCAGAACCCGAAGTTTTAGAAAAGTTAGAGCCTCCATAATAGGCAGAACTTTAATTTTGTTTAGAGTGATATTATTTAAAAAAATTCAAAATTTTTCGATAAAATTTCGTAAAATCGGTACAGGCGTTTGGACGTGATGCTCACACAAACAAACAAACAAATAAACAAACAAACAAACAAACCAACAGTCATTTTTATAATATTAATAAGGATAAGGATTGTTAAAATGTTGTATTAGAGTTTAACAAATACTGAGCGGTTAATGTGGAGTAATATTCCACATATTCCGCCTTTAGATATTCCGCATTAGCCGATATGCACCAAAATTTTTGAAAAAATTATTAAAAATTGTTAAACGTAATATTAGCACACATAAATGGCATTAAAAATTCCATAATTCATATTCTTTCATAAGTAATATTTTTTGTAACAAATAAAACAGCCAAGCATACAAAGTTTTTCTTTTCAAATAATTTAAAACAAACGGCTATGATTAGTCTCAAAAATACAAGCGTGACATTAATTTATATGAATATGTAATAGTTTCAGCAACAAACATTTCTCAAATAGTCTTTAGTTTCCGAAATAAAGGGATGTTTCACATTACCCGCCTACTCTATATACATATATAATTAAAAAGAACAATATTCTAACTAAATATAAGAAAATATAGAAAGTCCGAAAATGTATGTATTTTTAATACAAAAATCAAAACACTTTTGAACAACTAGCAAACCGCGACTCTTCTCAACAAACACAGTTTGTTGGTATATATGTTGTTTTTACAAATTGTAATACATCAATCACATATACATGTACTGACATACAAAGTATATCGACATGTAAAATTGTAGTTTTCAAATAGTTTGGTTTTTTTTTACTTAGGGATACCAGATCAAGCAGTTTATACACTAAGGCAGACAAAAAGATTCTCATAGAGTTTATGTAGACTGTTGTTTGTAATGTCTCGGTTTGAGTTAAGCCAATTATCTTTTTCTATTGCAGACAACTGAAGATTTGGGTGATGCCAATGAAACAATTGTATTGTCTATCATGAAAATGATTAAACTTTTTGAAAAGCCAAAAATAAAATCTAATATGACAATATCATATTAGATTTTTGGAAGTCCGAAAAAACAATTTTTGTGTTTTTAATACAAAAATCAAAACATTTTTTGACAAAGCTAATTTTATGCTGGGTGGGCTAATTTGGAGACCACGACTGTACATATTGCTTATCAAGAAAACTCTTTGTAATTGCGAATCCAATGCTACATAATACATGCTCAAGCGTGTTTAAAATTTTATGTTATTAATTAAAGAAAAATAGAAAACAATCTGTAGATTTTCCTATATTAATAAGCGCTTACGTCTATTTTTGTTGTTTTCTGAAATTCATAACGGAACTTCATAGAGTTATGAAATTTTGAGAATGATGCAAATGAATAAAAAATGTAGATTTACATCAAAAACCGAAAATAAATATCGTGGCTCTTGTGTCTTTTTGCGAAAAGGGCTCAATATATTGCTGCAATATTTACCAACTACTTTTTGTGTACATATAGAGAGATTTGAACTTATCTATGTGTGAACCCAGTCAAAAAAAATACAAACGGACCACCGCTAGCAAGGCACTTTAACAGTTAATACAAGTGCTGGCAATAAGTGCTTTCCCAATCCCAAAGTGATAACATTATTAGACAAAAGGTCCGTCTGTTAAAAAAAATGTCGGACCAGCACTGGGGAAACAAAATTTCTAGTGTTGGAAAAATGTTGGCAAAACCATGAAATAGGTGGCCTAAAAATATATTTTTCAAAATAAAATTTAAGAAAAGCACCGACGGGATTCGAAATCTGGCCGCCACATTGGCAGCTCTACCCACTGAGCTAACGAGACATATAATACTTAATAGCTTAAAACATAAGTGAATGATAACTGCCGGATAACAGTTGCTCAAATATATCAGCACTGGCATAAGGTTTTGTGGAATCAACTTGCCAACGTAGAGAAAACAAACAAAAAGTTGGTCATAAAAGAGCTTTACCAGAAACAAAAAAAAATTCATTTTATATTCAAAAAATATTAAAAAGTACAAAAAATCACAAAAAATATATGCCTGGAAGCGGGATCGAACTCGAAACCTTTTGACTACAAACTTGTTAAGCAAAGCATTATAATTTTTATAAAATATACGCTTTACCAGTTGTTAGACTTTTGAGTCCAGAGTTGGTCTCAGCGAATTCTATGACAATGTTTTTTTTTGTGGAACACTGAAATTATTGCAAAACAAATACTGGCAAAACTATTTTTGGAACCACTGGTAAAGCGTCTTAATCAAGCGTTCTGACAGTAATATATTTACAATTCCTCGGTTAGCCAGTGGTGTGCTAGTCCTTGATGCTGGTGTGCTAGTCCACTGACAGTTTCTGACTGGGCACGATTAACCACATGTGTAAAATATCTATTGTTTAGTTAAAAGCAATTCAGTTTAGTGCAACATACCGCCAAAATATTATAATGAAGACATCAAACTAGACACTGCCTACTTTTATGTTTTAGGTTTTTTTCGTTTTTGTTTTTGGAATACAAAAACCCAAAAGAAGAGGCGGTTTTTTTTATGGATTTCATAGGCAATATTTAATGGCATCAACATATAATGCACATTATAGTAGGTTTTTCCTTTTTATGAATGGAACATATGATAAAGTACTCAGTGTAAAGTTTTAAAGCCTAAAGCTTAACTTATGTTCAGATTTTACTGAATTTAAATATGATTCATAGTTTAGAATAATGTGATTGAAATTGCTTAAAATTAAATTTTTTGTGCAGATTTCGATCTACAAATAGATACGTCATTATTACGAGCTTTTTAACCTCCGTATATTTACAATAATAAAGCAAATCGAACATATTAGCTACACTCAAAAAAATAAGTTAGTAGAAAAGTTAGTAGAAAAGTTAGTAGAAAAGTTAGTAGAAAAGTTAGTAAAACGTCTTGTAAATCAGGTACACTATTTTTTAGCAAATTTTTTTACTAAAATCGTGTTTTCAGCTAAAATTTTGTTATACTTATTCAGCACTTAACTGTTTCATACTAATGCTTTACTAATATACTAATGTTTTAGTAAATAATTTTGCTAAAAAAAATTGTGCTGATAAGCACATTAATAGTGTGGACGACCACCAGATTGAAAGATATACGCAGAATGAAGTAGATGTCGCGGCATGTCAAGATGTAGTAGAGAAGAGGAAAATTATACTAAAAAGTACAACTCTAATAAGACATATAAAAAAATCAACCATGGAAGTTTTTGTATCTGTTTTTCATACATAAAACAAAATTGAGGATTAAAACAACTTAAATATTGCGTTGTCACCGGCTTGTGAAAATAATTGTCTATTAATTAAATAAAAGACAAAATAAAATATTTAAATTTAATATGTATTTCTAAACTAAATGTTTATAGATTAACAATCTAGTGTGGTCAAATTGCAAGCAAACATATACAGACATGTAAACAGAGTAAAGCGAAAGACAAAGACACACATCTTAGGTCGATTTTTATGGTTCCCTTTTCTTATTGCAAAAAAAAGGGTTTTTATTTTTTCGTTTCGTTTCTATAATTATCTTCGGCAGTTGCGTCCTTTAAAAGATAGCATCATTTAGACAATCATTGATGTAAGTAAATGAAAGACATTTTTTTTTATGTTATATATATTTATTTCTATATATTTTCAGATATTAAATTAATTCATGTGGTCAATGTGGTAAAATGAAAATTTTTATATTTCGCAGTTATTGTAAATTATTTTTAAAAGAATCCCAAAAATATGTTTTCAGCAAATAAATTAACTAAATTACAATTTTTCTACAAATTTTTTGCGTTTTTTTCAGTCTACTAAAATTCAGCAAAAAATTTATTAATTTTTAGCAAACCTCTTTTAAGTGTTAGCAAAACTTTTGCTGACATTAGCAATTTTTTTGCAAGCACCCTCCTGACTAAAATTTTGCTGACACAGCAAAATTTTTTGCTGACTTTACAAACTTTTTTTTTTTGAGTTTAGGTTGATACTAGTATTTCGATCTGGCTAAAGATCTCATCAGAACCCGAAGTTTAGAAAAGTTAGAGCCTCCATAATAGGCAGAACTTTAATTTTGTTTAGAGTGATATTATTTAAAAAAATTCAAAATTTTTCGATAAAATTTCGTAAAATTTTTAAGAAATGATGTAAATATAAAAACTGCGATATTTTACAAAGACGAAATGAGAAAAGCAATGTGTTGGTCTATTTAAAAAATGTGTTTCAAAGAGAGTTTTTTTTGCCGTCGAGTAGTGTTATTTAATCATTTCCATTTATTTAGCTTGGTTTCTGTAGAAATTTACGCATAGCATAACATATTTATTAAATTGTGCTTAAGAAAAACAAAAGACTTAAACAACAAACGTTATTGCAATAGGTGCTCATTCTTAACTAAACTATATAGTCACTTATGAGTTTTTTTTTTTTTTGTTTTAATTTTTCCTGAATAACGTTATTAAGACAATAATTTAAAATTCAAATACCATAAAATCATTGCAATTGATTTTTTATTACTATTATTTTTATTTCAAACGGTATTTATTCTAAATAAATAAAGTAACAAAACATTAAAGACAATCAATATAATTCAGTTTTTCAACCAAAAGTACGGTATGAAAACTATGAAAAACTGAGGCAACAGCAATAGTGGCAACAAGAACACCAAAACAACCACATGTTAAAATATTATTTTTTAATTTGACAGTTAAGAAATCTTAACCGATTGACTATTGACACTTAGCGATTAAACGAATAAAAAGCGTCGTCATCGTTAAAAATATATATTTATGTTCCATATCAATATCCAGACAGTATGTTATCAAAGCGTCAATCAACACTTTACAAACTGTTCTTGTTGTTGCTACTGTTTCTGTTGCAGCTAGAATCAACAACATATACCAGCAAACAATAAGCAAACCTACTGCTTTAATATTTATAAGATCGCAAATAAGTAGTAAATAATAGCAAAAACAATTTAAGTATAAAACAAATGGAGAAGTTTTTCAACCTCTACCTAGTGGTGCAAAATTTAATGGAACCAACTAGAACATATTTAACCAAACTGATACTATAAATTTTTTCGGAATATATGAACTCTTAACACTAACGCAGAAAAAAAACAAATCGGTACAATTAATAAATGCAATTAAAAATTTAATTGAATTGAATTGAATGGAATGGAATGGAATGGAATGGAATGGAATGGAAGGTAAAATGACTTTATCTAACCAGGGTTAATTTAAAATTTTATTTTAATATTTAAAATATAAATTGAAACTTAATTAAAAATCAAACATTAATTACAAATCAAACATAATTAAAAATCAAACATAATTTTGGTAGCAATCTTTTTTTTTTTGAAAAAAATATATATACGAGAATAATCGGCAGGTAAGTCGGATTAAATCGTGAAATGAGAAAAAGGTTTTAAAATTCTAATAATAAATATTACTAAATTACTCACGAGAATATTAGCAGTCGATTAGGATAAGATCGTGAAGTGGGAAATGGGGTTTAAAACAAAACAGTGATCGCCGGGTTAGATCATTAAATGGGAAAAAGATTTTAAATTTGATTTGTAAATATTTCTAAGTTACTCACAAGAATAATCGTCAGGTGAGTCGGGTTGGAGTGTGGTATTTGAAAAAGGTTCAAAATATTATTAGTAAATATTTTTAAGCCACTTACGAGAATAATCGGCCGGTGAGTCGGATTAAATCGTGAAATGGGAAAAAGGTTCTAAAACTATATTAATAAATATTACTAAATAACTCACGAGAATATTAGCAGTCGAGTCGGATTAGATCGTGAAGTGTGAAATGGGTTTTAAAATAAAACAAAGACAAAAAAAAAAAGTTCTGAAAGAGGCTAAAATTAAAAAACAAGGAATATAATTTTGCATTGGCACAACGAATCTTTGGGTGAAAAAATTTAAAATGAGTTTGTTTAACATGGATTATCATGGACTCAAAAAACACTAAAAATCTTAGAAACCAATCATATTTATCTTAATGTATTATTTAATGTATTTAATTATTTGTTCATGTACATATTTTGTACTGTTTTATACGGCATTCACACTAGATTGCAAGACACGTGTTCTGCCAGAGCGAGTGGAAAAGAATACAAAACTGTTGGAATAGAATAAAGAGCTTTAATATGTGTTTTGGCATGTATCATTATGCGTTTAATATGTATGATTAGTCGTTGTTTGACTACGATCGCTGAAAGACGTATTTTCTAAGCAAATTTGTGAGTTTATTTAAAATTAAAATAAAAAAAAAAAAAATAACAACAAAATCCTAGTGATCTTTCAATTTTGTTAAAAACAAACGGATTAACGATTGTAAAGGGATTAATAATCTCTATTAACAAAGTACATCTGATGAGCGCACAATTGTACACTATATTGTTGTCTAGCAACAATAAGTGTACGTTGTGAAAAAAAAAAAAAAAACAAAAAAAATAGAATAGAATGTCAACTAATGAACTGAACTACAACCAACAACAAACATCCAACATTACCATCAACCCAACAAACAATGTGAGTTTAAGTGATTCCAGTAGTGAAGACGATTGTAACTGGCAGCATGTCCCTATTAACCCACGGAAACGTTTAATTGCACAGTCAGCTAAAACAATAACACCTAAACGCCAACACTTGGATGATGAAGCTTCAACATCAAACCGGTATGCTGCTCTTTCCAATGACGATGAAACTGCAAAAGACAACAATCAATCTCAACCTTCTGCTCCGAAACCACCACCAATCTTCATTCCAAATGTTGATAATATTATCAAAATGGTAAATAGTTTTAGTAAAGTTATTGCTATTGCTGATTTTCAATATAAATCTCTTAAAGACGGGCAAATTCGGTTAAGCGTTAAAACGATTGAATCATTTCGAAAATTAGTTAAACATCTTGAAAGCAGTAATATTATATTTCACACGTATCAAATTAAACAGGAGCGCGCTTTTAGTGTAGTTATTAAGGGTCTTCACCACTCCACTCCGATTGAGGATATTAAAGCTAAACTTATGTACTTAGGACATGGTGTAAGAAATGTAAGAAATATTATAAGCCGTACTACAAAGCAACCCCTTCCAATGTTTTATGTAGACTTGGATCCTAATCCAAACAACAAAAATATTTACAGCATGCGGTCGTATGATAATGCAATTATCGAAATTGAAGCGCCAAGAAAATTTGATGATATTGTCCAATGTTTTAGATGTCAACAATTTGGACACACTAAATCATATTGTCGTAAGCCATTTAGATGCGTAAAATGTGGTCTGGGACATTCTACTGCGGAATGTACTAAATCATATGAAACACCACCTCAATGCGTACATTGTTTAAATAATCATACAGCTAGCTATAAAGGCTGCGAAGTCTATCAGAAACTTATTATTAATAAAAGAACAAATATAAAAAATAACAGGAATGTTAATGAACAACCAAAATTGAATTATTCATTTAACAACAATAACGTTCAACCAAATCAACACAATAATTCATTTACATATGCCCAAGCTGTTAGAGGAACTGAACCTAGCGAAAATTCTCTTTTACAGAAAATTGAAACAATGCTTGCTAAACAAATTGAATTAACCAATACTTTATGAATATGATGTCAATGTTAATGTCCAAACTATGCAACTAAATTTAATAATTGCAGAATGGAATGCCAACGGCATATCTAATCATTTAAATGAACTAGAAATTTTTCTCAAAAACAACTATGTTGATATACTGCTAGTATCCGAAACACATCTTACTAGTAGATCTTTTATTCGTATAAGGGGCTATGACATAATTACAGCTAATCAACCCGATGACAGGGCGCATGCAGGTGCAGCTCTAGTAATTAAATCATCTTTGAAATATGTAATTGAAGAACCAATAACTGAGTCATATTTACAAGCAGCTGGAGTCAAAATTTGTTGTAACAATTCTAGTATAACAATATATTCTGTTTATTTCCCTCCCAGATTTAAAGTTGTTTCAGAGCAATACGAACATTTCTTTAGAAAACTTGGCAACAAATTTATAGTCGGAGGCGATTTTAACGCTAAGCATCCTTGGTGGGGTTCCCGTTTGTCTAATCCAAAAGGTAAAGAATTGTTTAAGTGCATTTCAAGTAATCAGTACAGCGTGCTGTCATCAGGAAGACCTACGTATTGGCCAGTGATCCGGGAAAAATACCTGATTTGTTGGATTTTTTGTTTACAAGGGAATCCCTAGAAATCTAATGGACATCAAAAATAGCGATGAATTAAGTTCTGATCATAGTCCAATCATTATTAGTTTCGAAACCACCCCGATGAAAAAAGAAAAGAATACGCAATTGGTATCCTTCAAAACCAATATAAACACCTATCAAAATTGGATAGAAAATAAAATAAATTTAAATATTCCAATTAAATCAAGCTTTGAATTAGAAGATGCATTGGAAGATTTCACTAAAATAATTCATGAAGCCGCTTTTTTATCTACACCAAAAGAAACGAATTACAATACAAGTTTTCAGCTAACTGCCGAAATAAGAGATCTTATCAATAAGAAAAGAAGGCTTCGTAAAGTTTGGCAAAGAACAAGGCACCCTACGGATAAGACCAACTTTAATCGAGCAGCTAACTACTTAAGAAACGTCTTAATGAATTAAAAAATGACTCAGTCAGCAGATTCTTAAGTAATATTACTCCAGCAAATAATAATGAACATAACTTGTGGAAGGCGACAAAATACCTCAAAAGAGCCCAAAAAAGAAATATTCCAATCAAAGACTTAAACAATTCATGGTGCAGATCGGATAAAGATAAAGTACATGCCTTCAAAGACTTTCTTGAAGACACTTTTACACCCTTTTCTCTTTGCAACTCAGCAGACGCAACCGAAATATGTAATTTTCTTGACGTTCCTTGTCAAATGAGTTTACCAATAAAAAGTTTTTCAGTCTCTGAAGTAAAAAGAGAAGTAATAAATCTCAATACAAAGAAGTCTCCTGGATTTGATAATTTAAATGCTAAATCAATTAAATTTTTACCCAAAAAAGGTTTTGTGCTCATAACAACATTATTTAACTCTGTGCTTAGATTAACGCACTATCCTACTCAATGGAAACATGCAAAGATAATAATGGTTCCAAAACCCAATAAATCGGAAAACTGTATCAGTTCTTATAGACCTATTAGTCTACTTCCAATTCTATCCAAACTGTTTGAGCGCCTATTTCAGAAAAGACTGCGTCCCTTTCTGGAATCTATGAATGTAATTCCTGAACATCAATTCGGATTTCGCCATGAGCACGGTACTCCTGAACAATGTCATAGGGTTGTTAAAACTATTAGGAGTGCCTTGGAAAACAAGCATTTTTGTTCTTCTGTATTTTTGGATGTCAAACAAGCATTTGATAGAGTATGGCATACAGGACTATTATTTAAATTAAAAAAAATATTTCCAGCTCCATTTTACATATTGTTTAAATCTTATTTGCTCGAACGTAGTTTTTATGTTAATATTAACGAAGACAATTCTGAAATCGGATCTATAAAGTCAGGTGTTCCACAGGGAAGCGTATTAGGTCCTGTTTTATATACCATATTTACTTCAGACATGCCTACTAACAAAGACGTGATTATTGCCACATACGCAGACGACACAGCAATATTAGCATCCAAAGAAACTGCTTCTGAAGCATCCATGGTTGTACAAAGGCAGCTTAACCAAATTCAAGAGTGGTTAAATAAATGGAATATGAAGGTTAATGCAGACAAATCTACACATGTAACTTACACCCTCAAAGAAGGCAATTGTCCACCAGTAACCCTGAATGGCGAAACTATTCCTTCAGCTGAATGTGTTAAATATTTGGGCTTAAATATAGATAGACGATTGACATGGAAAAACCACATAAAATTAAAAAGAAATCAACTCGATATCAAAACTAAAAAAAATGTATTGGTTATTGGGTCCTAAATCTCAGCTAAGTTTGAGGAACAAAGTTATTTTATATAAAGCCATCCTGAAACCCATATGGACTTATGGGATCCAGTTATGGGGCACTGCTGCATATTCAAACATAGATATTTTACAAAAATATCAATCCAAAACTTTAAGACTTATCACAGACGCCCCGTGGTTTGTAAGAAATGACATCATACACAATGATCTTGATGTACCTAAAATTAAAGACGAAATTAAAAAATACAGCACTAATTACCTCAATAGATTAAGCAATCACCCAAATGTATTGGCAATAACTTTACTAGACGATACGGATGAAACGAGAAGATTAAAAAGACTGCACATTTTGGATCTCCCTTTTACATAATAGGTTTAAATCAAACAAATTTTTCTTTTTAATATATTATTTACACCATTCTATAATTTAATTAAAAATGTATTATAAACATTAATTTATTTTAAAATGTAGTAAACATATATTTTTGCTAAGTTCAATGGAACTTAGTGACTCTGTCATTAGTTAAATTTTAAAAAAATTTGCTTAATATTTTTATTGTAAATAGATTGCAAATAAATAAAGATTAAAAAAAAAAAAAAAAAAAAAAAAAAAAAAATATGTATGATTACATATTTAAATATGTTGCTTTATGCACAAACCCTGTAAATTTACACGAAGTGATTTGTATATAAACAGTTTAGGCACACACTTTGTGCGTATTATATTTGAGTTTTAAGTCAAAATGTATTTTAGGAGCCGAGATACCTACTATAAATAAGGTAAATTTACATGAAAGTTTATAAAAGAGCAGGTTGGTCTCTATCCGAATTTCATTCTTTCCACAAGAAACCGTTTGTTATGTTAAATCACACACTAAGGATATTATGTGGGTAAAGACGACAGCAATTGTAGTCAAAAACAAATTAAATTTCCGTTGAAGAAAGGACGACTAACATTTCATTAAATTCAACTAACATTTGTCATTTGTTTTTACTATTCAAAAATTACTAACAATTGTAGTAAAAATGAACCACATTTGTTAGTAAAAAAATAAACAAAGCTTAATTCCTTTTATTTTTAAAAAACAAAAAATAACTGTAAAAACAGTCATTTGATGTGGTTTGTTTTTTTTTTTTAAATGAACTACAAGGTTAGTAAAAAATTAAATTTGTTCTACAAATGACTGAAATTTAAATTAAAAATAAAGAAACTGTATTAAAACCCAAACAACTAAATTTCTTGTCTTCATATCGGAAAGTCAATTTTTGCATTTATTGCATTTATTGCGGTTAGTGCATAAAAAACCACTAAGAAAGTGTTGTTTCATTTTCCCGATGATTAAACTCCCGTTAGAGTTTTGACTTATAATACATATTTTTTAAATTAAAAGAAAATAACTTTCTTTAAATTACTAAGTTTTTTATAACATTCCTCTATAATTTTTAATACAAAATCATTTTCCCACATAGAAAGGAAAAAAACCCGACCCCCAAAATCGCACTTTGAAAAATGTTTATACAACCTAGTAGAACACCTCTACTGTCCGTGCATGTCGTAACATTTTCTGTTATTCAAAAAGAATTTTTTTGAATACCTCATTTGTGTGGGAAGTTGTTGTTAGTTTGAGTTCAAATTAACCTCCATATTTGAGTTCAAATTAACCTAACTATAATAAAGTTTACTTAATATTGGCCTTTTTCAAATTTTCGTCATTGTTCGGCCTTATCATATATATTTTAAATATTTCAAATAAAAAGCTGCTCCGTGTACAAAAAAATTTGTATATCTTAAATTTTAGACAAGTGTTCATACAAAAATTTTGTAATTTTTGTTACCCTTTTTAATCCATAAACGTGCGATTGCGCACCTAAAATAAATGTGTTTTTTATCCCCAACAACATATCCAAGTTTCATCAATAATGCCTAAACGTGAGATTGCGCACCTAAAGTAAATATATTTATTGTCCCCAACAGCATATCCAAGTTTCATCAATATCGGCGGATTAACCATTGTTTAGTATAATTGTAAGCCCACGAAATATTTGTTTTTTTTAATTTTATGGCTTTTCAGCATCCCAAACTTTAACATACTGCCGCACAGTGGTCAATTTCGCGAGATAGCGGTCAAAACTCTATAACTTTTGACCGGATTGGTATTTTTTTACGCAATTTGTTTTGTTCAATAGGAGGGACTTTAAGCTTCAATTTAAACGTAAAAATCGACTGATAGGAACGTAAGTAATGTGGAGTTAAAAATGCATTTTAATTTTTGTTGAGTTTCCATGTAAAAGTTGAATATTTTGACATTTTAAATAGGTATTTTTTTGTAATTTCTTATTTTCTTCAATCGTAGTTTACAACCAATACTTATTTATTATTCCTAAACTTAATTTTGGTCAGAAAATGCCAACATTTGGCCCCTGACATTTATTTAGTCTCAATATTCACAGGGGCCAAAGGTTGTTTTTTTTGGAAGAAAGCTAATTCTTGCGAGGATTAAACTGAAAAATAACACTGAAATTCCCAACAATATCAATACCATTTGGATATATTATATACAGAACACAACATCGATAAAATTTTAAGTAAACTTTTACTATTGATTTAAAGTGCACATATATTTTATTTAAATGTATTAATAAAAATTTATACTAAAATTAGAAACAAATTATAATCTTTAAACTAGTATAAATTAAACAATATTAGTAAAAATTTCTTCCAAATAGCTTTGATTTTCATTTTGCAGTAGTTGTTTAGCTTCTTCATCTAACTCTAATGAGGTTGATTTCCATTTTTGTCGAATACTGGACATATATGGGTCTGATGTTGAAGAATGGATTATTCATTATATGTAAAATAATGTCGTTTTCATCTTTCCGTTCAAAATATATATCAGATAGAACACTATAACTGAATTTAGCCATTGTTTAAAGAATAATGAAGAAAAAAAATGAATGCATGAATTAATATACTATTGCTCGAAGTTTCAACATGATCTTTTTTACCTGTTTGAAACATAATATAACAGGTACTTGGTTTTACCAGTTATTTCCATTGGTTTTAAATTTATTTGCAATTTTCAGGTATTTAAGTTATGTAATATTAGATGGCAATAAAATCATTTTTTACCTTTTCCAAATGAATTGCCAGATACCACATAATTTGAGAGTTCTATTGTCATTTTTGTCAAAATTTTTATACACCCTTCTATGTGGACTAGGTCCAAATATGGGCTAACTTCTCCTAATTTCAACAGAATTATTTTTTGGGTCAATAAGAACTCTTGTACAAAATTTCATTAAAATATATGCATAATAGCAACTTTCACATACAAATAACTTCTCAAAAAATATGACGTGCATTTGTACCGAATATCTTACCTTAGGTCGGAAAAATTGCTGTAGCTCAAAAAGTGCAGTCCCGATGCATGGACATGTATATATAGGAATGTAGGGGAGAGTTAGGACTACAAAATAGTAAATTTGTGTTTTGACTCAGCTTGACTCACAGGAGTTGTGCTCTATGAAGTAGGAAATTTCCGAGAAATTTGACCTTTTTTAAAAAAAATATTTAAATTGTTCTGAAAACAGTAGAGCTTCAATTTTTTTACCAGTAATAGGAAATAAGTTAAGTTACAACACAAAATTTATTTCGTCCAAAAATCTTTAAACTTTAAAAATTAACTAAAAATATCATAAATTTACTAAATTCTGAAAAAGCCCATTTTGGACCACCCTGTTCTCAGTGAAATAGTTGAAATAGAGTTCTAATTTTTTGGCTCCCGAGGTTTACTACTGTCTACTTTCATATGAGTCTAATAACTTTAAAATCGGAGAACAAAAACCAAAAGGAGTTTTGGCCGCTATCTCAAAATATTGACCACAGTGTGCCGGTCCCGAGCTGGCCATAATTTTTCAAAATTTTATTTAATATGTTTTCACTACGTATCTTTTTTGTTTTACATTTTTTAATTATGTTTATCACACGATTTTATCTTAAAAATTTATGATATTTTTAACTTGTAAAAAATGTTTTTTAGGGACATAAATTGCCGTCAATATCCTTATGTTGCACACAAAAAAAATTAAAATGACAAACAATCAATAATTGCCAACACCAAGTATTTTCAGAAGCAAACAAAATAGTTACACTTGTTCAAGTTTAGAAAACATATCGCTCATTTACTGCAAGTCTGGCATAACTCAAAAAACACGATTTTGCAGAAAACGAGTTTAAAGTTTTCAATCCATGTCTGACTCGCTCGACCATTTCTCTATTTATTTGGTTAAGTTTTTTACAAATATGGGGTTTTAATGTATTTTTCTTTTAGTGAGAGTTGTGTGTGCGAATTCGCTAATTATCGAGAGACCCATAAGTACCACAGTTTCTCGATATATGCAACATTAAACATGAAAGAGATAATATACTATATAAATGGTATTTAATGGATTTTCAATTCATAAAAAATTAATTTCTTTTCCTGTCAAATTGAAGATTGTGCCCATCACAAAAATACACATTCATAACATATCCAAATCTTGTAATTTGAAATATAAAATTTCTTGTTGGGATTAAATAATTTAAAATCTACTATAAACAATGTATAGTCGGTTACATTAAACTTACAACAATAACAAAAAACACAACGCATTTGTCGTCAGTGTTGCCACATTTTGAATAATATAAAGTGCTAGATCGTTGATAAAATTGCACTAAAAAGTGCTAGATGGGAAAACAGAAGTATTAAAAATAGTGCTACATATTTTTTTTTTTTTGCATATATCATGGCATGTCATGATTTCTTTTGTAAATGAATCTTTAGGTGCCATTTCCTTATAGTAAAAATATAAGATATTTTTTACGGAATGGAAAACCAAAAAATCGTGAAAAATTGTGATAAAAGGTGATTAAAGTTTTTATCGATTTAAATTCAGCAGTTTTAAATATAATTCCACTCATGAAAAATAAACCTGTAAAAATAGCAGAAAAATCTTCTAAGCAATTAGTTAAAAATTACGTTGCAGAAAAAACTGGCAAATTTATTTTTTTTTTTTTTGGTAAATATTAGTAAGATAGTAGAAAGGTTAAAACTTGTTACAACATTTAATTCATATTTGAGTTGAAATTTATTTTAGTTTAAAATGGCAATTTACTGTGCTAAAATCAGTAAAAATTTTTGCTAAATATTTGTAGATAAAAAACAGCAAACAGAATTTGTAAAATCAACAAATGATTTGCTATATTTAACCTAAATTTAGTGCCATCTAAATAACAGTATATATTGCTAAAATCAACAAAAATTATCTGCTACAATATTGAAAATGGCTGATTTCGGAAGGGAAAATTTTTCTTCGCATAAAAAAATCTAAAAAAACTTAAAATTTTTTGTGTACTAATAATATTAAAATATAAATACATTTTTGTGTATTCGGCTGATTAATTTTACTATTCAAACAAATATACATGTTTCGTATAACACTTACAATAGTATGTAGGTAAAGAAAACTGCAAAAGTAGTTAAAAACAAATGAAATTTCACTTAAAGAAAGGACGACTTACATTTCAGTAAATTCAACTAACATTGTCATTTGATTTTTCATATTCAAAAAATTGTAGTAAAAATTAACCACATATGGCATATCATGTTTTCTTTAGTAAAAACTAACCAAATATTCATTTTTTTAAATAGCGAAAAACTACTGTAAAAAATTAAAGTAAATTCATAAAACAGTAACTTCATGTGGTTTGTTTTTGTTTTTTTAAATGAACTACATGGTTAGCAAAAAATTTAATGTCTTCTTCAAGTGACTGACATTTACATTAAAAATAAAGAAACTGCATTACAACCCAAACAACTACATATTTTTAAAGCAGAAGTTCCCTTAGAGCCAGTTTTTGGGAGTACGATCAAACTTAGTTTTACTGCTGTTTAGTTAAACTTCAATTAGATATAAACTGCTTTTAAACCTCCATGCTGTTTTTCAGTGATGGTTTAAAAAATCTCAAATTAAATAAGATTACCATATTTGATACCAAAAAAGGAATGCCATTTTCAAAATAAATATGGTAGCACTTACGAATGTTAAAAATAAAAAACAAACAAAACAACGCGCGTAGAAAAAAAATGTTTGTTTATTTTGTGCCCAACAATTAAATATTTCTTTTGTTTAATATTGGTTGTAATTAATTATAAAATGGACTCTAAAATACATGTAAAAATGGAAGGCAGCAGACGGACAAACAATTTTTCAACAAAAAAAATTCAATTTTTAATTTAATTGGTGGATAAAAAAAAAACACAAATTTTATAAAAATCATTTTTCAAAAATTTCTTATATATTGTTTTTTTGGACTTTGACTTAACAGCGGTTTTATTTACGTATAGTTTTCATTTACAGCTGTTATGTTTTGACAACTCAAAACTTAGTTTAAACGACCAATGCTGGCCGGTCAAATTACAATTAAAATAAAATAAACTTTATCTCAAAAACAGCATTTTAAGTTTAAACTTCGTTAAAACTATAAACAAGGTTGAACTACATCCCAAAAAGTATTCTGTGTACGATAAATGATTGTTGAAAAGATCAAGATCTGGCACAGAGGCTGGTACAGCGACAACATAGGAATCTTTTGTGCCACAGATCAATAGGTCACTCCAAACTGCTTATAACGTTCCCTATGAAACTTACACACTGAGAATAAATTGGTTGGAATTCCATTGTAACCAATTTAATCAGTATTCAATAATTTTAATTGTAAGTACTTAAAATTCATCATCAGAATAATTAAACTATATTGTAAACAGAAAATATATAAAATTAAACAAAACACAGTCACATCATTCAAAATCTTGGTTTTCCTTATCAATATTGAAAAAAAAATGATCTTCTGCATTACCTTTAATACCAACAACCAACCGCTTTTCGGAGATTTTATCCCTTGAAAAAAATATTTGCAGTTAAAATCGAAAATCAGTTTCGCTTGCAAAAAAAACGATCACTCTATCAAAAATATAAGTTTTCGTATTCAATGTAGAAATTTGAAAAAAAAAAAAAATTCAAATTGAGTGTAGGCTAGAGGTAAAGTAATTGCCTGACAAGCCAGTTCGAGTCGAGTTCGCGGGGAAGAATTTTTTTATTAATAAAATGATTTTAAAATAATATAAATTTTTTATAGTTTTGGCAACTCTAATCAAATATTGAGATTCGGAACCGAATTTCTATTGTACATACAAATCTATTTTTAGGCAAATATTTAAATTTGAAACTAGAAAATATGCAAGCTTGAAACTTAAAAAAACATATTTGTATTGGGTTTAGGCTAGAGGCAAACTTGCCTGACAAACGGAAGATCACCGGTTCGAGCGCAGTTCGAGGCACATAACTATTTTATTAATAAAAATTTGGTTGGCAAAAAATTCGGTTGCAACTATAAAACTGTTTTCTATGTGAATAATAAAGGATTTAGGGGACACCCAAAAACTCCCTGGGTGCAAGATTTACCTATTGAAAATGTGTCTCCTAATATTGTAGGAAAAGCCGACATATGTATAGGTGACTCAACTTGTCCGATTTTCCATATAATTGGTTAAAAAAATCAAATAATTAAAAAAAGCGCTATTTAGCATCTAGCACTTTTTTTATAATTTTGAATGTTAAACGACATATAAAAGTGCTAGATCTAGCATCTATTATGCTAAAATGGCAAGCCTGTTTGTCGTACAGATTCGCACTTAAGAGAAACAAAAAATCGACCAACTAAAAGCAAAAAAATCTTTAAAAACTACTACAGAGTAAAGTGACAAAAGTAAAATAGCATTACTCCAGCCACCAGCAACTTAATGTATGAGGCTGCTGTATTTTAGGTTGTTGATCAAGTGAAAATGTCGCTACAATTGACATTTTGACAAATACCGACACTTTCATACTACGATCGAGTACACGTAAGTACCATGGTACGAACGTATGGACTATACCCAACGAAGTAGCTGTTATATGTACTACTTACGTTCACTTTATTACAAACTTCTTAAGCGGTTTGTCAGTCGACCAGCGCGAGTCAGCTAACTGGTCAGGCTATGTTGTTAAGTGGTATATGAGCAAAAGTTCGAGACAACCAATGGGTAGATGAATGAGTTAAATTGGTTGGTTATGTCCACAGGTGCTCTAGTTTAAACTTTAATAAAACTGACTGATAAAGATAGATCGACCAACTACTGTGAATATAGAGTGACTTAAAAACTAAAATTAAGCTTAATCCAGGTAGTTGCTGTACTTTTTTTTTGTTTTTGTTGGATCGTAAAGATCTTAAGCTACCGTTTCAGCGTATTTCACTTTTAACATAAGCATGTCTCCTCAATACCACTTAAACTCTTTTATATTTTTTTTTTTGTATTTACAGTGGTGAACTTTTATGGATACATATTTGTAAAAATATGGTTAAAAATACTGTAAGTCCTGGGCCGTTGAACTTATCGGAAACATAACTATGGGGCCGAAAACTTTATAAAGTGCACAATATTATTGTTAAGAAACCAAACCAAATATTTTCATAAAACTGCCAAGAAATGCATTTAAATTTAAGAAAATATGTATCCATTTACATAAGTACCAGTTCGATAATTTGTTAATTAAAACAACGTTATTTGCTACACTAAAAAAAAATAAGTTAGTAAAACGTCTTGTAAATCAGATGTACTATTTTTCAGCAAATTTTTTTTTTAAAATTATGTTTTCAGCTAAAATTTAACCTAACTGTTTTAAACTAATATTTTACTAATTTATTTTGCTACATTAGATTCGAGGCCATACTTGGGTGTGTTCGTTAAACGGTCAGGACTTGGTATTGTTACATTTGTAATGTGAGAAGAAGCGCAGGTTTGATTCTTACAGCCGGCAGGTTGTCTCTGACAATTATAAATGGAAAATCACTGATGACGTCTGTCCATAAAAAGGCAGAAACTATCAATATTGATTTCAAAATTTATAGTTTTTATAATATTTAGAGAAAAACTTGTATTCTTCTTCTTAACTTTAACGTTTCTAAATGCATCCATTATAGTTGACCACTGTATGTTGTTTAGTTGATCTATGACTAAGACGAAGTGTGGCTGTGTGTGTGTGTGTGTAATATTTTGATGCTTTTAGGCTTCACAGCTTTAAGGAGTTATATGCTTACGGAACTCCCCATAGGGTAATTAGTATTCATTGTCATTGTTATAGTCTTTTCTGGCTGCTGTTCAATGGGCCAGTTTGGTTTTTGTTTTTGTGCCTTCTAACTTTGTCGTAACATAAAAAGTGCCGCTGATGCACGTAGCTCACCAGAGAGTAAAAACCATTTGACAAAAATGTCGCCATACATGTCTTTCGCTGATCTTCAGAGTTTTTGTACTTGTAATAAATTAAACAACAACAAAAATAACCAGCCATGCAGTCAGACTGAAAGTCATTTGTCTCATAATATGAAAAATTTCTTGTAACCACTTGTTTTCAGTGTTGTTTGAGAGCAAAAAGTGCAACAAAAATTGTGAAAAGCGTCAAAAGACGTAAAAAAAAAAGGATAAGAATTATTTGAACCATAAACCAGATTTGTAATTGAATTTCCTGCTAAAATAAAGCAAAAACCATTGCTTCATGCACAATTTCGTTATTCATACTATCTTATCCATTTACGATTAAAGATCATTAAAAATATAGCGAAAAGCTGACATATGATAGTAATTTCCTTAAGAAGTGGACTTTTCTATTGTTTTAATTGCTGTTTTAGGGCTTTTCGAACAAAGAACTGGTCTTTAAAACGAAATTGTTTAAAAAGCCCCAAAAGCACTGATGTTAAATTGCACAAGCACCAATTTAGTTTTTTTTTTTTGATTTGGCGCCATGAGTAAAATTTTAGCGTTTTGTGTCATTGAAAACTACCATAAATATTGATAAAAGCACCAAGATGGCATCACTGCTTGTTTTGTGTTAAGATGCTTTACATTTATTGTTCTAACTCTTCATACATTGCTTTTATTTTTTCAGTGGCTACGAAAATGGTCATATTGGATGGTAATGGAATGGTAGACGTTATGCACTAATTCAAAACACATGCATGTTTAAAGGCAAACATAATTATATATGCAAGTAAACATTTTATATTAGAAACATGGGAAACGGAAATGTTTTCCAAACAAAAGTATATTACCAGCATTTATATTTTCAGCACGGCGTTTTTTTCAGCGTGCATGGTTTGTACAGTCATTGCCAAATAGTTAGGACACCACATAATTTTTTTGCATACCACATTGCCTACATATTTGTCAATTTAATCAATCTTCAGGCGATTCAGTATATCAAAAGCATCCAAATTAGAGTATGAAATGAATGATGGGCGTTGCGGTATATTGGTTAGCTCGTTGGACTGTTACACAGATGGTTCCGGGCTCCATTCCCGGTAACGATGACTACAAAAATTTAGAAATATAATATATATGAGTTTTCTGCAGCGTTCGCATTCGGTGTTCACATATCACTTAACCCCACTGAAGTTAAATAATGCATCAGGGCTATGAATTAAAAAGCTTCCATAAGATCGCCAACTTTTCATCAGGCAGCAACTGATCTAAGACTTGTCATCTCGCGCAATTACAGTGTTGCCATGTGTGAAGCCCTTTATCTTTCCCCATCTTTTCACCTCTCTACTATCCGCTTTTCAAAGCAAAACATTAATTAAAAGCAATAATTTCCTGAGTGTTGCTTCTCTTTAAAAAAATAAAAATGAAATAAAAATGTTCACTGATAGGTTTGTGAACACAACTACCTACTCGTAAAAAACACAATTTTACAGCCAAAATGATTTCTTCTTTATTTTATGAATGATAGTGCTGCCAGATCAACAGTTTTTTGAAAAACTTTTCCCGGAATTGATGCCAGACATATTAGATTTAATGTTTTGGAACTTGAATTTTAGGAAGTTAATAATTTATTTATTTATTTTAATAGCACCGATACATAAGGATCAACTCACACGCTAGTCATCCATATCTACTATTTCTAATTACACTATACAACAAAATCAAATTTTTTCCAAAATTACAAGGTCCGACCGACAAATTTTGATAGAAGGGGCAAAAAAAAAAGACACGTGTATCGGCGTTTTGAAAGTTTACATCTGGGTTTCATTTTAGGGGGAGGTAAAGTTTCCCCTAAATGCACATTTTGTATTGTCAATCGGCATAGAAAATCGAGTACTGCTTACGTTTAAAGTATATAGTGTGTTTAGCAAACTTATGTAAAATATTACGGAAAACATTTTTGTAGAATATGTTAACCCTCTAACTCCTCAAGGTAAGGGTCTTTTTGTCCTTCTTTTAAAAAACAGCAAAAAACACCATTAAAACGGGGATTTAAGGGGTTAAAATGTTCCGCAAAAATATTCGCCGTGAAATTTTACTATAAGTGCCTGAATACACCAAAACGGAAAATTCAACCAGAAAGTCAGCAATAAGACACAACAAGAATTATTAAGAATTTTATTTTAAAGTACCCCAACAATTTAGCATGAAAATAAAAATAGTGCAAATTTCACTAAAAATCAGTAATATCTTTATTATTTTACCTTCGATAGCAAGTTTGGATAGGAAGTATTCATGAATTACATTTTTTTTAGCTCTAGACAATACCACTTCATTACACTGTACACCGACCTATAAATTCATAGATATATAAGTATATAGATTGTCAGCTGTTCTTTGGCAGATTAGATCCGTTACATTACAACAAAAACAAAAAAACAAAAATCAAATCAAATCAAAAATCAAGTGCTATATTTCTTATTCTACTGAAAACGTGTCAATTTGCGGTGCATATATTGTGGACATAATTTGTTTTGTAATTAGAGTGTTTTACTTAAAAAATAACAAAAGATTAAAGTAAGCAATTAAACTTAGCGCGTAAGATTTGTTTTGGCGAAAATGTTCAATTGTTTGGAAAAACTTGATTTGTTTTGCTACACTCAAAAAAAAGACATAAACTAAAATTTAATATAAAATTTACTTATAAATAGTTCAAACATTTTCCTAAATTCAAGGAAATTTTTTCTAAAACAAAAGAAAATTTTCTTAAAATAAATAAAATTAACTAAATTAGAGTAAAAACAAAATAGTTTATATACTTAGACATAGTTCATTGATTTCCTCATCAAAATTTCTTGGTTTTAGAAAAAACTTCTTCCTAATAAAAAAAAGTTTTCTCGTGTTTGGTTAAAACATGTAAGTTGTAATGAATTTGCATCCTTAAAAAAATAAAAACAGAGTTTAGTTCAAAAAAAATATTTAGGATGTAATTTTCTCCCAATTAGTTCAAAAATTTGACTTACTTACAACAAGTACATAGTTTTTCTAAATGTGAGTTATTTTTTTCTCGCTCTGTAAGAAAATTTTACTATATTCTGGAACGAATGTTCTAAATTTTCTTTTTTAGTTTATGTAATATTTATGCTAAAGAATTGTTTCCTAGACTTTAGTTCAACAAAAAATCCTTAAAAATTAAAGAAAATATTTTCAGTTAATAATAAAAATTTTCTTAATTTTACAAATTAATAAACTGTTTTTTAATGTTTTTCACCAATTTATATATTTTTTCGTACAAAGTTTTTAAAAAAAATTATAAAGTTTTAAAAAAAATTATTGAAATTTTCCTACATCCAAGGAAAAATTAACTTATTTTGCGACATAATCTTCCTCAAAATGAGCTTATTTTTCTTCACGCTCTGCAAAGAGCATAAAAAGTAAATATTTTATTATTTGACTCTCAAATCCATGAGAGACAATAAAAAAATGTTGTATAAATATGTAGAACAAATTTCAGATAAACTAGTTTTGTTACGGTCTCTTTCTTTCGCACATCATTAGTATGGATAGTTATAGAAACAATCATTGCTAAAGTTTCTGTTTTAGTATCAAAATAATTTTTGCAAAGTAATGAAGTGCGCGTCTCTTAAAGCGAAAATAATTAAATAATTTTAATAAAAAAGTTAACAAAATATATATATTAAAAAAAAAAGTAAAATAAACTAGGTAAATAATAAAAAGTGAATATAAAATTAATAGTGTGAATAATTTTAAACAAGTAATGGCAATTAAAAGTGTTTGTTCTTTAAACAACGGTAAGCAAAATTTTTTCTTGTAAAGGTGATTTTTTTTTAATTTTTTCCAAAAATATTATAATTTTCTTAAAAATTTTATTTAAATAAATTGTTAATATCAATATAAACAAATAACATCAAACTAAATGTAATCTACAGTGAAAAATATTAATTAAAATGTATATTTTCATATGTAAAATGTTAGCGTCGTTCATGGAGGCCATTTTATAAAAAAATCATGTTTAGTTCAATTTAAACTTGAATTTAGTTCAATTTAAACTTGAATTTTGTTCATAATGAACTTGTTGATTTTGTTAATATAAACTACATTTTAGTTAAATACTAACTTTTTGCTTTAAATGTTGGTTTATTTTCAGATTTTATTTAAATTGAAGTTAATATAATTGGAAAATATGAGGCCATTCTTTATGGGAAGCTGTGCTTTTAATCTTTTTTTTTAAGTTGGACGGGAGTATTGAACAGGTTCGTATTTTATTTTAATATTTTTTATTTTTAATTTATATATTTTATTAAAAATCTTTCTTCTTTTCATTTTAGTTTTATTGAAATTACGTAAAACTAAGTGGGAAATGCATAAAAAAATTTATCGATGAATCGACTTCAAAATTTTGAGGGAGAGCCTTAGACAATTTTAAAGGTTCGAATTGTATTTTTAATTAAGAAATAATTCTTGTTGTTAATTTTAATTATTATATTTTTTGTTTTCAGTTAAATTTTAATATTTTTTAATCTGGTAAAAACTTGAGTTTTTGTAGCTGTGTTTTTAAAAACGTTTAAAGGTAATTTTTTTACCATAATGTTATTAAATAGTTTGAAAATAATTTTTTATTTTTCCAGAATATTGTGCTTATATAAACGCATTTGGGCATTTGGAGGATTTGTGCAGATATTTTATTAAAATTATATTAACATCAAACAAAATTAAAATATTTGGTTGTAACTTGGTTTAAAAGTAGATATTTCTTTTTTTATTATAAATTTAATAAAACAATTTATTTTGTTTTTTTTAGAAATAAAACGAAGACAAATGCATTGCTGAATGACTTCAGGATATTTGGATGCTAATTATTATTTAATCATCAACTTGGAAATAGTTAGAAATAAACCACATATCAATAAACAACATTATGCTGTAAAGATATGTTTTAAATTTATGTAGGTAATCATTAGAATTTTTAAAACCGTTTAAATCAAGGCAGACACACTTCTTTCAAATATTAGAAGAAATATTGTTGTTAAAATTAAGATGTTTTAAAAAATTTGGAAATATATACAAAAGTTTTGTTGTAAAATATTTAATTAGTTGAAAAAAGAATCTAATTTTTTAAAACATTTAAAGTTGGATTAAAAGACTTATGTGAATATATTTTAAAGTACATTTAATTAGCAAATATGTTAACAAATTCTAAAATTGAGCTTTTACATAATAATGTTGCTTTGCTTGTTGGCTGAAATGTGAACGATATCTATTGCATTTTATTCTATTCAGAAAATTCTTATAAAGAATACTAAATAGACACAAAAAAGTATACAATGTTGTAGTTATTGTTTGCATTTTTGCAACAAGTTCCTTAAAATAGTTAATTTTAGAAGTTTAAGGACCTCTAGTGTTCCATAGCCAAAGAAGCAGTGTGTCACAACGAGAGAGTCCCTTCTACGTAGTTTTCTCAAGGAGAACCATTGTTTAACTATAAAAAGGTTCTGACGGTGTAGTAACTTATTATGTTCCAGGTTATCCTGAAGTACTATTTTCTAATTGGTTTACCTGATTGCAAATTAAAAAATAATAATTTTTTGATACATATGTCTTTTGAATTAAATTGATAAACTTTTTAATATATTATTTAAATATGAAAAAATATTTATACTTCCAGGACTATATAATCTGTTAAGGCAGAGTTTTTCAAATATTAGTGAAACTTGTCCTATTTAAACCGATAACGAATTTTTGCTTGCATTTCCAAGTTAATAATCCAAAAATTTGTAGTAATCGGCTAGTCTTGTTTATAATGTTGTTTTTTTTATTATAATACAAAAATATGAGTCACATTTCAGATGCAGTATTTTATTTAAAAATTTATTAATCTATGTTTAAAGATTAACTTTTACAAATTTAACAATAAAATTGCATTTGGTTTTAAAACATAAATGTTTAAAGATTAAAATAAATAAAATATAATATAATCAAATTATATACTTTACATATTTTTTTTTGTAAATTATATTAATTTTTTATATTTTTTGTTTATACATTTATACGTGTATTACTTTTAAAATGAAAATAAAAATAAAACCAATAAACTTACATTTTTGTATTTAACACAACTTTTTTTCTTTATTTTCAGCTCAAAGGAAACAATATACTCATCTGAAGCTAATTTTTTTGCTTAGAATAGAAAATTACACTTTTAGGAGTAAATTTTTTGTATTAAACTATAAAAATTATTCTTATTTTTCTAGTTTAATAAAATATATTTACTCAACAGCAGTGTTTTTTTTATATTTTAAGGAAAATAATTTACTTTACCTGAGTACATTGTTTTAAGTTTCAAGGAACAGTGAACTAGTTTTAAGCACAACTCTTCCTCAAAACTACGGTGAAATTTACCAATAGAAGTAAATTTCTCCTAGTAGTTAGGAATTGTTGTCCTTAATATTAGAACACATGTATATTTTAGGTATCCATTTATTTAATTTTAGAACTTTTTTCCTACATTTCGGTAATAATTTCCTAATTTTAAGGAAAATTGAACTGTTTTTTATAAAAAATATTTTTCGATTGAACTAAGTAAAAGAAAAATTTTTCTAACAACCAGAAAATATTTTCTTATTAAAAGAAAAAACTAAGATAATATACTGACTAATTATGAGAAAAATATGCATTGTTTTCCAATAAAAATTTGCTTTCAGATAGTAAAATTTTACCAGAATTTGAAAATGTCATCCTCATTTGAAACAAAATGTGTTTCTTAATTTCAAGAAAAAATTTACTAAATTCTAGTAAAAACGGCTTTGGCGCCGTTTGGAGTTCAATTTTTTCTCAAATTAAGTTAATTTTTCTAAATTTTAGTTCATTATTTTTTTGGGTGTATATCTGCGGTAAACATACTATATCGGAATATAAAGTTACGTTTTTCAATAGTAAAGTTGAAGACATCTATAAAAGGTATTTTGATTTAGAAGTTTTTTCGGATGAACTGTGGACGCCGAAGCATTGCTGTCGCATTTGTTATAACATTAGGAACATTAGGAGAGCACAACTGAAAAAACTATCTTACCCCCATTGCATATCAAACTTGATGTGGTAAAAAACTTTATTAAATGTCTGGATACAAATGGATCAGCATTGAATTTTCTGAAAACAATGTTTCCAAAATTAAGCGAAGCTAACATTAAAGAAGGTATGTATGTGTTCTTCTAGTCGTTGTTCTTGTTAAAAGCCTTAAAATTGGTATCATACAAACAGGTGTTTTTGTCGGTCAAGAAAAAAAGCTAATGCAAAACGCTGACTTCGACGAAATGCTCTAATCAATTGAGCTTAATGCGTGGAAAAGCATTAAGTAAGTAATATACAATGTCTTATGCAAAAATCGGTCTCCTATTGCTCGAATATACGTAGACACCATGCTTAGAGCTTTTGAAAAACTAGGCGTTCATTTTTTAAATTCCCATATGGATTACTTTGAGAACCAGACATGCGCACCCATTGAAGAACGCTATAAAGGCAAAAGCATTCATTTGCTTATCGCTGCAAAATGCTGGACAATGTATGATAATGAAGTGGAATTGCATATTGCTAAAAAAAAATGTAATTAATGAATACTTCCTATCCAAATTTGCTATAGGAGGTAAAATAATAGTGAAATTTGAACTATTTTTTTTTTCATGCTGAATTTTTGGGGTACTTTAAAATAAAATTCTTAATAAATGCGAAATTAACAATAAGCTCTCTTTTGTTGTGTCTTATTGCTGACTTTCTGGTTGAATTTTCCGTTTTGGTGTATTCAGGCACTTATAGTAAAATTTCACGGCGAATATTTTTGCGGAGCATTTTAACCCCTTAAATCCCCGTTTTAATGGTGTTTTTTGCTATTTTTTAAAAGAAGGACAAAAAAGACCCTTACCTTATGGAGTTAGAGGGTTAATATATTCCACAAAAATGTTCTCCGTAATATTTTACATAAGTTTGCTAAACACACTATATACTTTAAACGTAAGCAGTACTCGATTTTCTATGCCGATTGACAATACAAAATGTGCATTTAGGGGAAACTTTACCTCCCCCTAAAATGAAACCCAGATGTAAACTTTCAAAACGCCGATACACGTGTCTTTTTTTTTTTGCCTCTTCTATCAAAATTTGTCGGTCGGACCTTGTAATTTTTTTTTGTGTTGTACAGTGTTATTGGTGATACAAAATACGGGAAAACACTAGAAATGGGTGCATAGGGGCATCTGAAGTTTCCCACACTATTTTATAAAATTCAGTATAATCCAGTTTAAGAGATAACATTATAAGTGATATTTGCTACTAAATGGCTGCATAAAAATAATACCCTTCACTAAACACATTTGCACAAACCAAGAAATCTCTAAGGAGATAAAATGAAACTACGCCAAAAAACGTTATCGCATGCGCCATGTTTTCTTTTCAAAAGATGTCTTTCAAATACATAAAATTGATAAAGAAAGTAATGCAATATAATGGTTTTCAAAACAAAACATAGAAATATTTGGCTAACCTGCACTTTATGGGGCGTTCTCCAAAAATAGAACAGAAAATAAAAAAGAATTTTTTATTCTATTTTTTGACCCCCATACAAGTGTGGGTGCTCTAATGAAAGGAAATTTCCTCAGGATTCCAAAAATCATATTATTTTTATGATCTATGATAAGTAGCGCCTTTAAAGTCATACCTGCAGCTCTATTTTCGAAAACACTTACAAATACATCGAAATTAGAAAAATAATATTTATGAGTTTTCTATCACTTATATGTATCGCTGCGCCCACCTTCGGTGTTCCCATAGCACTAAACCCCACCGAAGTAAAATAATGAATGAAGGGCTATGAAACAAAAAGCTTCAAAAACTCGCCAACTCTACATCAGGTGGCGACCAACAACTGTTCTAAGACTTATCATCTCGCTCAATTACAGTGTTGCCATGTGTGAAGCCCTTCATCTTTCACCACCTTTCATCTCTCCACTTTCCCCTTTCCAAAGAAAGCAACACATTAATTAATAGGAAGAATTTCCTTAGTGTAGCTTCTCTTTAAAAACAAAAAAAAAAAAAAAATACATTTTTTTGATAAAATAGCAATGGAAAAACTTTAGTCAGCGAAGCACTAAACTACCTATCACATAGGAGAAAACTCATAAGCTCGGCCGAAGGCCTGTCACGATGAAAGACTTTCCTCCTCGAAGTCTTGTTTGGACGGACTGGAGGAGAAACCCCTTAAGCCAATAAATTGTGTACTATCACCTCCACGCGGTTATCCCTGGATAATGCTAACGATAGCAACTAGAAAGTCATATTTTCATGTAAAATTTTATATATACCTATTGTTCACTTTGTGAACAAAAGGTACCGAAGTATGATATCTATTGTACCAGCCCTAGCTGTTCCCACCAAAAATGTCATTTTGCCATTGTCAATAATAATGCAGCTAATGTCAACAATAAATCATCAAAATTAACCCAGAAATTTTCTACTCGTCATCCAGACAACATCCCTTTCTTAAAAGTTTAACAGCAATTGGTGAAAATTCATTAAAATTAATTAAAGTGAAGACTTATACTGGACCCTAAAAACTTATAATTCAAGTTAAAATTTAACTCTAAAGTTAAAACTAAAACCTAAATTTAAAAATAAGATTAAAAGTAAAAACTAAAATAAGTCAAACTTATAGCTAAAGAAAAAGAACACCTAAATAATTTAGAACACTTAAAAAATAATAATTAAGAACACCTAAATTTATACCCAAAAGTGCAAATTGTGAAATTAATTAATGCGAAGATAAATTACTTACCCAAAAAATAGAAAACTGTTAAATATTAAACCCTTACACAAAGCTAGGTTATGAACTCTTAAAACCCTAGGCTTAAAATTAAACCTAACCTAAAATAAAATACCCATTAATTTATAACGTTTTAAAAACCCGCCATCTTTTTTATTTATATACATTTTCCCTCGAAAAGATAATACATAAGAGGCCATCTTTTTATTCCCCTAACCCGTAATTATTCACCTATATCGCAACTTTTTTTATCCTATTATTAAAAGGTCATATTTAGTGTTTTGTTATTTCCTTGTATTTTTTTTACCATTAATACTGACAATTTTTCATTTAAAACCAGAACCAAATATCTTTATGTCAAAATTTGGCATGCAACGTGCATTTAACTGTCAACAATTACTACTTGTACCCAATACTTTAAGAAAACCTAAAAACCATGCGCAACATTTGTTTTATTTTTTCTTTAGCTCTAAACAACATTTTAATGTTCCACAACACAAAATTATCATTTCGAGAGGCAAATTTAACATTTTTTTTTCTAAAGTAATAATTATTGCTTCTTAAGAAACTAAAGTAACAATTGGCTAAATTACCAATATTTTAATGGTGTTTATTGGCTCACCTTATTAAACACCCTGTACACAAAATTGTATACACGACGTACAAACCCCAGCAAAAGTTATCACTTAAAACGACTTAAATATAATTTTATTCTAATAACTTGGTTACTCTAACATTAATCCAACGATAAAATGTCAAGGTAACAATGTCTTTCGTAATATAAACGAAAATTTGTTATTTTTTTTTTTGACTTTCATTAATTTTACATTAATTGTCCTTAGAAAGTATGAAACATTTTTTATGTAATAAAATTAGTAAAACAAAAAGTCCTCGCGTAATGTTTTGACCGCAATTTTGTTTTCAATAAACTCAACAAAATGGGTTTAATTAAAACTAGATGTAAGACATTTAATCGAATTGTATTAAATTTGTTTGCTGGGTTATTACAATCAAATTACTTCGTGTATCTAGCATTGTATTTGAAAACATTAAACATTTTACTTCAATAATCATACAAAATACTTTGTAAGTATGAACATTTTGGTCAAACAAAATGTTTCTTTTAACTTTTTCTAGGTTTGATGTAAGTTAAAATATTTACTGTATAATTTGCAGACATTAGGTTATATTTGTCACGACATTTACGTATTGAAAATGAAGAAAAAAAATACTTAGGGCGTTTTTTTTTCTTTCATGAATACACTACATCTTGATCCAAAAAAAGTAGGTATTAAATTAAAAATCATATCTCATTTTATATAGATCGATATTTAATCATATAAATGTTAATTTCAAAATATTTGTATGAATTATAAAATGCAATTTTAAAATATATTTTAAAATATATTTTAAACAAGTTTGATATAATTTTTATTAAAAATAAAAATTGTGTTTTTCTGACCTTTAATTTTGTACCCGATAAAAAAAACTTATATGGGGGCGTAATATAGGTTTTTTCTAATTTAATATGACTCCATGCACAATAATATAAAATTCCATATGAATTTCATTCGAATTTTGTACTCATAAAATTTGATTAAATTATTGGATGAGGACAACATTCGAATGAGTTTCTTATGGTATATATACACCATAAGATTATATTTAATATAATAGAATTTTACATATAAATATCATATGGGTTCTCTAATTTTCAAAATAATAGCATTTGGCGTACTCATAAAAACTTGGAATACAACTCTAATATATGGGCAGGGGCTTCAGTGTCTATTCTGAAGCTTCTGGACCGTGTTCAGGGGATGGCGGTGAATCTTATCAATGACAGTAGTGTATCCAACTCTATTGATTCATTTGAGCTTCGGAATGTGGGTTGTGTGACACTTTTCTATCGATATTACCATGGGAGGTGCTCATCTGAGATAAGTGAACTTATTCCTCGAGCCCGAGTTTTTATTCGTAATACTCGCTTATCTAGTAGAGCACATCCGTTTGTAGTTGATTGTCCTATGTTTCGCACAACGCATTACAGGGAAAATTCGTTTTTTAGTCGATCGATTCGTATCTGGAACAAACTTCCCGCAGAAGTCTTCCCTGTTACTTACTATTTTCCTGATCAATACAATGCACTGCGTGAGTAGGGGGCATCCCCTGAGTATTGGTTACAATTAAAAAAAACAAGTTTACATACACTCAAAAAAAAAAATTTGTAAAATCAGCAAAAAGTTTTGCTGAGTCAGCAAAATTTTAGTCAGGAGGGTGCATGCAAAAAAATGGCTAATGTCAGCAAAATCTTCTGCTGAAAATCAGCGAGCTGATTTTTAGCAACAAAATTAGTAGATTCAGCAAAAGTTTTGCTAACACTTAGTAGATTAGAAATAAAAAAGCCTTGCTAAAAAACAATAAATTTTTTGCTGAATTTTAGTAGACTGAAAAAACGCAAAAAATTTGTAGAAAAATTGTAATTTAGTTAATTTATTTGCTGAAAATCATAAAACATATTTTTGTGATTCTTTTGAAAATAATTTACAATAATTACGAAATATAAAAATTTTCATTTTCCCACATTGACGACATGAATTAATTTAATATCTGAAAATATATGGAAATAAATATATATAACATAATAAAAATTTTCTTTCCACTTCTTACATCAATGGTTGTCTAAATGATGCTATCTTTTAAAGGACGCAACTACCGAAGATAATTATAGAAACGAAACGAAAAAATAAACAAAAAAAAAACGAAACGAAAAAAAACCCTTTTTTGCAATAAGAAAAAGGAACAACAAAAATCTACCTAAGAAGTGTGTCTTTGTCTTTCGCTTTACTCTGTCTACATGTCTGTATATATTTGTTTGCAATTTGACCACACTAGATTATTAATCTATAAACATTTAGTTTAAAAATACATATTAAATTTAAATATTTTATTTTGTATTTTATTTAATTAATAGACAATTATTTTCACAAGCCGGTGACAACGAAAATTTTAAGTTGTTTTAATCCTCAATTTTGTTTTATGTATAAAAAACAGATACAAAAATCTTTCATGATTGATTTTTTTATATGTCTTATTAGAGTTGTACTTTTTAGTATCATTTAAACGAGGAAAATTTTCCTCTTCTCTACTACATCTTCACATGCCGCGACATCTGCTTCATTCTGCGCATATCTTTCAATCTGGTTGTCGTCCACACTATTAATGTGTTTATCAGCACAATTTTTTAGCAAAATAAATTAGTAAAACATTAGTATAATATTAGTAAAACATTAGTTCAAAACAGTTAAGTGCTGAATAAGTATAACAAAAATTTTAGCTTAAAACAGAGTTTAAGGAAAAAATTTTCTAACAAATAGTATACCTGATTTACAAAACGTTTTACTAACTTTTCTACTAACTTATTTTTTTGAGTGTAAGAACACTTATTGATTGTATTATATTTATAATTTTTTTTATTTGAACTCAAATAAGCAAATTTTTTTAATCAACTATCTTTTCCTTACATTTTTAAATGATAGTGCGAATAATCAAATTTAAATTAAATTAGCTATTCTATATTTTACTTAATTTACTTATCAAATTATGTGCCAGTTCTAATGCAAACTTCCAATCATGTTTGTAATTTTATAAAATATTAAACTTTCGGTTGAGATTTTTAAATCATAAAATTGCAAATGAAAATATAATTTTAAGATTTTGTTTAACTCAATTATATTTGAAATCGTCTAAATGTTTAATGGAAATATATTATTATACGTAACATTATAGTATGGCATATAAAATCATGATGATTAATGTATGCCATATCTAGTTTTATATGATATATATATGGTAATATTTATATATTTATATATGGGACCACATCCAAAAACTTCGGAAAACAAAATCCAAGATAAATTTTTATATGATCATATGCAGCATCATAGATGTCCTTATTGTCCATATATATTTTTATATAATATTTCATTGAATAAGATGTAATTAATTGTATTTGAACGTTTTTAATCAGGTAATAAAAATTAAAAATTATTAAAATTGTAAAAGTGATTTTATAATTTCATATGGCATAATATCCCTATGGGGAATGAGGAGTCAGTTGTCCTAAAACTGACTGGTTAAAGAAGGACTTATCACAGGACTGGTATAATTAAATACTGAAGTGGGTTAAGCAGTGTCAATTGTCCTAAAATTACCAATCATGTGACTGGTAAAGGGAGGACATACCACTTAACCAGAATGCTTATTAACAAGAAAAAGCCAGTTGGTCAGAATTTTACCCATTGGAAGCTGTTTAGTTTTCGTTTATTTTATACGATATGGCCCTTTGGCGACAGTATTGTGTTATGCCCATCTTCGGTTAGTCCTTGGCATGCCACTATGTGGTTTAAAGCAGGACAAATGACCCCCTCTTATGACAAGCCAATGTTAAAGTTGCCAGTTGTTTACATAGGGTAGGGTTTTGCAGAGGACCGGTCTCTGGCACGAAGGGACCGATCCTGTGGCACACGCAGAACGGGTCCCACTCCCCATAGGGATAATGTTATATATAATAATACATTACCATTAAAGATTTAGACGATCTCAAATATAATTGAGTTAAACAAAATCTTAAAATTATAATTTCAGTTGCAATTTTATGATTTAAAAATCTCAACCGAAAGTTTAATATTTTATTCTTTTGAAGAAAGTGTTTATTAAAATAACTAAAGCTTATATTAACTTCTTAGGCTGATTTTTGGTACACATAATTTTTCAGCAATTCACAATATTATGCTAAAAGTTGTCCTTTTTCGCTATGCTGTCATAAAAATTTTAAGCACATTTCGCGTTTTTTCCATAAACCGCACTTTCTTTTTTTTTACGAAATAATTGTTCAGATTGGTCTTTTTGCTTATTAACTTTGAGAAATGATGAACTTATGAACTTTGCTCGATTGCGAAATGGGATGATAATTTCTGTAAAAATAGTAATATATAGTAAAACCTGAGATAAAACACGGATTTACTTGGTAATGTTTTATATTTATCAACCAAATTTCATAACCAAACGTTAATGAAGGTCTTTTATGTATTTACCATCAAAACCTAATATACAAAAATGCATTTTTAAAATTGTGTGTATAAAAAAACTACGCTAAAACATGCAAAATTTTAAAACAAGTTTGCAAGAAATCTGGCCCTTTAGTGAAAATACTGGGTATTCCATTAAAATCAATGTGGCCGAGGTATTTAGGATCAATGAACGGTAGATAATCTTATCTTAGTTTTTGAGTTGCTTAGTGAAGTTTTCTTTGAACAACACAAATTTACTTTTAAAAAGTTCTCTACATTAAGATTTAATATAATTTCGAATGTTTTAATTTGTGCCATGTAAGACGGCGGAACAAACTGTTCCAAAATAAAAACAAAAACAATACTAAAATCCTGCAAATAGAGTTTTAAAACGTATGTCCTAAATTTATGTTAGTTTCTTTGATAATATAATTGGTATTTTTCTACTTAAATTTTTCTCCTTAGCAACATTTGAAAAAAACAGTTAAATAACTTTTATGTAGAAATTTTCATTTATTTATGTCAATTAACAACTTAAACAAAAAAAATACATACAACTGTAGCAAAGCAAAGCCTTTTTTCTTGTTTTGTTTGAAAGAAAAAAAAACATAACCACGGACGCTTGTTGCTTAAGTCTTTTGTTTATGATTATGTCTAAATTACATTTACTCGCACATGTTTTGCCAAATGTTTCTGGTTTTTTGTTGACTTCCTTTTCTGTATGCAAGCATTAAAACACATGGAGAAAAATTATACCGATTTCCAACTGAAATTCGGTTATTGCGATTAAAATTTTTTGACACAATTTATTATTGGGTTTTAACAAAAAATTCGTTTAGTACAACAAATTTTTTATATTATTACACTACACAAATTTATTGCTTATGGCAACCAAAATACACTTTTCAATTCGGTTTGCATAATTTTTTATTTCTGTGTATTTCTTTGTTTGTGTTTTTTTTTCTTTAACGTTAGTTTATGGCTTAATTTACTACAAACCAAATTTGTAACAACATTGCTTTTATTTCAATTTCAAACACGTGTTGAAGACAAACAACAACATGAAATTAACATTTTAACAGAAACAGTAAAAGAACATTCAAAATACATTCATATTAACAACATACAACCACATATCGTCCATTCCATAGTAGATCGGCAAAAATGGCCGGGGTCATATGAATTCCATTATAGTTTGTACCAGGGCCCCCGTTGACGAGTAGCTACCACTACGAGTAGCTCGAGTAGTTGACTACCTATCGAGTAGCTCGAGCACTAAAAGTGCACTTTTTTGCTTTTGAACTTATGTAAAAAGGTAAATAATAAAGAAAGGTATAACAAATGCAAGGTAAGCTTTCAAAGAATATTTCTTGCAAATCTCACCTTAATCGGATGAACATTGTGCCCTGCGGCAAAACTACTCGAAAAAAACTCAATCATATAAAAAATAAAAATTTTATTTGTTTTTTTTTAATTTTGCACTTTTTTGAAGTGCAATATAAACATCGTTTAAAATTTTACAGTGCAGTTAAGTTTTCTTTTGTCTTCTTTTACTTAATGATTTTTGCTTAAACGCGCTTAAGATTTTTTCTTTATAAATTATAATTATTTATTTCCACATTTAAATATTGTTATAATTATTTTTGTTTTCTGTGATATTTTTATATATTTATGTTTTCTGGGACATGTTTAGTTGTCCAAAATATATTTATATTTTCATTTCCAGAGTATTTTAAAAAAATTTGATGCATATAAGTTTTTAATTGTTAAAACAAAATGTTATCAATCAAATTTAATAATTGTTCCCTGAAGAAGTCACCCAATGTGGTGACGAAATATTGGAAATAAATAATTATAATTTATAAATATAAGATCTTAAGCTCGTTTAAGGAAAAACCATTTTAAAGTGTTTCGATAAAAATTGTGCAGTTGGCGAGCACCTACTCCAAAAAAAAAATCGACCATTCCCATACAAAATTGTACAATTATGCTATTTTTAATAGTTTGATGACATTTTCTACACAAAATTTTAAAAAACTTGATACAAACTTATATGTAATTTTATACATTTTTTTTTTTTTGTTTTGTAAATATTGGTAAAGATCTTTATTTGTTGGGGTCGCCTGCATCAATAGATTTCATATTCAAAAAATCAAAGGCATTTGATTAAAATTGTGTCCTTGGAGAAAAATTAATGGAAAACTAAAAAAAAAACTCTACCACTTCCATACAAATGTGAAAAAATATGCATTTTTTATAAATTTGATGAAATTTTTGACAAATTTAATAAAAAATATTGGTAAGAACTTTTATTTTTTGAGTCGCCTAGGTCAATAGATTCCATATTCAAAAAATCAAAAGTATTTGATAAAAAAAATATGTTCTATTTATATTTTAGTTTTTACTCAGGCTCAAGAAATATTTTTTAATAGTTTCATTAGTTTTTTAAATACATCGAGATTATTTTTATTTTAAGGTTGATACTAGTATTTCGATCTCATCGGAATCCGAAGTTTTAGAAAAGCTAAAGCCTCCCGAATATTCAGATCTTGTCTTCTCAGTAATTTTTAATTACTAATCGTTAATTGGACAATTTCAACTTTCATATGCATTTTAAATCTTTGAAATTAGTCCATCTACTTTGGGAAATATAGCTCTTCAAAGTTCACTACTTTTAGCATAAATTTAATACTGTTTTTGAACGTTTTCTCATGGAATGGGCGATATATAAATGTTATAATAAAACATTTAACACAAATTCTTTTAAAATAAATTAAAGGATAGAATAAGAAAGAAACTTTACACCATTCGAAATTTTTTTGTTTAATTTAAAAATTGCACACCTTCACTCACGCAATAAATAGAGTTCAAAGTAGTAGAGTTCCACGTACTATCACTAAATAAAGGGTCCGCCAAATAACTTTTTTTTTTTAACTCCTGAACCAATTGGACTTTGTATGGCGTCATACCAAGGTCTTTATGCAAAATTCGTATCATTGATGTCTCCGAAATGTTCAATTGTTGAGAACGACGGTGTATTAATGTTGATGGCGCTTCACGCACACTTTCTGCCACAGCAGCAATATTCTCGGGTGTACGCACTGTTTTTGGCTTTTCACGCTTTGGTTTATCGATGAGGATGCCAGTTCCTTTCACTTTTTCACAAGATAACGAACATACGGACCATATTCGTTCAGCGGAACGATAACCCTAATTATCTGTCAAATCAGACATAAGCTAAGTGTTACCATTCACGAAGTAAGCACTAGTTGAAAAAAAAGTTAGATGGCGGAACCTTTACTATTTATATAGTAACTAGGGGTGCCGATCCCGCAATGCCGAAATCACGTAATTTTCGGGAATTATAATTCGCGACATCCCGGGATTTTTTTGGAAGAAATTCCGGTATTTTTTTATTTGCTTATTTTATTAAAACGAAAGCAAAAATATTAAAAAAAAAATAAAACACGGAATGTTTACTCACCTTTCGGATTTTTAAAAATTGTAATTCAGCTTTTATAATTAAAAAAATTGTTCAATCAATTTTTCATCAATTGAATCAATCAAAATTTATTATCCTAATAGATAAAATCATTTCTCATTTAAATTAATATAAACCAGAAAAAAAAAACTTAAAAAATGTTTATTCATCTTTCGAAATTTTAAACATTATAATTCAGCTTTTATAGTATTACACAAAATGAATTAAGTATAATTTGAAAAAATCTACTTATTAAACCCTAAACATGAGATTGGGCAGCTAAAAAAAATAGGTGTTCATTAAATTTTTATTCTCTACAATACATCTAAGGTTCATTAAGATCTTGCATTAGTTTATAATATATGTACGGAGCGGTTTAAGCCCACACAGAAAAGACAAATACATTATTTAGGAATATTTCAGTGGTATATTTCATGTTGTATTAATGACAAATAAATAAAAGTAGATAATAATGGTACATACAATTTTAAATTGTCATATTAAATTAAAAAAAAAAGTACTGAGTGGGTCACACGCGGTGAAAAAATATGCTTAAACATGATTGCGGACACGAAATTATCATATTATGATCCTTATTATCATATATATGATTCTGTCTCATCATATTATGATTACCGATGACGATTTTATCGATGTTTAGAATCATAATATGATTGCTACAATAATTTTATAATTGTCAGGCATTGTAATCATAATATGATGCTCTTAAACTCTCATAATATGGTGCACTTTTCTCTGCATGCATGTGGAATAGTACTTCACATTACCTGACTTAAGGTATTCCAAAAATATTGTCAAACATAATATTAACACACATAAATGTCATGGAAAATTCCATTATTCATATTCTTTCAAACACAACAGCAAAATATAAACCTATATTAATTTTTTGGAACCAAATAAATCTTTAAACATATGTAAAAAAAGTCAAGCATACCAGGTTTTACTTTTCGAATAATTAAAAACTAATGGTTATGATTAGTCTCAAAAATGTAAGCGTGACATTAATTTATGTGAATATGCAACGGCTCCACCAACAAACATTGCTCAAATAGTCCTTAGTTTCCGAAAGAAAGTGGTGTCCCACATTACACGCACTTACTCTACAGTTCAAAAATTTGAATTTTATGCTCATAACTAAGAAGATATGGTTGTTTTAGTTTTTGAAAAACGCGAAATTGGGCGAAAATACAACTTAAGTTCAATATATATTTATAAAATGTATAGGCTTTGCTACTACTAGATATAATCTTTTGCCAAATCTAATAAAAATTCGTCCATACGTTTTCAAGTTAAGATAATGTCCTTAAGCGGTATCCTTTAGGAATGCTGAATTTCCTTTGACCAATAATAGATTTTTTTAAAAGCTTAAGCTTCAATCTTACTTTGTGTTTACTACCAACAGTTTCTAGTTAACATAAATATGTTTTTAGGATTTTTGAAAATTGTGTTGTTCATTTTACAATATTTATTTTTTGAAATTATGCGAAATTTGGACTTTAGCACTTTCGTGCTCCCAAACGGTGCACTGCACACAAACAATTACTGTACAACATATGTTTTAGATTTGAATTTCTTCCGAAGTAGCTTAATTTCATATTAAAAAACACTCATTTGCTGCATTTATGACCAATTTAAAATGATCCGCCTTTAGGCGGGCTTGCTGGTTAGAGGGTTATTTTAATATGGTGTCCCATATGCAAAACTCGCCATTTTTCAAAAATTTAATATGGCAGCAAAGCTTTTCGAGATGAACCCAGAGTCCAACGTTTAGTATGATATGTGAATACCGTTAAAAGGTATATCTGCACAAAATTTTATCAAGAAAGTTTATATTTGAAAAAGTTTTTCTAACAAAACTCCTACTTTTGTGGCAAATATATACCAAAACGTTAATAAACTTTTTACAAATATAAATATTTTTAATTGATTATTAATATTTTCGAGCTTTTAGTAAATATTTGTTAAGATTTTTAGAAATATCGAAAGTGGTCTTCTAATGTCATTTGTTTTCAAAACAAATTATTCATTTTTCATTCAACGCACAGTGGGCGAAAAGGCCCATCTAGCGGCGTTTAATTAATAACGCTTAGGAAATTTTTTTTTTTGTTTGTGTAATATTTTTTTTAGTTGAAAATAGATTAAGCTACAATGTTAAACAAAAAAAATTTTTTTAAAAATTGAAATTACTATTTTGGACTTATTCAGTCTTCATACATTTCAGTTGTTTTCATAACAAAAATGTAATTATAATGCAGAAAAAAATTACAACAGTAATAACAATTTTTTATTTCGATTCGGAACTACTAGATGAATCTAAGGTGCAAGGTACACAATGTTCTGACAAAAGTTGTAAAATATCATCCTCTATTGTATTTATTCGCGATGTCTTTCGCGTATGGTGCTCACGGAAATTGCGGTAATCGTTGTTCCGGGCTTCTAACGCTTCTTTCGACATTTTTCCTATTGGAAGTGGTGATATTTTAATTATATCGGCTCCATGTATTAATATTTTATGTGTGGAACACGGCATATAAACCCAAGGATACTGTGTGATAAATAGCTCTGCGGTCTGTAAAGCATATTGCCTAAAGTATTCAATATTGATTTTGTGCCCGCAAGCAATAGAGCGTAAAATGACACTGAATCTGTGAATTAGCTCCTCATTCACTCCGGTTATTTCGGATGCTAATTTTGGTTCTCTAAAAAGTCGCTTGGCTGTATTGCCGTTATTGGCGTTGCCGCAACCAGCCATTGGGGTATCAGCCAGCAGAGACATTTTTCTGTTTAAGCTTTTTGAACATACAATTTACATTCAATACTACGAGCTCACTGTGAGGTGTTTCCTTAACAATTTGGTAAACTTTACTTAATTTCGTTTTGTTGGAACATGTTGGACTTCCACGATTAGTCAGTGGATTAACTAATAAAAGTTTTCCGTCTAACCGCCCCTGTTGTTTTCTTCAAATTTGTGGCTGCTTCTTTGGTCCAATTTCCATTTCTCAGCCAATTTTGCTGCAAAATTTCTATTTTTTCTTTATTAGAAGGATTTTATTAGCATCATACATGTTGATATTAATTATATTATTAAATATATGATTTTTAACGACAGAAAATTTTTTAGTAGGCACAGGCTCGTTGCGCCATAGTAAATAAACTTCTCGTCTGAGCACTGACATTGTTCCTAAAAAGTGCAATATCATGTAAAGTTGCTGCAGATGACTTGGACATTTTACAATAACAAGACAACATAGTAATAAAATAAAATATTCTAGCGCGAATACCCACAAATATCAGAAGTTCCGGTCCACGGAAGTTTTATTTTGGCTTTTTCAAGCAGTTAGTGGTACAGTCAACTTTAACTATATTTTTTCCACAACAGTTAAGCACAGGTAACAAACAAAAGTTTTTTTAGTTAATAAAGGGTCCGCCATCTAACTAGTGCTTATTTCGTGAATGGTAACACTTAGCTCATGTCTGATTTGACAGATAATTAGTTTTATCCTTCCGCTGAACGAATATGGTCCGTATGTTCGTTATCTTGTAAAAAAAGTGAAAGAAACTGGCATCCGCATCGATAAACCAAAGCGTGAAAAGCCAAAAACAGTGCGTACACCCGAGAATATTGCTGCTGTGGCAGAAAGTGTGCGTGAAGCGCCATCAACATCAATTCACCGTCGGTCTCAACAATTGAACATTTCGGAGACATCATTGAGACGAATTTTGCATAAAGTCCAATTGGTTCAGGAGTTCAAAAAAAAAAAGTTATTTGGCGGACCCTTTACATACCTCTAACTATAAATAAAACCACTTTTATTCCACTTAATTGAGACAAATCCAATTTTAGAGAACATTTGGAAATGCAAAGAAAACACGTGTTAAAGCCTAGTGTTGCAGCGGCTGAAACATATGTTGTGTTTGACAGCTCACAGCTGTTCAACTAGATCATGGCAATCAAAATAGAATCAATATATAAGTTCAGTGGGATATTAGTAATCGGTAGAGACACAATTTTTGCGCAATTAAACTAGATCGACCATTTCGCCCAGAGTGCGACGTTTCGTTGTATATTCCCAACATCCTCAGGGATAATTTTATTAATCTGGCAAAATTATGAGAAAATAAAAAAAAAGAACAAAAAGTTAATGACAACCATCAAACCATCTGATACATTTTTATAGAGCTATTTTACTTACATATAATTTTTTTTGTCAAATTTTAAAAATATTTTTAGCTGAAAATTTGGAATCGTTCTTTTGAAATGTATCATATATGTACATATCATACTAAAACCTGGAGCTTGTGGTCAACCTGAACTTGACTTGTTGTCAAGTAAAATTTTTGACAAATCACGAATTCCGATTACAAAACGCATTGATAAAATAACCTTTTTTACTAATATTACTCCACTTAAATGACTCTTTCAACTGATTAACCATTTGATTAGCTTGATTAATTATTTAACACTAGAATTCGCGAAAACCAAAAAAAAATTAGACAAAATGCGTAACAGCGAATTTAATTTTAAGCTTTCTGAATCAAATATGTACCATAAATATTAATACTGGTCTTGGGTTTAGCTTTCAACAGAAAGAAATAAGATTTATTGCATATTCAACTTTTTGTATTTTAAGATGTGTCAAACTTTAAAGTTATTTTTCGGAAAAACTGTACCAAAATAAAGTACGCCATTGAAATCAGCATGCCCGAAATACATGGAATTGATTGTCAGAACCTTATTTTTTTTTTTTTGATGTCAAGCATTGTAATTTTTTGTTGCAAAAACAGTTTTGAAGGATATATAATTTTGGAAATTGGCAATTTATTATAGTTTGCGAAATAACATCAAACCGGTTTAGAAAATTGCAGTTTAAAAATAAAATAATATTTAATTGTTAAATGATTAACACAAAATTAGCTTAATGTTTTTATTTAAGATTACAATCACTTTAATATAAATTGATAATAATTTTTCATAAGTTTGTTTTAATATTAAATATTTTAGCTCATTAGTGCAAAATAAATTTCATTGAAACCTTAATGGATTTTTAACAAAATATTAAAAAATTATAGCATTTTATCATAATTAATTTATAAAATTTTTTAAGTTGTTCGCCCCTTATAAATGGCGCGTGCTTTAAGTTGGCTTTATACCTTTTTTAATGGCGATTTTTATTTTACTTAAAAAAAGTTAATTTATGTTGAGATCAAAAACAAAGACACATACATTCATTAATTTACGACAATTTAAATGCCTTTAGGAATTTTTGTTAAACATTGCTGATTTTAAGAGATTTGTTGTTTATATGAATGTTTGTCTGTCCTTGTATCTCCGTCCGTCAGTTCATAAACTTTGAGTTTGACCACTTTTTTAATCCTTCTCTTTTCGCTTTTAGCCTGCACTTTATGCTTAATGATGATCATATAAATGTGTGTATTTAATTTACACCTGAATGTTGAATTCTGCATATTATGTTTGAATGTAATACAAACAAACATAAATATATGACCAACTACAGTGATTATAAGGGTATAGTATATTATTGATCAGGTTTGTAAGAAGATATCAGTTGAAAATAGGATCATGTATTAATATATATTATCATTAATGCTCTTGTATATGATTAAATAAGAGTATAGCTGATCGTGAATAGCTCAATATAATAACATATATGGTTTCATATATAAACATACATCATCGGATCCAAAAGTTGAGGATAAATGCCAGAGTAAAAAATTTATATATAACGATATATTCTTTAATATAAAAATATATGATCATATAAAATAGCATATGTATCAATACGTATTTATATATAATAATATTTATTTTATTTATTTACCAAAATAATTCATGTATAAGCACATCATCAGCACAATCATGTATAAAAAAAATACTATTCTGAATTTTATACATGATAATATGTGGTTGATAAATTTGATTAAATTTTCATAAAATTATATATAACCCAATACATAATTATATATAGTACAAACATCAAAAACGTCTTCTGTCATTTTAGACATACTTATATATAATGCAAAACTGAAAAAATTTTCTAAGTCAGTTTCTGTGTAACTATATATAATTCAAAAATCGCAAAATAAGTTAAGAAAATAGTTTATAATTTTGCGAAATCAATTTCCATTACAAATAACAAACCCTTCAGCTAAATTTTTTAGAACAGATTACCTATGAACCTGTTCTAAAAAAGCTTATTTTACCAATGGTCACATGGAACCGTTTTAGTGTCCCCTAACCAGGTCTATAACTCGTTCTACAACCGGTTCTAAAGCAAGTTGTTCTAGTTTGGAGGTAAAGAACTTATTACAAATAGGACAAACTCCATATAGTAAAAAGAATCTTTTGTGAAACAGAAATTATAAACTTGTTTTGCAAGTTCGATGTCCTAAAAGAATATAAATAAAATTTAAGTTTTTTACAAATTTCAATCAAACCGTTTTTTGGGGGTCAAATATATATAACTTAATATCTTTTAGTTTAAATATATCGATGTACATATATCGAAACAAAACTCGGATAGTATTGGATAGTTTTTTATTAAATTCTATATATTTAAATATAATTAGATCCAAAGTGATACAATTTAATAGAACCATTTTTCGAATCAAAGTATATCCTCTTATATTATATATCTCATCATATATAATTTTATATAAACTTTTTTACCCGGGTGTTCAGATTTTTATTATATACTCATATATGATTCATATATGACTATATACCCTCAAATTTCGGGTCTCAAAATGTATAGTCATGTATAAGATCATATATGGTCATATATTTATCTATATATGGAAATAACTGATCATTTATTGAACTATATTTATGCACATATTATAAGCTATAGCCATATATAAGCATATACAAGCCCATGTATGATTGTATATGTTCTTATATGATCCCATTTTTAGCTGCAACCTGAAATTTAACATCAATTATATTTGCAAAGAAAAAAGGGAGAACAGAAACATTTGCAGACCCATTTTACTTAAAATTTTAAAATTCCCTTAATTTTTCATTTTTAAGGCACATGTTAATTGAAAGAGAAATCTTTTAGAAAATTTGCGTTATCTCTAGCAGTTTTCTCTATCGTCCAGCGTCTTGAAATGATTAAAGATATAATTTCATTCAATGAGGGTATAAAATGGCCGTTCTAAGCCATCTTATATTTTTCTACTTGTTTTATAATGCCCATGACATTGACTTTATGTTATTTCGTGTGAGTCTGTTTGTTGTCTTTTTTAAACGTTATTTTAAATTATGTGCTACATTAATGAACCTTTAACCAATTTTCTTCCTTAAACAAAAAAAAAAAAATTTCTAAAATTTGAAACACCACATAAAATGAAGCGCTATAAAGCTTGTCATAAATTAGCATTGATATATTTTTTGGAGTTTATTCAATGAATACATGTGTACCCTTTCGGCATTTGCATGTTTCAATATCATTTGTTGAATTTTGGGGTGATTTTTTTTAACGACGGAATTCCTTTTCATTTGAAAAATGAAAGTTTGTATTTGTTTAATCCGATTACGTGTTTATTTTATATTTTATTTCTGATCACAATATTTTTGGCATGTGTCATCTCTCCATACATTCCATGTTAAATATTAAGATATTTTTATACGCAGAATTTCGGATGCAAAGATATGTTTACCATAGAGAGAATTTTAGGCGAATGAATTTTAAAAAAAAAATTATTTTCTGGATTTAGTTTATCATATCTCTATTATCTCTATCATAAATTATAGATAGAAACGCAGGAAAACTTTGGTAATGGGTGCGATAAAGTAATGCATTACCTTGTACTGTGTACTCCTTACCGGTATCATTATTTTCCAACGAAAAGTAATGAGTTACCGATAATGTGTTACATTATGCAGTACTTTGTAATGAATATTCCTTACCTTCATCATTATTTCATAACCTAATGTAATGAATTACCAATAATTAAGCACTCATGGGCTAGCTTGTAGTGATACATTATTACCTTTTACATTATTTAAATTTATAAAGTAATGACTTACAGATCTTCAATTACATAATGCACGAAATATAAACGTAAAGTAATAGTAAAAATATTTTTTTGAAAATCTATATTTAGACACATTACTTTGGCATTTTTTGTAAGCATGAGGGTAAGGCATATATTTTTAACATCCCAGGAAAACTTTGGTAATGTGTGAGATAAAGTAATGCATTACCTTGTAATGGGTGTGATAAAGAAATGCATTACCTTGTAATGTATACTCCTTACCTGTATCTTTATGTTCCAACAAAAAGTAATAAGTTACGAATGCATTACTTTGTAATTAATACTCCTTACCTTCATCATTATTTCAAAACCTAATGTAATGAATTACCACTCATGGATTACGATATACACGATACTGTACTGATAAAAAAACATTAATAATATTTTTAATTTTGAAGAAAAATCGTTCGGCGCAGAGACCAATGCTTAAAATAGTGAATATTTAGCAATTTTTTAAGATATTTTTAAAATATCCTTAAACAATTATACTCCAATGCAGGGTCAAAACTATAAAAAAAATTAACACCAAAAGGTCCGATTTCCAAAAGTTAATTTAAAAAAATCGCAACAATCGGAAAACTATTATATTGTTCTAACATTTCTTTGCAAGATTCGAATTCTAGTTAATTCATAATTTTTTGGTGTTACAGCTCGGATCGGGTCTTTCACTCTTTTCTTTCATTAGGATCTATATACAACTTAATCACATAAATTAAAATCACATAATCACATAAATTAAAAGCGATTATATAAAATTTTTTATATTGCAAAAAAAAACCAAACCCGAGTAATTTGAATAGCCTAGTAGGTAATGAACCTCGAAGAACTGTTACACGACCTGTTCGCACTAGAAAGTGTCCACATTGACCTATCCGAATCTACTCGTCAACGCACAGTGGTGTGTTTTCAAAAAAAAAGTTTTAAAAGTTTAACTACTGGCCCAATCCACATTACAGGAGTTATAGGACAGGGCCTAAGTTTCTTGAATATCGTCATTTGAGACACCGTGTGCACTACACATGGTGATTACTATTGACCACCTCCCCTATAGAAAATCTTTAAGTGCTTGCTACTTTGGAAAATGTGAACCGATTTGAAAAAAAGTTTAACTAAGATAATCTCATATACAAGATAAACAAAAAAACATACTTATGGTGGCAAAGTCAAATTGACCATTGTAGAGAGCAGAAATAAATAAAATTACATTCACAGCCTTTCTAAAAGTCTATTTTTTAGAAACGGTTAAAAAATAATAATAATTATTAACAAAGTTCTGAGAAAAACAGAAATGAATTAAGGTACATTTTCGGAGAATGTACTTATAACCACTTTTTTTTGAAAACACACCACAGTGCGATTGAATGGCTATCATCAAAAAATACAGTATTGGAATGGCCCGCATGTTCTTCGGATCAAACCCCCCATTGAGAATATTTGAGGACTATTATCGCTTCGAGTTTAAGCAAAAAACCGTCAATATGAAAGAGTTCTTCATCTAAAAAAAGCAGCTATTAATGCGTAACTTAATAAATCTGGTATACAGTATATCTGATTGCGTTGATTCAAAAAAAGGAGGCCTCACTTATTAATAAAACTGATGCTTTAACATCTTTTTGTGAATTTTTTTGTCAATTTTGATATATTAAGTTTGTGTATTTATATTTATGAATCACTAATTGGTTTTGTTATTCCTTTTTAAATAGTAAAATAAAAAATAAATGAATTGCTTTTTTGTTAAATATTATTAATTTAATATTGGTTTTACATTTATGCCGCTTAAACACATCTAGTCAATTTAATGTGTAATTATAGTTTTGCAACGCAGTGTATATTAAAAAAAAATCACAGCTAATATACAAAATAATTATAAAATTTTAATAATATAAGGTGGCGCAAAAGTAATCCTCCTATCAGAAAATGCTATACATAATAAATACATAATAAAAAAAAAAACATCGTAAGGTTATTTTTGCGCCACCTTATATATTTGTGTTGTATTAATGTTTAATATAACTAATCTTTTTTTTAATAAAGTTGTAAGAATAGACCATACACCACATCTGGCAGCCTTGTATATCATATTGTTCAATATGTATATCATATTGTTCAATATGTACCTATTGCCGGTTACAGCACTTTTGGCAAACCTATAAAGAAATGATTAAAAAAATAATTTTAAGATTTTGCTGTAATTGTAAGTGTTAATTAAGGCGATCTTTGTGTGTACAATAAGGGTATAACTTTGGAACATTTAAGATTAGCAAATAGATCAGAGTCATACGGTGGATGGGGTCTTTCACATAGGTGCACTTGTGCGGAAAGCTTTCTGTCTGTTATCCACTTGGGGATATCAAGAAGCGATTTGTAGAACTTCCCAAGCAGCTCACTACTTACGGTCTTACGGCGCAGCTGAGTAACCTGATGGGCAAGCTAACACCGTCTCAGGTAATTAGGTGACAACTGTCGCTGAAACTCAACTGTTTTCATGCCGCTTTTTTCGACTAGCCTACCTAGAGGTTGTTGGCAGCCAATACTAGGATCGGACAAGGTGCCCCAATCAGTCGCTTTGTCCTAAACAGCAATTATTACTGAAACCACAACTAATATCGGTGGCCCTTTGTTCCTATTAAGGGACCATAGGACTTTATATATATATATATATATATATATATGTATGTACACCGCATACTCTAGAGACATTTATTCATTCCCCCGCATAGTTTAGGGACATTTGCTTACTTTGGGGACTGTCCCCAAAATTTTCGCGCCTTTTCATACATCTAGCGTTTAAGATGAGGACAATTTTTTCTATACACCGCATATTCCGGCGACAATTTTGGGCGTGTCCCTAAACTATGCGCTGTGCATACATATATATGTATGCACAGCGCATACTCTAGAGACATTTATTCGTTCCCCCGCATAGTTTAGGGACATTTGCTTACTTTGGGGACTGTCCCCAAAGTTTTCGCGCCTTTTCATACATCTAGCGTATTAGATGAGGACAATTTTTTCCATACACATGTATATATATATATATGCGGGGGAACGAATAAATGTCTCTAGAGTATGCGCTGTGCATACATATATATATATATATATATATATATATATATATATATATATATATATATATATATACGGTGCTGCAAAAAAACATTTTCGCAATCACTTTTCAAGTGACCTAGTGCAGGTTGTAGGTCTAGCTGAGTATATTACAAAACCGGCTTGAGGAGTTGCAAATATAGAGAAAGTATAATAGCTTTGTCATTTTTCAAGCTATTGAATAACTTTTAGAATATTGTTGTTTCAAAAGAAGATATGGAAAAACCCTCTTACAAGTTGAAAAAAGGTTAAAAAATTTTAATTACTCAAAAATGTTTTAATTATTGTATTAAAAATACAAAAATTGTTTTTTCGAACTTTCATATATTTAGTTAGAATATTGTTCTACCTCAAGACTAAAAATCTAATATGATATTGTCGTATTAGATTTTATTTGTTGCTGTTCAAAAAGTTTGATCATTTTCATGATAGATATTATAACTGTTTCATTGGCATCACTCAAATCTTCAGTTGTTTTTTTTTTTAAATAAAAATTTATATTTACTTAATAATAAAGATATACAGAATTTAAGGCCTTAGCACGAAACTAAAAAGAGTAACAATCATGTTGCCATCTACTTTGACATTTCTATTGGGGTTTGTTTTGAAACTAACACTCGTTTAATAAATACAATTTTTTAAAAAGCAACAAGTTTAAAGTACATATTTATTTGCATTTTAATGCATATTTTTAACTTTTTTTTTGCAAATTTTTAATTTTTAGTGCATATTTCCCTTTAAATGGATATTTTAAGAGCATATTTTGCATTTTTTTTTTTTTTTGCATATTTGAAGTGCATATTTTCTATTATTTAGTGCATGAAAGTCGCTGCTTTGATTATAAAAAAGTGACGAACTAATTTTTAGCACGGATATATATTTTCTTATCGGCATATTAATCATAAATATAAAAGATAAGTAACATTTTTTTATATTTAAATAATTTTTGAAAATTGTTCCATCAAAATAGGACTAACATTTTTTTCAATAAATATTCGGCAAACTTTGGATAAAAATTTTCTAAATTTTTTTTATTTTCGTTAATTATATTAGGGTCTTAGAACCACTTGGTTATCTTCATCCACTACAAAAATGTATACGTTAACTGTACGGGGTTGAAAACGGATCAGTGTGTCCATAATGAGTTAAAGCAGGGATGGAACAGAGACTTAAGCTTAAAATTACTTTTGCTGTAGCCGTGTAAAGTTTCACGGAAATCTGACCGGAGATGAATTGTTTCCAATTTATTTTTGTTTGCTCCACTGTGAGCTGCAATTTGTTAGACAAAATATATTCTATTTAAATTTATATTTTTCCTCCTAAAATCCACGTTTTCGTGTTCGATTTCAGATTATATCATTAAAACATATCTTGCCGGAATCCTTTGAATGAAATAAATAATCAGCCATTTTCCAACTGAAATTTAGTTACTGCTACTGAATTGTATTTATATTGGTTTTCACAACTAAACTCGGTTAAAATAACAGAATTTTATTTGGAACCCCAATCGAATTTAATGGTTGTATCCACCAAAATACACTTTGCAATTCGGTTGGCACTTTTTTATGCGTGTAATGTAATTATTAACATTCAAAGAAAATAATTCGGAAAATTATTGTTATACCCCTAATGAACAGTTATATTGATGGCTAACAACTTACCCTTGATTTAATTTCCTTTAATACTGTGGGATTGCAAATGAACAATAAAAATACCAAAGACCCTACAAAGGATATAAGTTAAATATTTTAGTAATTGTGGTAAAAATGTGATTATATGTGGAATTATATGACTATACCTGAGAGTGTATATGATCATATATAAATATAGCTGATCACATATGTCCTATATGCTGCTCAATATATTGTCAAATATATGATCATGAGTTCGAATTTGAGGTTATAGGTTGTATATGATCATATATTTACATTAGGGTGCCCCTTAAAAATTTATTTATCTTTGCACCACAAGTTTTATTACAAATAGTTTCTAATGGATAATTTTATATTCCAGGCTAAGTAAGAATTGCATATCTGAATAATTTTGAGTATATTAAATATATTAAATAAAAAAATATATTTTTTTCGAAACTTCGAATTTTGAGAATTTTTAATAATAACAAAATTCTAAAAAATAATAATCGTTAATAACATTAACGGAAATTCCCGACGTATTTCCCCTGATATCAGGAATTAAAAATCTCGGTAATTCCCGGGAAATCCTGTCACAGGAAAAAAAAACTTTAGTCGGAACCTAAAAAAAAAGTTCGTTTTATTTTCCATGTTCATATCTTCGAAACGCATTATTTGAGTGCTACGATATTACTTGTAATTTTTTTAATGAGACACCTTTATTGTCATATTTTAACTATATACAAACACATATGTGATCATCTATACCCATATATGATTATATTCAATCTCATTTTCACTTAAAAGAAGATTCTACCGATGCGTTCTCTCCGATGATAATGTAATTCGGATATGTGATAAGGGAGACAAAAATAAGGGACACGTATTTTTTTTAGCGGCCCAATCTCACGTGTAAGTATTAAGAGGTATGGAAACTTATCTGAAATTAACACAATTTAGATTTATTTGCAAGCAGGGTTGAAATGCTCATAAACAAAAATGTGTATACCCATATTGCCACTGTAGTAACTTAGGGTTGCCAACTATTTTAAATATTTATAATAAAGGGCAAAAAGCTATTCGGGAAATGTCTTATAAAAGACGAACAGCTAGGAATATCGGCAGAAGCTCAGACACCCCCACACACACAGAATAAATTGGTTGGAATTCCAATGTAATCATTATTCAATAATTTAATTGTAAGTAATTGAAATTCATCATCAGAATAATTAAACTATATTGTAAACAGAAAATATAAAAAATTAACCAAAACACAGTCACATCATTCAAACTATTGGTTTTCCTTAGAAATATTGAAAAAAACATTATCTTCCACATTACCTTTAATACCAACAACCAACCACTTTTCGGAGATTTTATCCCTTGAATAAAATATTTGCAGTTAAAGTCGAATATTAGTTTCGCCTGCAAAAAAAAAAAACAACCACTCTATCCTAAATATAAGTTTTCGAGACCAACTTTAAAATAATATAAAGTTTTTAAATAGTTTTGGTAACTTTAATAAAATATTAAGATTAGTAAATACAAATCTATTTTTAGACATTAATATTTAAACTTGAAAAAAAAATATTCAGGGAAGAAATTTAAAAATACAAATTCTAGTTGAGTTTAGGCTAGGCTAGAGCTAAAGTAATTGCCTGACAAGCAGTAGGTCGCCGGTTCAAGCCCAGTTCGCGAAGAATAATTTTTCAAGTTTAAAATAATATAAATTTTTTTACAGTTTTGGTAACTCTAATAAAATATTGAGATTAGCAACCGAATTTCTATTGTACATACAAATCTATTTTTAGACAAGTATTTAAATTTGAAACAAGAAAATATTCAAAGTTCAAATTTAAAAATACATATTTAAATTGGGTTTAGGCTAGCGGTAAAGTACTTGCCTGACAAACGGAAGATCGACGGTTTGAACCCAGTTCGAGGCATATAATTTTTGTTTTTAATAAAATAAGTTTTGTTGAACACATGTGAATCTATTTATAGAATATTATAGTCCATAAACATAAAATATTCAATTGTTACAATAAAAATTCGAAATTAGTAAATAAATATCTTCTGTTACAATAGTATTAAAATTTAATAATAGTGATAGTACGTGGAAACACAAAAATTCGGTTGCAACTACAATATGTTGAACATATACGTTATTAGACGGGCAATACGTAATTGAATTGGAAGAGTTACATTAACATATTGGATTAAACGAAACAATGTATTGCAGCATGTAAAAAAAAAATATAATTTTTTAAGTTGTGGAAAGTGACGTTGTTGTTTTGAAAAATTTAAGTAGACATTTTAATGAAAATGTCTACTTAAATTTTCTTAAATGAACATCACAATTTAAAATATCAAACTCCAAAAATTTTAGTTTAACATAAAAATTGTTTATTGTTAAGCGATAATATTTAGCCCCCTATATTTAATTTCAAAAAAGTATTTGCCCTGGATTAAATCGTATCACCATTTTTCGGATCAAATTTTATTTCAATTAGATATAAAGACTATATGAAATTGGGTACTAGGGTTGTTCAAACTACTCGGGTTTGGTTTTGTTCGAGTAAACGAGTAAGTAGATTTTGAGGATTTTAACTCACTCGATTCTAAAATTACTCGAATAATTTCAATACTTTTATTTCATTAGTTTTTCATTAAAAATACATAAGAAAACACAAAATAAATACAAAATGGGGAGTTCCAAAATGCATTTTTATCAAAAATATGTGTTAGGTACTTATTCTAAAATTAAAAAAATCCATTTATGATATTTCTCCGTCAACCAAATAAGATCTTAATAGCTCGATATATTAGAACTATCGTCGATATATATTTAACTTTTTACAGATTTTCAAAACTATAATTTTTTCAAACGAGATAATGCCAAATGGCGTGTGATTGAGAAAGCTTTTGGCGTTACTATGTACTGAAAGGAAAGGCTTCATCATAATTATGAAATGTTGCATAGATGTTGTTCGTCCACTGTAACATTTCATTGTATTTTTGAAATATTTCATAAAAAAACAAAATCAATTTTATCATATTCATTGCCATTGAAGAAAACTTTAAAAATTAAAAATTTAAAAATCATGACGGATATGCAAAGATTGTCAAAAAAATAATAATAATGGTGCAATAAATTTTTTTTATGTCTGTTCTAAGTGATTGATTTTTGGATTTAAAAAACGAACAATAAACATTATTTACGGTCCCTGATTTTTATGTTAAACTAAAATTTTTGGAGTTTGATATTTTAAATTGTGAGGTTCATTTAAGAAAATTTAAATAGATATTTTCATTTTCGAGTTGATATTCAAATTTTGAGTAGGATGTTTCTGAATTCAAAACAACAACGTAACATTCCACAACTTTAAAAATTATATTTATTTTTTACATGGGGCAATACACAGTTTAGGTTAATCCGATATATTAATTTAATTCTTCCAATTCGTTTATGTATTGTCCGCCTAATACTTCGCTATATATACAAAGGATATTTTGTACTAGCAATGAGGTAAAGACTTAATGGGATTCATTTGCTAAATTTCTGCAAATTTATTCTCTTAAAATTTGTTTGTACACTCGGTGAAGGAAAATTAAAAAATATAAAAACAGTGTTTTTCTTATTAATCTTGAATAAATCGGTGCAAAAAACACATTAACACGATTTTTATTTTTTTTTTTTTTTTATTTTATTTTTTAACTTCCTTTATCGATTCTAACTTATCGTTGAATTATGAAGGATTATCTCATCTCTATTAAGAGAATTTTCCGGTAGAAATTACAAACTTAAAAAAGTTACAATTGAAACACTCCCTGGTACTAGTAAAGGAGGATATAGACGATATGTATTTGTCATCTGACATGTCAAATTTCCCACTGCAAAATACATACATGTCGTTATTCTAAAATTAAAAAAATCCATTTATGATATTTCTCCGTCAACCAAAATAAGATCTTAATAGCTCGATATATTAGAACTATCGTCGATATATATTTAACTTTTTACAGATTTTCAAAACTATAATTTTTTTCAAACGAGATAATGCCAAATGGCGTGTGATTGAGAAAGCTTTTGGCGTTACTATGTACTGAAAGGAAAGGCTTCATCATAATTATGAAATGTTGCATAGATGTTGTTCGTCCAATGTAACATTTCATTGTATTTTTGAAATATTTCATAAAAAAACAAAATCAATTTTATCATATTCATTGCCATTGAAGAAAACTTTAAAAATTAAAAATTTAAAAATCATGACGGATATGCAAAGATTGTCAAAAAAATAATAATAATGGTGCAATAAATTTTTTTTATGTCTGTTCTAAGTGATTGATTTTTTGATTTAAAAAACGAACAATAAACATTATTTACGGTCCCTGATTTTTATGTTAAACTAAAATTTTTGGAGTTTGATATTTTAAATTGTGAGGTTCATTTAAGAAAATTTAAATAGATATTTTCATTGAAAATTTTCGAGTTGATATTCAAATTTTGAGTAGGATGTTTCTGATTTCAAAACAACAACGTAACATTCCACAACTTTAAAAATTATATTTATTTTTTACATGGGGCAATACATAGTTTCGGTTAATCCGATATATTAATTTAATTCTTCCAATTCGTTTATGTATTGTCCGCCTAATACTTCGCTATATATACAAAGGATATTTTGTACTAGCAATGAGGTAAAGAATAAATGGGATTCATTTGCTAAATTTCTGCAAATTTATACTCTTAAAATTTGTTTGTACACTCGGTGAAGGAAAATTAAAAAATATAAAAACAGTGTTTTTCTTATTAATCTTGAATAAATCGGTGCAAAAAACACATTAACACGATTTTTATTTATTTTTTTTTTTTATTTTATTTTTTTAACTTCCTTTATCGATTCTAACTTATCGTTGAATTATGAAGGATTATCTCATCTCTATTAAGAGAATTTTCCGGTAGAAATTACAAACTTAAAAAAGTTACAATTGAAAACTCCCTGGTACTAGTAAAGGAGGATATAGACGATATGTATTTGTCATCTGACATGTCAAATTTCCCACTGCAAAATACATACATGTCGTGTGTGGCCTTTTTAACTTTGCTTCTGTAAAAGTCAGACGCAAAGTCATCTGACAAAATTTCAATTAGAGCGTGCTCTATTTTCTTCTGACAAACCATCTGACATCAGCTGTTTTAAATATGAAACAAAAAGTTGTCATAAATCCATGCCGTGAGAAAACAAACAGCGGCGGTCCCCTATTGACGGAATTATTAGCCGGCTAAAGTTAACATTTTACAATACCAATAAATGTATATACATTTTCCCATTTAATAAAATTATGTACATATATATGTTTATAAAAAGTTTCATAATTATATCCCAAATTGGTATGTCCGCATTTAAAGAAAAATTATTTAAGATGGCTGAACTATTTTGCGGCGCAAAAAAAATTTTTGCTGCGGCAGCATGCCATGTTGAAACCCAGATCGACTTTGGTGTGTGCTAAAACTATAGCAAATTTTGCTTGATTCTGAAATAAAATGGAAGCAGAAATAATAAAGGATGCAATGCAATTGCATTATCCTTTGATTCCATTTGACTATCACTTTTAAAAAAAAATTATTTTAATAAAATTTTCGCACTGATCAGCTGTTGAAGAAAAAAAACAGAGACTGTGTCAGAAGCAAAAAACATGTACGTTTATGACCAAATATTATAAACCTTATGTAAAACAGCAATTTTGACAGACATGCACAATTACATGTGACTTGAAAATTTGACATGTCAGATGACAAATACATGTCGTCTATATGCTCCTTAAGGATTATATTATTTCTGCATAGGAAAAAAGAAAATAGAGACCATGATTTGGTCATTATAATTGTTGTTGTTTATGATATGCTTCATAAATATTTGTGAAATTGTTACATTGGACGAAAATTTATTAAAATTATTACTGTTTTTCTCTAGGTGTACTCTAAAATGGTTACATTTGAGAATTGGTATTGTTGTAGTATTCAAATTAATGACAAAATTCATACTACTTTGAGATGATAGGGTAAAATACTATAATTATTTATGTATTTTTATTCGTTATTCGTTCAATTAATCGAATAATTTTTAAAAATGAATCGTTTAATCGTTCGATCAAAAATTGTTTTGATCGTTAATTCAAACTTAAAAAAAAACCTGAAAAAATAACAACCCTAGTAAATGCGTTAGGACAAGAAAAATCGTTCGTTATAAAAAAGGTTCGTTATAACCGAACCCCACTTATGTAAATTAAAACGATAACTGATACATTATAAAATACTTTTTACAAAATTCAAACCAATTCAAGTGTTTTTTTATTTTACTAAATATAAACTGAAAAAAAACATATTTTGATTTACTTCTTTAAACTCGATTAATCGACCAAAAATGTTCGTGTTATTCGTTACTCGAAATTTTCCAATTTTAATTTACTCGAACAATTGATTGATTAAAATGTATCGATTAATCGAGTAACTGTTAACCGATTGAATACCCTATTGGCTAAATTTTTTTTTCATCACATTATTTTTTTAGTTTTTTAATCGGGTAGTCATTAGTAGACATAAGTTTTGGCTTTTACCAAATATAATTCCAAAGCAAAACGTCAATTTTAATGTAACTTACAATAACTTTTTTTAATAACAAAAGTACTTGAAAGTTATCGGAAATGTTACATATACCACTTAATACGTCTTTAAAAACGATTTCAATGGGTACCCCACTTGTCTACAATTGCTTTGAAACAATTCGAAATAAACCAAAGAAAATGGGATAATTTTGACCCCACTTTTTATCCGCTGAGCATTAGTTGAACCGCTTAGAAAAAAATATTGGTCACTTATTTTTTTCTGCTCTATCACATATCTGAATTTCATTAAGTTCGCAGACAATCCATCGGGAAACTCTCCTTGGCATGTAATTTATTACTTACCTGAAAAGTATCAATTAGTTGCAGTGCTGTTAATGTATATCGAATCTTGACATTAAAAATTATGAAACATAATGTTATAGAGTCTATAACTGTTTTGATCCCCATAAATATAAATATGCGAATATATAGCACATATCTGAAAAAATTAAAGTTAAAATTTTTAAAATCAAGCAATTTATGAAAGTGGCAGGCCCATTATGGTGGATGATTTAAAAAAAGAAGTTATTAGATTATTAGACAACTTATTTTATAAATTGCCGATTAAAAATCGGATCTTATATGAAATCTTCAAAATAAAAAATTGCCAATTTACAATGCTGTAAAATTTATCAAAGTAACATTTTTAATTTGAAAATTTTATTGAGATTCGAAAGGAAACTTTTTAAAAGCTTATCCGCTATATTTTAACCAATATTTTGAGTTTCTTCAATGTAATACAAGATATAAAATTGTCCAGCTTTCAACTTGTTTTTCATGCCCAAGGTGCCCTATAATTTAATTCACGATCTCCACAACACTTAAAATATGTCTTTATGAAAACAAATATGGCGTGCAAAAAAAGTTGAAGTTTCAAAGTTGAACTTGTTGTATTGCTTTACTTAAATTAAAAAATTAAATATAAGTAATTAATATGATTGCGACACATTAAATCTAATATATTTTTGGGCATACATTACGAATATGAAATCCAAATTAAAATCGGAGTAGCAGCTTTCCCGAAATCTGCAATTTATCTACAAAAAAAGTGTTAAACTTTGATCGAAAACTTTGATCGATATACGAGTATTTACCGCTTTTGCAAATCTATTTTTCGCATGAATATATTTCTGTACAACGTCCACTCAATTTCAAAATATGTACATATTATAAAACTAAAAAATATAAAAATGCACTCAACAAAATTTTTTGTCACCACCAACAAAAAAAAAAAAGTACACTCAACTAAATTTGTCTTCATATATTAAAACTTAATCGGAAACCCGCGATTATTTCAAAAAACGCTTCTTGTTTTTTTTACAGTTATATTAGTTTTTTGTTTTTATATACATCGAGATTATTTTTATGTTATTTTCAATTTATAACGGGCTTTCAACCTCCGTATATTTACAAAAATAAAGCAAATCAAACATATTAGCTAGGTTGATATTAGTATTTCGATCTGGCTAAAGATCTCATCAGAACCCGAAGTTTTAGAAAAGTTAGAGCCTCCATAATAGGCAGAACTTTAACAAAAAACCTATTAATAATCTATTTTGCTCCATTCTTGTCTTCTTAGTTTTCTTATATATAGTTGAGTTTAGGGTTACTTGTTATGCAGGAAATCATGTTAAATACTTTTAAATTCGCAAAATTACAAATTTTACAAAAGAACGCTTTCTGA
>CM037853.1:46259650-46284650 GCA_021234595.1 Delia radicum
GCTGATTAGAGACGATTTTGAGTGACAAATTTAAAGAAAAGTCCGTAGTTAAGCAATAAATTCACTGTTCGGCCTCCAAAAGTTCCGCCAAATCGAAAATAGTTCGGTGGCCGAACTTTTAACTTTATAGCTAAACTTCGGCCTTTTCCTTAATTTTTATACACAAAATCGAATTAAATCGGCTCAACAAACATGTTTCCAATACAAAAATTTATAATCATTGCCTTTAGATACCCAAAAACCGACCAAATATAGTTTTTTGGCCGAACTGTTCGGTCGGACACTAGTCATTAGTGAATACAATAACCCTAAAACACATAATAGACAGATATTGCCGTACTGAATGCAAACAAATTTACTGAATCAAATTTAGGACGGAAACTGTCCAAATACGTGTTAAGGCTTAATTAGTCTTGCCGTTCCGTACGGTAACGAATCAGCTGTTTTCTTTTTGGTTTATGGATAGAGCGTTTTTCAAAAAAGCTCCTCACATAAACCATGAACGATACAGCTGATTCGTCACGTCACGAAAAGGCAAGACTAATGGAGCCTTTAGTGTATTGAGGCATTAATTAACTCGATAATGCGGAAAATAAATTGATTCAAAAACTTTAACTTTTTATACATTTAATAAAAATAAATTTAACAAAAACACTCAACGCATAACAAAATATTGCTAAATATGAAATTTTAAATACAGAGAAATTCAAAGAATAATATAATTCACGTTCCATTTCATATGTTTCCAAAGACGTGGGACCATAATGACAAGCAACTACACATAGAGAACATATACACTGTGATATCCAAATACAAGAACGTTCAAAACGATTTAAGTCTTCATATTGCCAACAGCCCCATAAGGCATTAAATTGACACCATTCTATATAGAGTTGCGAAAGATGGTCTTGAAATTTCACTTTAAATGATTCAATATCATTGTTACTCAACACTTTGACGGAATTTTCAGAAATCCATTGCTTAATATGAAATATTTGTTGATCAAGTGATTCTAAATTTTCAATTTCTATTTTACGGCAAAACCAAGAAGGATATCTACCGTAGTGGTCATTGGTTATAATAAGTTCTATTGGAAGTTGTATTTGTGTAGAGCTGAGACGAAATTTACATAAAGAATTTCTGGTAAGATAGGGATATTCGGGATTTTGGTATATCGTTAGGGTAAAAGGGGGACCATTTTCTGATAACATCTTTAAAGTTACGTTAGCTGAAGTACCTGCATTCGAATGCGATCCGGTATAAATACGAAGTTCTATATCATTATTATCGTCCAGAGAATTGGAAAGTAAATATTCCTTATGATTTTTATAGATTTGGTAGTTAAAGATTAAGATTATGACAGAGAAGATTAATAAAGAAATATAAAATAATATCATAAACCAATTTAGAGGTATATCACTTAACAGTAGACGATTTGATAAATCTTCAGACATAGGCCGTTTATAAGTTTTGGCGGCAAATGCTGATAAATGATAACATTCACATTTTAAACTTAACGGCAGGCTTTTATTCATTTTTAATTTAGGTTTGCAGCCTTTAGAAGACCACTGTGGATCAGTTAATTCGAAATCCCAATAAAGACATTCTCGAATTTCGGTGGTAAATTGGAAATTTACATTTTCTGCCTTATCATCATCTAATAGTAAAGCAAGTCGTGCTATTACTTTTTCTTCTTTCCTATTAACAAACACATATTTTCTATCTAATTTATCGGGACGTACTCTTAATCCCTTGAGTTTAACCTCAAAACTGCGAGGATTTTCATGAAATCCCACTTTAATTTTTAAGGGTTTTGCGATATTTATAAAATTTACAATTAAAATCGAATTTTCATTCATTTCTAAATAATATAACGGCATATGAATATTATTTTTCAAAACTCCTCGAATGGCATCAGAAAATGGAGTTTTTATAGGATTTTTTAATTTCATTAGAAATTCTATGGGATGTTTAAGTTTAATTTGTAATTTTGACGTAGTAGATTTTCTACTAAATGCTGTTATATAAAATACATCAGTATCTAAAGATTCACCATCGGGATACCACCAAAATGGATTGGAATTTAAGGTAGCAATTTGTAAAAGTACTGAAGAAGAGTTTAATTGTTGCTTTAGTTCCTGAATTACTTCTTTGTTAAGGACTATGGAAAGTGAATTGTCCTTAAAACTTATTTCTTGCTTCTCCATCTTTTCCAGGGCATAAATTTGTAAAAATTTGTAATGATCTTGTATTATCAATGGGTTTTCCGAGGGATAATACAATTCTACTGCCGCTAAGCCCATAAAATTAAAACATTTATGTAAAGCCCTGGCCGATTGTAACCAATTCAGTATACGTTTTAGGGTTAAAGCATCAAAATCTGGTAAATCCTCATAAGATTCTGTCAATGGGTTTTCAACTTGTGCTATTTGTGGTTTTAGTACTTGCACTGGGGGTATTAATTCCCAAGACTTTGAAAATTCTCCCATTATATCCATAAATTCTTTTGTTAATTTTTCATACGAACATTTCATTAAGTCTTTGATTTCTTTATCCTTGAAAACAGTTTCAAAACCTTTGTTTAATTTTTGAAAATATTTTACAAAAATATACGATTTTTTATAATCCAAAGGTAAAATATTGAAAAATATTTCTTTAGTTATGGCCAGAAATTGTTCAATATCCATTAAAGTTTTTAAATTATAATTTTGCATTTCTTTAATAATCAGCCAAATATCTTTAGTAGTTTTAATATATTTCACCAAAGACTTCAATAAAATCATGGCAGATAAAACATTACCCTCTTCCAAAAGTTTTGATAGTCTTGACTTATCTGCCCTAATAAAACTTTGTAAATCTTTTTCTATCTCTAAAGACGAAACTTCGACTTTCAGTTCAATTTCTGTACAAGCCTGAAATTGATCACAGATTTTTACGGTCAATTTATCTGTTTCTGGTAATTTTATATAAATCTCTGGATCATTTATGCGTTGTAATGGAAACTCTCCCGCTAAATACTGATAATTCAATGGGGTATCTTCATCTTGATAGTTTTGACATTTTATATAAAATTCTGTAGTAAATGACGCTCCCTTTGAAGGGTTTATGGAACAAAATCCATTTTGTGGTGATACATTTTTTGTCAGCTCCATTATAGCTTTTCCCTGTAAACTGCCATCGTGAACTATAACTTCAAATTTTAATTTATTATCCGTTTCTTTAGGTATATAAATTAATCGGTTCTTTTTCGATATAACTTCTTTCTCTAATATCCAATTGTATTGCATAATTTTAGAAAATTTACCCTTAATTGGTATAACTCGAAGGTGTATGAAATTATCGGTTGTAAATTGTTGTCGTACACAATTGCGTATACATTGTATATGCATTAACAGTTGAGATTGTTCCACGATTTTTATTAATTGGGTTGTTTGATCCGAAATAAGTTTATTAACTTTGGACTTGATATGTAATGTAAATTTGTAATTGGCATTGATTTTTAGAACTCCGGCTTTCAATGTTAATTTGTTAGCTGTAAGGGAGAGATACAATTTTAAAAATTTCAATTATAAAACAATTTAGATCTTAAGAAGAGGGTATTAAGCACTTTAGCTGGTATTAGGAATTCGTTTTAAGCCGAGAATCTAATATTTCTTCTAGATTCATTTTAAACCTATTCATTGTAAAAAAGTTAAAAGATCTTTTAAAACACACCTACAGAGAATAAATTGGTTGGAATTCCATTGTAATCAACATAATTTAATCACTATTCAATAATTTTAGTTTTAAGTACTTAAAATTCAGCATCAGAAACTATATAAAATTAACCAAAACACAGTCACATCATTCAAAATATTGGTTTTCCTAAACAATACTGAACAAATATTATCTTCTACATTACCTTTAATAATAACAAGCAACCACTCTTCGGAGATTTTATCCCTTGAATAAAATATTTGCATTTAAAATGGAATTTTAGTTTCGCATGCAAAAAACCAATCACTCTATCTAAAATATTAGTTTTCGTTACCAATTTTAAAATAATATAAAGTTTTGAATAGTTTTGGTAACTCTAATAAAATATTAAGATTAGCAACAAAATTTCTGTTGTACATACAAAATCTATTTTTGAATGTCCAAATGTATGTAAACTTGAAAGACAAAAAAATATTCAAGGTAGAAATTTGAAAATACAAATTCAAATTGGGTTTGAGCTAGAGGTAAGGCAATTGCCTGATAAGCAGAAGGTCACCGGTTCGAGCCCAGTTCGCGGTATAAGAATTTTTTTGTAATAAAATAGTTTTAAAATAAAATATTAATTTTTTTATAGTTTTGGTAACTCCAATAAAATATTGAGATTAACAACCGAATTTCTGTTGTATTACATACAAATCTATTTTTAGACATACACACAGAGAAAACTTTAGCCATTTTTCATTAGGGTGGGGCGATTAGTATGGAAGGAAAAAAATCTTAATGGGCGCTTCGCGTTTCTGATTCTTGGGATTGTACTGAGCAAAAAAAAAAACACTAGTCCATACGTCTACGGTGAAAATCGAGCTTCCAGAAAAGCCCTATTTTGAAATTAAAAATTAACCCCTTAAACCCCACCCACAAATATGATTGGTGCATTAATCTGCTAGAGAATCTTCCAAAGAAGAGATTGATACCATAATATTGGATAAGCTCCTCCTACTTCCTGAGATATGTCCATCCCACACATTGTTACTTTCACAAAATACGGCTAAAAAAGTCAAAATGTGGAAGCTCGATTTTTACCGTAGACGTATGGTCTAGTGGACTTTTTTGCTCAGTACAATCCCAAGAATCAGAAACGCGAAGCGCCCATTAAGATGTTCAAATCGCCCCACCCTACTGCACATATATTATTGATATACTTAATATTAATTTGAAACATAAAAAACATTCAAATGGAAAATGCAATTTCAAATTGGGGTTAGGCTAGTAATTACCTGACACGCAGGAGATCGCCGGTTCGAGCCCAGTTCGCGGATAAGAATTTTTTATTAATAAAATAATTTTAAAATAACATACAATTTTTTTTTTATAGTTTTGGTAACTCTAATAAAATATTGTGATTAGCAACCGAATTTCTATTGTACATACAAATCTATTTTTAGACACATATTTAAATTTGAAACTAGAAAATATTCAAAGTTGAAATTTGAAAAAAAAATATTTAAATTGGGTTTAGCGTAGAGGTAAAATACTTGCCTGACAAACGGGAAGATCACCGGTTTGATCCCAGTTCTAGGCATAAATTTTTTTATTAATAAAATAAATTTTGTTGAACGCATGTGAATCTATTTATAGAATATTATAGTCCATAAACATAAAATATTCAAATTCGAAATTTGTAAATAAAAGTCGCTTGTTCCAATAGTATTAAAATTTAATAATAGTGATAGTACATGGAACCACAATAATTCGGTTGCAACTACAAAACAGTTTACTGTGTGCAGGATTCTCTAGTTTTTAAAACAAAAGTATTTTAAATTCAATAGTGTTTTAATCTGGAAGACTTTCATTAAGGAAAATGTATTTTTATACTTGCATGAGTTTTTATGGCGATATGAGCAATTTCAGAAGAATAAATTATCAAAATTGAATATGATAATGTATTTAAAAGAAATATTTTTCTGAATTTGTCATTTCGGAAAAAAATCATTTAAATCTGAGACTGCTGTAGCGATTTGTCAAAAATTAAGTTTTCGCAGAAAAAATCCATCAAAACACGAAAAAACTAAATAAAAAGCTTTAAGCTTTAAAGCTGTTTGCAAAACTTGTACGAAAAGTGAAAAAAAAAAAAACTCACAGTGTTCGGGCAATCAATTAACATTACGTTATTTCTGTTATTGTTTGGTATGATCAAACCATGAGTTTCTTGTAGGTGGTTGATAATTATAAAGCTGATGTTTTACACTCATAAAAAAACCCAATACAAATAGTTAAAAATAGCACCTGGATTTGAGCCAGCAGTATTTTCAGTAAAGTTGAGAATCACTGTCTGCTATTATAGTGTTATTATGATATACAGGCATATTGGGGAAAAATATAAAAAATCGCCATTAAAGTGTAACATAGTAAGAAATCTAAAATTTAAAAAGCTACCAATAACGTTAAAATCTTTAAAAATTATTCAGCTCTTCAATATGGATCATTTGAGTGCTACTACTCAAAACTTTTTATTTAACGGCCTAATATATAAATATAAAAATTATTGAAAAATTAAAATTAAAAATATTTCAAAACTACTCCTTAAAAAATTTGTTTTAATGCGATTTTCGGTTTTAGGAGTAATTTTTGCTGTAAACTAGTGTTATTATGATATACAGGTATATTGGGAAAAAATATTCAAAATCGCCTATAAAGGGTGAAATGTTAGGAAATATAAATTTTAAAAAAATCCGTTAAAATCTATAAAAATTGCCAAAAAAGGGGGAAAATCGACCAAATAGCAAATAAGAGAAACCGTAAAAGAAAATGCTAAAAATACAGGGTGATTCAGTCACGAACCGCCGAATTTCACCAGCGTTTTCCTTGGCTCATTTCCTGAAAATATGTCCACCATTTGACTGAAATGCAAATATTTTTTGTTTTGTTTTTGGAAGAGAAATAACACATGTTTGCATTTCAGTCAAATGGTCATAACTTTGAAACAGTAAGACCTCTGGGCTTCGTTTAAGGCATTTTGGAAAGGTAAGAGGTATGGCTAGAAAAAAAACATAAGTTACCTGCCATCTGGCTGAGCAAATTGAGGTTATGTGCACGTTCTTATGTCTTTTTTCCATTTGAATTAATTGATTCTGAAAGGTCTCCCAATGACCTTTCCAACAAGCCCAAAAACAAAAAAATCCGACCACTGGTTCAGAAGTTAGCAATTTTACACTATCCGAAAATTTTCAAACCGCTGCTATTTCGCACACTTACATTTTAGGGGATGATCGTTGTGGACATATTTTTATGAAATAAGCCAAAGAATACGCTGGTGAAATTCGGCGGGTCGTGACTGAATCACTCTGCATATAAAGAAACGTTGGAGTCTTAAAAAAATCGCGAAAGAGAAAACGAATGCTTGTAAAGAAAAAAGTTTGCATAAATTGAGGGAAAAATAGCGTTTATCGATAAAATCATGTAAAAATCTATGAAATTAGAAAAAAAGCAGAAATCGAGAAAACGTCGATAATTTATAATTTACGTGGAATTTATAATTTACAACCAAAACATGTTAATAAACCCAAATTTGAGATGATAGAATTGGCAAAAAATATCTGTGCTCGTAAACCCTATAATTAATACGGATTAGCCATAAAATGGCTGCACTTGAATGTTGCGAAATAATTTTCTCGAAAATCTAGTTTGTTTTTCACTGCCTCATTATTTTGTGTGTTCTTTTAGGGTCAGATCCAATTGTAACACTTTTTTTTAGTTAAATTTGATTAAAATTATCTTTTTTACTTACTTGAACTAATATCCTCTCCACAATGATTATTATCTGGATCATCGGTCGATTCACAGTCCCAGTTGTAAATCATATCGTGTAAGACATTTGGAGCTAAAGCAAAATCACGACTGGCTGTACCATCTAAATTAAGGTCCTGCTTAATACCAATAGTTCTATAGCTGCCACCTTTGATAATAGCTTTAATTGGCTTGGGTAAAACCAAAATGAAACACTTAAAGAAATAAAAGTATGTTTAATATTAATTTTTCTATATAAAATAATGACTGTTGACATCCAATAAATTTTCATAATCTGGTGTGTGATGAAATAAAAATTTCAAGTCTCATTATTTTCCAACATTTTAATTTGAAATAACATTAAGGACAGCTAACTTATCTCAAAATAAACAAAGTTTAGGGCTTACCATAGTTATTAATGTCAAATTTATATGGAAATATCTGTGTTTAAAGTTAAACTTAAGATTTAGAAAAGTTACTCGTCCTAAATATCATTAATTGAAATATCTGAGTTAACTGAATCGATTGATATGAGTTTTAGTCGAATATATGACTTCAGAAACAAATTATAATCGATTAAATTTTCAATTTCGTTCGAAAGTGAAATTCATCTCATACCAGAGTAACGTTAGTTGACTACCACCGTGACATCTAGACCAAAATAGAAATTTAAAAAATATATTTTACAGGTTTGCAGTGTTGCCAACTATTTTTACAAATCCCCCAAAATTGTCCAAAAAGCCCCCTAGATGTACTCTATTAAATCCCAAAAAAAAAAATGGCGCTAAAAATTATTTCTCATAAAATCTGCTAAATTTTTTTGTTTTTATTTCATATTCTTTGAATAAAAATTTTAAAATACACTAATTTCATTAGATTTTTACTCTTTTCATAGTCAAAATCTGAAATTTTAATATAACAGCGCAGTAGAGTGACTAAAATTTTACCAACAATCAAAAAATTGGACAAAAATATTAATCGAATCGAAAAATTTTATTTATATAAAGTCAAAGTTACTTCTTTTAATCCGACTTTTACCCCCCAAAATTTCCCCTAACAAATTGTTACTTCCTAAAATCTCCTCTAAACGACTGAAAACCCCTAAATCTTTGGGGAAACCGCCTAACTTGCCAACACTGCCAGTTTGTATTTGAAATATCTTTAACTAAAATAACGAAACGCCGATTTATAACAATAGTTTGCAGATATAAAAAAATTTATTGTGCGCAATTTTGAAATAAACCCTGTTGAAATCGTAATTTTAAAATGTTCATATCGGTTTTGAAGTGAGCGAGGAAGACAACTTCTATGAAAAATTACTGAATGTTGCAGCGATATACACAAAAATAAATTATTCAGGGTCTATTAATTCAGAAATTGATTCAAGCAAAAAATGATCAATATTAGAACTGACATGTAGGGTAGAAGGGGGAGGTTTCGCTGCTGTGGCACATATGCCACCCCGGATTTTCGTCGTATTTAAGAGAGTAATGTCACCAAATTTTGCACTTGAACTTCACACGTGGTCGACAGGACAGACATGTTTTTGTGTTTTTTTGCAAAAAAAAATAAAGGGTTGATATATTTGGGATAACTTTTTCATTTAGTGTAATAAAACAAATACCCTTTAAGATTTTAAAGCGTTGATATTTATTTATTGTATTAACATGGCACACATACGCCTGACCACCAGGTGGGATAGTTTCGTCAACAAAAATTGGTAGCTTTTTATAAGACGTATAAGTAATATTAATTTGCTACATGTCTATATGTATTGTACGGGTCAACTATAGTTTTCGATCAAAAAATTTGATAAAAATAAACTTTTTAAATTTTTTTTTGCTAAAATTACAGCTATTGTCGTTCATTTTTATGATCATTTAAAATAAAATTAAAATTTTCCATCAACACCGTTGTATTTAGAGCAGAAAACTGTGAATTTGGAGAATAATTTTTGAAGGAAAACTAGTCACATATTAAGCGCAATGTGTTCTGTTATAGGGGTAGTTTGAATGTAATAGTTTTGCGACGTATCACTGCACAGGTCTAAGGGGGCATGCGAAAAGTAATTAGCAAGTAACATGCTACTTTTTATTCAGAGTGTGTCACATTATGAACGGGTTGATAAATAGAACGTCCGGAACCAGTCACTGCACTTGTTCAAAAAAGCTTCAAAAAGGCACAAAAAAAAAATTAGTTTATTTTGTCTATACCCAAACAAAAAACTATAACATTAAATTCGTTATAACAATTTAAATTTGAAAAAGTACGTAAACAAGTTCAGAAGTCCGGATGTTCAAAATATAGATTTTTTGCAAGTTTTTTCTTTATTTGAGTAACAAAATATATACTCAGTTTCAATGTTTTTTCCAAACAAATTCTTAGAAATCGCCAATACATAAAAAATCGTTACCAAAAATCTTGTAAAATATCTAAACAAGATATTTCGAAACCACTATGTAGAAATTTTGAATAAGTTGTGCAAAAAATCATATTCTGGTGATAGTTTTTTCGTAGCGATATTTTATATGTAAAATCGCCATTCACTCGAAAAATCGCCAGTCGGCATTTCGAAAATTAACTTGCCAAACGAGTTCTATGATCGCTACGTTTGACGAGAAATCGCCATATCTGACAAACTTGGTTCAGTATTCAGTTATTTAAAACCAGTGGAGTGTTACGTCTTCATTTCCACTGTCACAAAGTCGCCACATAAAAATTCCTTCACTGTTGTGTCCACTTTGCAGCAGTCAAGAAACAGCATTCTTCGGTACTAATTGCTATGTTTTTCTCCACTGCTAACGGTTTTCAACCAGTTCAATATCTAGAAGCAACTTCAACTGCAACGACCCTAGTTGCTTCGGTACACATTGATGTTATGTTACTTTTTCTCCAGTTACGTGATATATCTGGTACCAACCAGTGAATGTTTTGTCATCATAACTATAGTCACGTGATTGCACATTTCGCTCAAATTAACACTTTTTGGTGCACCACAATTTTGGTTTCATCTGGTGAACGTGACGTGCTCCCCAATCATATATCACAGAATTACCACTTTGGATCAATCAACCCTTCATTTCACGCAGGGAATCAAAAGCTCGGAAACAACTACATGCAGCAGTTAAAGTATCCTGATATAGCCAGTTAGAGAAAAACTTGCTTTTGCTGTTGGTTAAAATGCAAATTAACCCACATATTTCACTAACATATGGACAACAACACAGGTCTGTTTTAATTTTTTTTATTTACAATTTAAAAAAGTTATAACTTGATTGTTTCAAAAAAAAAAAATCAATAAACAACATTTATAAGTTTTTTTAAAATAAAAATCAAAAAAATAAATTCCAATTATTTTTTGATTTTTATTTGAAAGCAATTTATATAAAAGTTGTTTATTGAGTTATATGAGTAAATTAAATAATATTAAATATTTGCTGTAATGCATAATTTTCGTATATAATATCATTGTTTAAAAGTAAGATATGTGCGCCCCGGCAGGCTAGTTGGTAGCGTGCTGGCTTATCAGTGCGGGGGTCGTGGGTTCGATTCCCACCAGAGGCACTGGTCTTTTTTCGCTACAACGCGCCGAAGGCCATAGTAGCTAGTGCTCGGTTAGGGTAATAGTATATAATTTGTAATTATATGATTATTAATTAAAAAAAAAAAAAAAAAAAAGTAAGATACCAGTAAAAAACGCTGCTTACATGCAAGCAGGTTTGTAAGGGAGTATATAAGAATCCCTTACAAACCTACTTACATATGTAATGATTTTTATATGGCGAATTCCCACTTGGAAGCATTACTTTTGGGCAAAATAAACGCTGATTTTAGCGCTTATAAAAAGCTGTGATTTCATGGCTTGCAGTAAAATCATATTTCATATCTACATTATTACGATTAAAAGTAATAATATGAATATAGCATACATAATTCATTTAAAATAAAATTCTACAGACATTAATTTTTTGTAGTTAAAATTTTTGACATATCATATATTTATTTTATTTTTTACCGCTCCTCGTGCTAGCTCTTATTTTTTATTACATACTCGAAAACAGCAAAAACAATCGGAAATCACTCGGGAAAATTGGTACAGATCGCTTATAATATCGCTTATAATTAGAATACACGATATGAAACTTTCTGCATTACAACCTGCATCCCTGTAAGGGATTAAGGTAAGCTGCTTACAACCTGCATCCTTGCTAGGGAAAACAGTAAGCTCAAAATTTTTGTTTGTTTATTTTTATACGAAAATTATTCGTTTCTTTTGCTGCTTCTCAATATTATGTAAAAGTAAGCTCTTACATCAGCGCATTTGTTTTATCCTGCTTCTAAGAACACGAAAATTTTTTACTGGGATTAGTTTCCAATTTTTTTGTAACTTAAAAATAAAAATAATAGCAGTAGTAGTAAAGCCTCACTTTCAGATGTATGCACCTCCCATAAGGATAAATTTATTTTGAGGTTGAGTTGAGGTGCATGTATTTTTTCCATAAGGCTAAATTTTTTTTATCCATATGGGAAATACACATACTTCAAAATGCTTATATATGCATTTCTACAATTTTTTTTTTATCATTTTTTTATAAAACTTTTTTTAGCCATATGTAAAAAATATATGCACCTCAAAATATTTTTTGTCTTTGATGTCAAATATATACATACATGCAAACATACATATTTTAGTGTAAACATTTAGTTGTTCATTCATGAATCAGTGGATAAAAACATATCTAGACATTTGTTTTTTCTTTCATGAATTTGGTTTCGCTTTACAATTTTTTTTTCATGAATTTGGTTTCGCTTTACAAAGATATTTGTTTTTTTTTTATTTCATATTGAGTATGGTCAAGAGTGATTATTAAAAACACTTTGTTACAAGAACTGCATTGATTTTGATTTTGAGTGATTTTATTATATTTACTGTATTTAACGATGATCAAATTATGTTTTTCTCGGAATGTATAAAACACAGTAAAATCTTCTTGGACTTGTACAATTAACAATTAATTATTATTTACTAATAATTAAACCCAATTAGTTCACTATTAAAATCTTCCACTGTACCTTGAAAGAGTTACTTAAAATTTTGCTGACATAGTAAAAATTATAGGTGTAGTATAAATAACCATTTATGATGAATTTTGTTTACCCTATAATATTTGGTTTTTCATATAAAATTTATTTTAATTGTGAAAAATAATTTTGTATGCATGGCGTAGGGTAAAACGAACCCTATTTAGTAAACACATGTCTTCTTTAATATTTATTATGATTAAAGTTTTAAAACATGACATTATTCACTTCGTGTTCTATATTCAAAGAGTGTGGTAAAACTTTCTTAAAAACCGGAAATGTTTGTGTGTTATATCTGTAATCAATCATTTGAAACGAAATTTGTCATGGAAAGACATATTATATCTATACATGAAAAAAATGATTTTAAGTGTACAATTTGTGAAAAATTGTTTAATAGAAAAGATAATTTAAAAAGGCATCAGAAGATCCATGATAATGGAAAAACACCCCAAGAATCCATAAAAAGAATACGGTTGGATGTTATGGAGAGGGATAACATACCATCAACATCAAGAGAGTCTAAAAAACTAGAAGAGTTGCGAAATAACCTACACTACTCCTCTACCCAAATGGATACCAATAATAAAACTTCATCTATGGAACCATATCTGAACACAGAAAATATCACTGAGTTAAAACTCGTAAAGTCAGCATATAGATCCCGAATTGAAGACTATGAGGTAATTAATCACGATGAAGGGTTGCTAAACCCAGTTCAATTTTTAGAAGACAGCCAATCGAAGATTCTGAATTTATTAAAAGATAAAGTACAAAACAATCAGGCGATAAAAATAAATGTTTCACTGATCGGTGAATACATGAAACCGGTTCAAGTTGCGAATGGCGATGAAGACGCTATTAAGGAAAATTTTGTACATACAAGCAAAGCGGTTAAAATTTTCACGTCCAGCGATTTATCCATTATCTTTAAAAATACTACAGAAGCCATTTTAGGAAAAATGGATGATTTCCAAGAAAGAGATAGTGGATGGGCATTGATAAAAATTAAAAAATTATGTGTAAAAATCAATAATTTTAGCCCCTTAAGAGGATCTTGTTATTTTGAACTACCTGATTATATCAGGAGAAAGAGAGCTTGTGTAAATGTACAAAAAATCGATGATTTTTGCTTCAAATGGGCTGTTTTATCAGCTATATATGGAGAAAACTCTGCTAATAAAGTTAGAGATATATCTAAAGAGATTTTCTATATAAATAATATGGAAATTAACTTCAAGGGGTTGGAATTCCCTCATATAGTAAAAAATACCATCATTTTTGAAAAATGTAACAATATAAGTATAAATATTTTTACTTATGAAAAAAAAACTATGCATGAAAAAGATCATAAAGAACGTTTTGAAATAACAGGCCCTGTATATCACACACAGCTAGAAAAAGAGATACATATAAATTTACTATATTGTGAAAACGATGAAAAATCCCATTATGTATGGATTAAAAATATGAGTGCACTATTATCGAGGCAAAACAAAAATGGAGACATGCCATTATTTTGTGTAATTCATGTCTCATAGAATTTAGTTCTAACGATGCTTATTTATCACATAAGGATTATTGTAGAAAGTCGGTTACAGTTCTTCCCTCAGAAAAAAAATCAATTGTAAAGTTTCTTCTTCTTTGAAAAAACGATGGCAGTGGGACACTGTTTCTATTTAGACATGGAATCTATTTTGGTACCGATAAAAATCTGTAAACCAGATCCATCTATATCATCAACAACGAAAACACATCAACATATACCATGCTCATTTGGATGGTATCTCAGAGGTTTTTATGACGACAAAATGGATGAACTCAAAATTTATACAGGTAAAATAAAAATATACCATTAATTTAATTTGGGTAAATACTTATGTTTATCAATTTTATTTTCAGGTGAAGACTGTTCTAAAGTTCTTGTAAATAGCATTGTAAACAAGTGTACTGCATTGTATTGGAATATATATATGAGAAGAACCCCAATGGATTTCAATGAAGAAGCTGCTATAAGGTATAATAACGAAAACAAATGTGTTTTATGTAATTTAGAATTTGATATTAGTAGCATGGAAAAAGAAGTGGAAAAAGTTCGACATCATTGTCATTTCACCGGAAAATACATAGGAGCAGCACATGCAAAATGTAATATTTCTGCAAAAAGAACAAAATTTTTCCCCGTCATTTGCCATAATATGTCTAAGTATGATCTGCATTTATTTTTAAGGAATTTAAATGATATTGATGGTAATATTGATATAATACCTCTCAACAAGGAGGTTTTTATATCTCTTACAAAAACCATTAATTTAGGAGGCCATCATAGTTTTAAAATTAGATTTATAGATTCATGTAGATTTATGAATTCGAGTCTAGAAAAATTAGTTAAAACGTTAGATGATGACAGTATTTTTATTACTAAAAAAATTTTTAGAAATAATCATCAATTATTGTTCAGGAAAGGGGTATTTCCGTATGATTTTCTGGATTCCTTTAAAAAGTTGGATGATAAAGAATTACCAGACATTTCAAAATTTTTCAACACTCTAACAAACTCAGAATGTTCTTCTGAAGACTATGAGTTTGCTAAAAATATATGGAGACAATTTGATTGCAAAAATTTAAAAGACTATTTAGAAATTTATTTAAAATGTGATATAGTATTGTTAGCTGACATTTTTGAGAAATTTAGAAAACATGTTTAAAAACATACATTTTAGACCCCTGTCATTATTTTACTGCACCTGGTTTATCTTGGGATGCAATGTTGAAAATCACAAAGATTGAACTAGAATTAATGACAGATATTAATATGTATTATTTCATTCAACGAGGAATACGTGGAGGGTTAACTCAATGTTCAATTAAACATTGTATTGCTAATAATAAGTACTTGAAAAAGTATAATTCAAATAATCCAAATAAATATTTAATGTACTATGATGCTAATAACTTGTATGGATTCGCAATGTCAGAACCTTTACCATATAAAAATTTTAAATTTCTAACTAAAACTGAGTTCTCAAACTTTACTGTTGAATACATAAAAAATCTAAAGTTTGATTCGGAAGTAGGATTTATTTTTGAAGTCGATTTAGACTATCCAGAATCAATCCATGACTTGCACATTGATTTACCTTTCTGCCCTGAAAGTAAATTAACTGAAAAAAGCAAAATTAAGAAATTGATTGCAGATGTTACAAATAAAAAAAAATATGTAATACACTATAGAATGTTGCAAGAATGTTTAGAAAATGGATTAGTGCTAACCAAAATTCACAATATTTTATCATTTAACCAAAAATGTTGGTTAAAAGAATATATTACATTAAATACACAAAAAAGATCTGAATCTACTTCTGAATTTGAAAAAAATTTTTATAAACTAATGAATAACTCTGTATATGGTAAAACAATGGAGAACGTAGAAAAAAGAAGAAATATTAAAATCTCGACTCATTGGGAAAATATTTTTAATAAAAAAGGTGCCCGCTCTTTGATTGCACACCCCTCTTTCCACAGTGCAACAATACTTGATGAGAATTTTGTTATTATTGAACAAGAGAAAAAGAAAATATATTTAAATAAACCAACTTATGTAGGTTTTTGTGTTTTAGATATATCTAAGTTAAGAATGTATGATTTTTTTTATAATTATTTAAAAAAGAAATATTTAGATAACCTTCGATTAGTTTATACGGACACTGATTCCTTTATTATAGCAGTAGAAACTAATGACTTTTATGCTGATATAAAAGAAGATGTTGAAAAATCAGGTGAAGACGCTATATTTGACACATCTGACTATCCAGCAAATAATATCTTTCAATTCCCCTTAAAAAATAAAAAAGTTATAGGGTTGATGAAAGACGAAAATAATGGTAAAATTATGAAAGAAGTAGTTTGTCTTCAACCAAAAACATATTATTTTAGTGTTGAAGACGGATCTTCTACTTCTAGAGCAAAAGGAGTCCCCAACTGTATAAGTACAAAATTTACACTAGATAACTATAAAAGTACTCTCTATAGTAAACAAGTTTTATTAAAAAGTATTCATATAATACAATCAAAGCTACACACATTGTATACAATTAATATTAATAAAATAGCTTTAAATTTTAAGGATGATAAAAGACATATTTTAGAAGATAACATAAATACTCTACCATATGGCCACTTTAGAATAGCTTACCAAAAATGTTTAAATGAAAATGAAGATCTACTAGAGGAAATGGATTTAACTAATTTACCTTAAAAATTAAGAACAGAAAAAATGTATTTAAAGTATATGCTAAAAGAAAAAAATAAAAACAATTGTTTGAATAATAAAAATAAATTTGTTTATTTATTTATTAAATATTTTGCCATTTTACATTTTCAGAGTCAGCTTCATCTTTTCGTTGCTTTCTTGTTAATCTAGGTGAATATTGATATGATAGCAATCTTTGTTTTAAGCCTGGTTTGTTTTCTTCTGTTGTTAATTTTCTAACCTTCGGTAATCCTTTATGTGAGAAATTTTTAAGACGTTTAGCAGTTAAAGATGCTGAGTTATGGTTAATTTTTTGTATAGTTGTATCCATATCTAGGGAGTTGTCATCACTTTCTCCTACAAAAATCTCTTCTGGTAAATTAAAATTCGCTTGGGTACCCACATCTACCAATTCATTCTCCAAAGTTTGAGTGTTAATGTGTTTTTTATAAATTTTTTTAGTTTGAGTTTCATTATCACGTAAATTCTTCAATTTGTTTTCAATTCTAGTTTCCAGTGGAGGATTACTTTTTTGTTTTCCAATTAAATATTTAGCTAATTCTTGTTTAATTTCATACCATTTATTAATATCTTTAAGTGAATGAGATGCATAGATTGGGAGAAGTTTACGTTGTAAAAAATTTGAATCAGATATTTTTCTATTAATCTGATCAAATGTTGTTGGCTTGATAACAATTAACTTTGATAAATTATTTGACATTTTCTAAAATTTTTCCTATTGCACCGCTTAATAATGAAGATATTATAACGGGTAAAAATCCTCCTTTTTGAATAAGGTGTTTCCTCTTTACGCTTACAGATGTTTTTGGTGAACAAACTTTTCTTATTGTGTTTTTATATGGTTTTATTTTTTCAAAAACGTTGTTTTACCATATACAGAGTTATTCATTAGTTTATAAAAATTTTTTTCAAATTCAGAAGTAGATTCAGATCTTTTTTGTGTATTTAATGTAATATATTCTTTTAACCAACATTTTTGGTTAAATGATAAAATATTGTGAATTTTGGTTAGCACTAATCCATTTTCTAAACATTCTTGCAACATTCTATAGTGTATTACATATTTTTTTTTATTTGTAACATCTGCAATCAATTTCTTAATTTTGCTTTTTTCAGTTAATTTACTTTCAGGGCAGAAAGGTAAATCAATGTGCAAGTCATGGATTGATTCTGGATAGTCTAAATCGACTTCAAAAATAAATCCTACTTCCGAATCAAACTTTAGATTTTTTATGTATTCAACAGTAAAGTTTGAGAACTCAGTTTTAGTTAGAAATTTAAAATTTTTATATGGTAAAGGTTCTGACATTGCGAATCCATACAAGTTATTAGCATCATAGTACATTAAATATTTATTTGGATTATTTGAATTATACTTTTTCAAGTACTTATTATTAGCAATACAATGTTTAATTGAACATTGAGTTAACCCTCCACGTATTCCTCGTTGAATGAAATAATACATATTAATATCTGTCATTAATTCTAGTTCAATCTTTGTGATTTTCAACATTGCATCCCAAGATAAACCAGGTGCAGTAAAATAATGACAGGGGTCTAACATGTATGTTTTTAAACATGTTTTTCTAAATTTCTCAAAAATGTCAGCTAACAATACTATATCACATTTTAAATAAATTTCTAAATAGTCTTTTAAATTTTTGCAATCAAATTGTCTCCATATATTTTTAGCAAACTCATAGTCTTCAGAAGAACATTCTGAGTTTGTTAGAGTGTTGAAAAATTTTGAAATGTCTGGTAATTCTTTATCATCCAACTTTTTAAAGGAATCCAGAAAATCATACGGAAATACCCCTTCCTGAACAATAATTGATGATTATTTCTAAAAATTTTTTTAGTAATAAAAATACTGTCATCATCTAACGTTTTAACTAATTTTTCTAGACTCGAATTCATAAATCTACATGAATCTATAAATCTAATTTTAAAACTATGATGGCCTCCTAAATTAATGGTTTTTGTAAGAGATATAAAAACCTCCTTGTTGAGAGGTATTATATCAATATTACCATCAATATCATTTAAATTCCTTAAAAATAAATGCAGATCATACTTAGACATATTATGGCAAATGACGGGGAAAAATTTTGTTCTTTTTGCAGAAATATTACATTTTGCATGTGCTGCTCCTATGTATTTTCCGGTGAAATGACAATGATGTCGAACTTTTTCCACTTCTTTTTCCATGCTACTAATATCAAATTCTAAATTACATAAAACACATTTGTTTTCGTTATTATACCTTATAGCAGCTTCTTCATTGAAATCCATTGGGGTTCTTCTCATATATATATTCCAATACAATGCAGTACACTTGTTTACAATGCTATTTACAAGAACTTTAGAACAGTCTTCACCTGAAAATAAAATTGATAAACATAAGTATTTACCCAAATTAAATTAATGGTATATTTTTATTTTACCTGTATAAATTTTGAGTTCATCCATTTTGTCGTCATAAAAACCTCTGAGATACCATCCAAATGAGCATGGTATATGTTGATGTGTTTTCGTTGTTGATGATATAGATGGATCTGGTTTACAGATTTTTATCGGTACCAAAATAGATTCCATGTCTAAATAGAAACAGTGTCCCACTGCCATCGTTTTTTCAAAAGAAGAAAACTTTACAATTGATTTTTCTTCTGAGGGAAGAACTGTAACCGACTTTCTACAATAATCCTTATGTGATAAATAAGCATCGTTAGAACTAAATTCTATGAGACATGAATTACACAAAATAATGGCATGTCTCCATTTTTTGTTTTGCCTCGATAATAGTGCACTCATATTTTTAATCCATACATAATGGGATTTTTCATCGTTTTCACAATATAGTAAATTTATATGTATCTCTTTTTCTAGCTGTGTGTGATATACAGGGCCTGTTATTTCAAAACGTTCTTTATGATCTTTTTCATGCATAGTTTTTTTTTCATAAGTAAAAATATTTATACTTATATTGTTACATTTTTCAAAAATGATGGTATTTTTTACTATATGAGGGAATTCCAACCCCTTGAAGTTAATTTCCATATTATTTATATAGAAAATCTCTTTAGATATATCTCTAACTTATTAGCAGAGTTTTCTCCATATATAGCTGATAAAACAGCCCATTTGAAGCAAAAATCATCGATTTTTTGTACATTTACACAAGCTCTCTTTCTCCTGATATAATCAGGTAGTTCAAATAACAAGATCCTCTTAAGGGGCTAAAATTATTGATTTTTACACATAATTTTTTAATTTTTATCAATGCCCATCCACTATCTCTTTCTTGGAAATCATCCATTTTTCCTAAAATGGCTTCTGTAGTATTTTTAAAGATAATGGATAAATCGCTGGACGTGAAAATTTTAACCGCTTTGCTTGTATGTTCAAAATTTTCCTTAATAGCGTCTTCATCGCCATTCGCAACTTGAACCGGTTTCATGTATTCACCGATCAGTGAAACATTTATTTTTATCGCCTGATTGTTTTGTACTTTATCTTTTAATAAATTCAGAATCTTCGATTGGCTGTCTTCTAAAAATTGAACTGGGTTTAGCAACCCTTCATCGTGATTAATTACCTCATAGTCTTCAATTCGGGATCTATATGCTGACTTTACGAGTTTTAACTCAGTGATATTTTCTGTGTTCAGATATGGTTCCATAGATGAAGTTTTATTATTGGTATCCATTTGGGTAGAGGAGTAGTGTAGGTTATTTCGCAACTCTTCTAGTTTTTTAGACTCTCTTGATGTTGATGGTATGTTATCCCTCTCCATAACATCCAACCGTATTCTTTTTATGGATTCTTGGGGTGTTTTTCCATTATCATGGATCTTCTGATGCCTTTTTAAATTATCTTTTCTATTAAACAATTTTTCACAAATTGTACACTTAAAATCATTTTTTTCATGTATAGATATAATATGTCTTTCCATGACAAATTTCGTTTCAAATGATTGATTACAGATATAACACACAAACATTTCCGGTTTTTAAGAAAGTTTTACCACACTCTTTGAATATAGAACACGAAGTGAATAATGTCATGTTTTAAAACTTTAATCATAATAAATATTAAAGAAGACATGTGTTTACTAAATAGGGTTCGTTTTACCCTACGCCATGCATACAAAATTATTTTTCACAATTAAAATAAATTTTATATGAAAAACCAAATATTATAGGGTAAACAAAATTCATCATAAATGGTTATTTATACTACACCTATAATTTTTACTATGTCAGCAAAATTTTAAGTAACTCTTTCAAGGTACAGTGGAAGATTTTAATAGTGAACTAATTGGGTTTAATTATTAGTAAATAATAATTAATTGTTAATTGTACAAGTCCAAGAAGATTTTACTGTGTTTTATACATTCCGAGAAAAACATAATTTGATCATCGTTAAATACAGTAAATATAATAAAATCACTCAAAATCAAAATCAATGCAGTTCTTGTAACAAAGTGTTTTTAATAATCACTCTTGACCATACTCAATATGAAATAAAAAAAAAACAAATATCTTTGTAAAGCGAAACCAAATTCATGAAAAAAAAATTGTAAAGCGAAACCAAATTCATGAAAGAAAAAACAAATGTCTAGATATGTTTTTATCCACTGATTCATGAATGAACAACTAAATGTTTACACTAAAATATGTATGTTTGCATGTATGTATATATTTGACATCAAAGACAAAAAATATTTTGAGGTGCATATATTTTTTACATATGGCTAAAAAAAGTTTTATAAAAAAATGATAAAAAAAAATTGTAGAAATGCATATATAAGCATTTTGAAGTATGTGTATTTCCCATATGGATAAAAAAAATTTAGCCTTATGGAAAAATACATGCACCTCAACTCAACCTCAAAATAAATTTATCCTTATGGGAGGTGCATACATCTGAAAGTGAGGCTTTACTACTACTAATAGCTATTTTTGGTCTTTGGTTTGCAGTAAACAGTTACTAAATTTATTTTTCTAAAAATAGAACTGTTGTGTTGTGGGATTTGTACTTCTGAGATTATGTATGCAAGAACAAAAACACCGTGTAGTGAATAAAATTAGTTTTAATCACAACAAAATTCGACTTGACGATAGATCAGTGGGCTAAAGCGCTCTGTCTAACGTGTAGTGCGAGTGCATGTGGCAGTAGAAATCAGTTCATCTATACCACGGTCAGTGATTGCACAGAAAATTTCATATAGACGCAATCGGACAAATAAAAACATAACAAATATTACATTATTCAAAAAAAAAAAAAACAGGGCCACTGACGAAGGTTCAATACCAGAAACTGCGCAGTCTGATTCAGAAAAATTGAAAATTTACAATGTTGTTATGATTTTTAGAAAATACACTCATTCTTCTCTACAACGCCTTTCACAATTAAATTAAATAAAATTGCATATTAATTATAGTATTAATTGAAATTGTCTGAAAAAGACGTTAAAATTCAAACTTAAGTTTATAGTTGTTTTAGCGGTTGTTGGCAATTTCCAGCTGGGTATTTGTACGATTTTAAGATTGACTTTGTAATTGGACTTTATTCATTTCTTTCCAATTAAATCTCAAAATATCTTATTCGATCCCCAAAAAATTACTTATATTTCCGGATGTAATTAGATCCATTTCGATCTTATTAGATCCATTTAGATCTACATTAATTAGGATATTTTGGAATCTATCAGGATCTTAACTTAGATATTCTTGGATCAGCCAATTTTGAAATCAATTTTGATCTAATTTGATCCAATAACATATTTGAGGGATCTCATCGGATATTACGGGATACCCCAATTTTGAGATAAACTTTGATATGAATAAATATCGATCTATATCAAATGAGATCTGATTTTGCATTTGTGATAGAACTTATTCGTGTCGTGTTGTTATATTTTTGATATTTGTAATTAAATTTATTACAGAACTAATTGACTTCTGATATTCAACAAAGATGTTAATTGGAGGAATTTAAGAAATAATATTTTCTTTTCATTAGCTAATTGCAAATTTATAATTCTTTTAATTTAAAACCACTTACACTTGCTTGAGTTACTGCTACTTGATGTTGATATGACTCTTCCAGTCTTATTAAAAATTGATATGATGACATTACTGCACCATGATAATTAAACCATAATTTATATGGTGGCACTTTGAGGATCGGTTCTTTCGTTATACCAAAATCACAAAGTTTTATCGTTCCAATACTATTATAGACACTCCATTTATAAACAATTTTAGAGTTTACAAAACAACGTTGTTTCAGATTAGCCTCAAAATTATTATATCGTGCAATATCGACCATTAATGGGTCAACAGGGTTTGTGCCATGGAAAAATTTCAATTGTGGTATACACTGAGATTTTTTCTTCACAATCAATAGATCGTAATTATTTTGATAAAATAATTTTGTACCCGTTTCAGTATCATAAGAGCTTAAGGTTAATTTTAATAGACCATAATCCCAAAATGTTTCACTGGCTAAATGATAATAGCCCTTTTGATAGGGCAAATCATTGTAGTATCTGATTTTATTTTTTTTGATAACAGATTCCAAATCATTGCTAAAAGTCCATTTTGTATTATCGTCAGCATTAAATGTTTTAGTTTCCCAACTATCAATGGCATACAAATCACTAACAAATTCCAAAGAAAATGCTACTTCTCCCAATGATTCTATCATAATTATGAATTTGTGTGACATTGCATAGAAACCGTAATGATTGAAATAAGCCAATATATTTTTGAAGGCATTTGGAACTTCGAGGTCGCACTTTAAACCACCAAAACCTGTATCACATTCTGTACATATAAATTGGCCAGTTACTGCCAGACATTTGCCATTATTTTTACAGGGTTTTATTGCTTCACACAGATCTATGGCCACCGAACATGTTGGGCCCTTAAAATATTTTTCTCCAATACAGTTGCATATCTTTTCGTTATCATTGAAGTGACACTCTCCTTCATAATTGCAATCGGCTACATCACAAGTTTTGTTAGCCGTTAAAAGATTAAACATCGTTAAAAATATTAAAAACAATTTTAAAATTTTCAACATTTTTATACAAAAATTGACAATAGAAAATGGAAAAAGTAAAGAGGAAAAAAAAACTTTTATATAAAGTTTGACTGACGATGGGAAAATCACGATTACAATTTTTATAGTGAAAATAAAAAAAACCTGCTTTATCGACCAACTGTCAAAAATCAGTTTTGAATACAGTGAACAAAATTCCTCTGGGCTCAGCAATATTTTAAAATTTTTCCATAAAAAGTGAATAGTTAGAAAAAACCTTAAAACGACAAAATAATGGCTATTCGATTCTCCTTCTTCTTCATTTCCGCTTAACTCCCTGTGGAGCAAAGGGCCTCTACAAAATTTCTCCAAGATATTCTGTCATTCGCTAGTAGTTTTAACTCGTTCCAGCTTCTTTCACTGTGTTCAATATCTTTAAGCAAGGTGGTCTTTGGCCGACCTCTTCTTCTGTTGCCTTGTGGGTTCCAATCTAGTACCTGACGGCTCATTTCATCAGTGTTCTTCCTAAGCGTGTGACCGATCCATTTCCATTTTCTTCTCTTTATAATAATGGGAATGGGATCAATTTGGCATTTGCTATACAATTCTTAATTGCTTATGACGTTTGACCACCAAATTTTCAGTATATAACACGAGCAACGGTTTGTAAAGGTCTGCAGTTTGCAGTTCATTGCTAATGTTGTCAGCCAGGTTTCGCAGCTGTAAAGCAAAACTGATAGAACATTTGACGTATTTATCTTAGTTTTGACCGATATAATATTGGATTTCAAAATGTTTCGCAGCTGAAAGAACGCACTATTTGCCTTTCCAATCAACATTTGCAGAGTGGAAAACAAGATCATTAAGTTTTGATTGCATATCCGAATGCTTGGTGGATTAGTTGATTAGTTATCAATAATTAAACTTTAATTTTTTATATGAATTAAACAAAAAATATAAAATTGATGCGAATTTCAATTGGATGGACGCATTTTTATATTTTTAATGACTTTTGCTTTTTGACCAAAAATTTGAATTTCCTTTCATTTTGGGGGTCTTTTCATTTATAAAAAATATTATTTAACTTAATAAATTTAACCGCTAAATCAAATAAGC